>CM061552.1:202023618-202412247 GCA_030864225.1 Capsicum baccatum var. pendulum | reverse complement strand
TTAAAGGAGATTTTTTTTTTTTGGAATATGGTTTGATTGTTGACTTAGTAACTTTAAAATGGTTAAGTGTAGGGACTTTAAAGGGGATTTTGTGTTTTGAATGTGATTTGATTACAATATATAGTAACTTGAAAATGGTTAAGTGTAGTAACTTTAAAGTGATGTTTTTGTTTTGAATGTAGTTTCGTTGTTGACTTAGTTATTTGAAAATGGTTAAGTGTAGGGGCTTTAAATGAGATTTTGTGTTTTGAATATGGTTAGGTTGTTGACTTAGTTACTTGAAAATGATTAATTGTAAGGATTTTAAAGGAGATTTTGGGTATTGAATGTTATTTGGTTTTGATACTTAGCCACTTGAAAATGGTTAAGATTAGGGACTTTGAATAGAATTTTTTGTTTTGAATACAGTTTCATTGGTGACTTAGTTACTTGAAAATGGTTAAGTGTAGGAAATTTAAATGGGATTTTGTGTTTTGAATGTGGTTTGGTTTGTTGGTGATTTAATTACTTGAAACTGATAAATAAAGAGACTTTAAAGTGTATTTTTTGTTTTAAATATGGTTTTGTTTTTATACATAGTCACTTGAAAATGGTTATGTGTAGGTACTGTAAAAGTGACTTTTTATTTTGAATGTGATTTTGTTATGATACTTAGTCATTTGAAAGTAGTTAAGTTTAGGGACTTTAAAGTGGATTTTGTGTTTGGAATTTTGTTTGGTTAGTGATTTAGTCACTTGAAAATGTTGAAGTGTAGGGACTTTAAAGGGGATTATGTTTTATGAATATGGTTTAGTTGGTGACTTAGTTAGTTAAATACGGTTAAGTGTAGGGACTTTAAAGGGGATTTTGTGTTTTGAATGTGGTTTTGTTTTGATACTTAGTCACTTGAGAATGATTAATTGTAGGTACTTTAAAGGGGCTTTTTCTTTTGAATGTGGGTTTATGTTAATATTTAGTCACTTGAAAATGGTAAAGTGTAGGGACTTTAAAAGGATTATGTTTTATGAATGTGGCTTGGTTGGTGACTTAGTTACTTAAATATGGTTAAGTGTAGAGACTTTAAAGGGGATTTTGTGTTTTGAATGTGGTTTTGTTTTGAGACTTAGTTACTTGAAAATGATTAATTGTAAGTACTTTACTGGGGCTTTTTTAATTTTTAATGTGGGTTTATTTTGATATTTAGTCACTTGAAAATGGTAAAGTGTAGGAACTTTAAAGGGAACTTTTTGTTTTGAATGTGGTTTTCTTGGTGAGTTAACTACGTGAAAATGGCTAAGGGTAGGGATTTAAAAGGGGATGTAGCGTTTTGAATGTGGTTTACTTTTGATACTTAGTCTCTTGAAAATGGTTAAGTGTAGGGACTTTAAAGGGGATTTGTTGTTTTGAATATGGTTTGGTTGGCGACTTCATTACTTTAAACTGGTTAAGTGTAGGGATTTTAAAAGAGATTTTGTGTTTTGAATGTGGTTTTGTTGGCGACTTAATTACTTGAAACAGGTTAAGTGTAGAGACTTTAAATGAGATTTTGTGTTTTGAATGTGGTTTGATTAGTAACTTAGGCACTTAAAAATGGTTAAGTGTAGGGACTTTAAAGAGATTTTGTGTTTTGAATGTTGTTTTGTTGGTGACTTAGTTATTTGAAAATGGTTAAGTGTAAGTACTTTTATGGGGATATTGTGTTTTGAATGTGGTTTTGTTTTAAAAATTAGTCACTTGAAAATAGTTAACTATAGGGACTTTAAAGGAGAATTTTTTTTTGAATGTGGTTTTATTTTTATACTTAGTCACTTGAAAATGGTTGAGTGTAGAGACTTTAAAGGATATTTTTTGTTTTGAATATGGTTTGGTTGGTGACTTTGTTTTAATGTGGTTTGGTTGGTGACGTAGTTACTCGAAAATTGTTAAGTGTCTGGACTATTGTAACACCCCAAAAAACGGGTCCCGGAGCGTCACACGGTGCTTGAGGCTATGAGTAGCCCCAAGCTAACCCTTTGAGCCATTTTCATTAAGTTCAACATAAATCAACAGGGTTTCCATAAATAACCCTCAGAAATCAACAGAGTAATCATCTTCCAAGAATAAAAGAATTTCAGAAAGATAAAAAAATACGACTTATTAGTCAACTTCCAACATCTATACTAGTCTGACAAGCCTCCAAGAAAATCAATAAAACCAGCAAGCCATTGATACATGCCCCAACTAACTCATACTCAATTATCAAATGTAAACAATTCCGTGAAACCAACATCAGACATCACATCCTCGGAACATGAGGTCTCCCCATAACAGTGGATGTAGAACAGCGTGCCCAAAGAATCATTGTCGAACTTGGTATTGAGCACCTGAATCTACATTTCGAGAAAGTGCAACCCACATCCAAAGATGTGGGTTAGTACCATGGAAAGAAACTGAGTATATGGGGGTGTATGCAGTTGTATAAAGATCATCATCATCAATATTTACAAGAAATGTGCAGAATGTATGAAAGACTCACATAGCCCGAAGAAAATCATCATAATCATGAGAGAATGAAATAAGTACAATAACACATGTGAGTTATCATATAATTTGTTAATCACTTTTAGTTCACCAAGAATATCAATTCTCATAATGTAAATATCATTTAAATCTTTCGAACGAATAACTTTCACAATTCCACTTTCAAATCACTTCACCATTCACCATAGACACAAGGAAACACACACACACTGGGAGATTCTATAACCGACATATACCATGTGAGATACATGGAGTCCAACTTACAACCCACGTTGGGGAGAGCTATCCTATTCTTGCCATCGGAGTAGGACTATTGATATCAAATCCACCCAAACTAGTGATCACTTTACAAATCAGCCTCAGGCTCACTCCTATGAGGGTACATAGTTATAGGGAAGTAAGGTCGCTTTATACCTCCCACTCAGTCCTAAAGATTTCTCCTGGACTTAGCTCAGATTATTTCAAAGACAATCCACAACAAAATAATTTTAGTAATATATAAATATACATCGGGAGCCATCATGCTTCCCATCTATCAAAATCAACAACGTTGTGGATGTCTTTCACACTCAAGTTCAAAACAACTCCATTAAGACCAAAAGGTCAAATCATTCAAAATATCTCAAATATTCAACATCAACGTGCTTATAAAACACACTTTTTCAAAAAAAAACATAATTTCCAATGAGGATTCACGACCCAAATATCAAAATCATGATAAATATCATTCAAGATTCTTAATTTATATCTCCACACATGTAAATTCATCTTTCAAAATCATAAACATCAAGATATCATAATAATCATCATAAGATACGGGTTCATGCTTAAAATTCATAAAAATCAAATAAAAATGATGCCTTTGTAAGGAAAATTATTTTTCGGCACAAGAACAAAAGAGAGTTCTTGTTGAAAACCCCCACATATCTTGAGTGATGAACTTTAGATAGATACTCATTTTTGAGATATTAATCGTGCCTTTGAATGATGGTTCTTGGAGTTCTTGAACTAGGAACTTGGATTCTTGAATAAATTTGCAGAATTAATGGTGAGCTTTGGAGGTTCTTGAAGATAGATGTAGGAGCTTAGGGTTTTCTTTTTGAGGGAATTTGATGAAATATAACATATAATGCTTCTAACAGGCTTTAATATAGGGTTTGGACGGATTTTGGGTGAGGAAAAATGACCAAAATGCCCCTAAAAATGAAATAATTCTCAAATCTGTCCATTGGTGGACTGTTTTGATAGTTTGAAGTAGATCAACCATACCATTCTACTTCGTTATCCAAATTGGATGAAACCAATTTCATTAGAAAGAGGACTATCATATCTTTCTGTTGATATATAGTATTTTACCCAGATCGTTGTGCACGAGGAGTTATGATCGTTTGAAGTTGACCCAAAAGTTTGCTTTTGATGGGCTAAAGTAGATCGACCATATCTTTTTGCTCCGATAGAAAAATTGGATGAAACCAATTTCATTGGAAAGAGGACTCGCAGATCTTTTCATTGATATATAATAGATCACCCAGATCATTATGTACAAGGAGTTATGATAGTTTAAAATTGGAACAAAAATACGCCAGGCCTCAGTACTTTTTCCTGCACGTTTTACTATTCACTACTATTCACGGTTCGATCGGAATGTTCATAACTCGTTGCTCGGGTGTCCGTTTTGGATGCTCCATATATCATTGGAAAGCTTATTTGATAATCTACACAATGGTGGGTTATAATCTAAGACATTCCACATGGAAAATTTATAATTTATTCTAGAATATAGAACCCAACACGTTTACGCACAAAATTTCAACAAAAAATTTCTCGGGGTATTACATCATCCCCCCATGGAAACATTCATCCTCAAATGTCGCTAGACATGCCAAGAGTACATAGGGAATAGAGCATACAACTGAATCCATTTTTTACACTCATCACCACATTAGTTCTCACTCCGAATGCAATACAAAATACATAAATACAAGAAACTACAGCTGAACACATAGTAAATGACAGCTGAACTGCTGCAACTTTGATCAAAAGTGCATGATTTAGGAAAGAACGGTACCTTCAACTTTATCGGAGTTCGTGGAAAATAGGGGCGGGTACTTGGATCGCATATCCACCTCAGCTTCCCAAGTTTCACCCTCAACAGATTGGTTTCGCCACAACACCTTGACCAAGGGAACTTCTTTGTTCCTTAGTCTTCGGGCACTGAAATCAAGAATCTCGACAGGAATCTCATTAAAAGAAATATTTTCTTGAATGTCAACACTCACAGAGGAATCCACGACCACAATATCACTAATATGCTTTCTAAGCATGGAGACATGGAATATTGGAAGAACAGAGGACAACTTGCAAGGCAACTCGACCTCATAAGCTACCTTACCAACACGGTTAAGAATTTTGTAAGGACCAACATAACGGGGTCTAATCTTCCCCTTCTTTCCGAATCTTTTCACCCCCCTCATGGGTGAAATTTTCAGATACACTAGGTCACCAACTTCAAACTCAAGGTCTCTCCTTCTAACATCCGCATATGACTTCTGACGACTCTGCGCAACTTTCAACCTTTCCCTAATCAACTTAAATTTTTCCATAGCCTCAAATACCGAATCAGGACCACTCACAGCCACTTCACCCTCCTCGAACCAACCGATAGGTGATCTACACTTCCTCCCATATAAGGCTTCAAACGGCACCATGCCAATACTAAAGTGGAAACTGTTATTGTAAGAAAACTCTATCAACAGTAAGTGATCATCCCAACTTCCCTTAAAGTCAAGTGCACAAGCTCTCAACATATCCTCTAAGGTTTGGATGGTCCGCTCATCCTGACCATCGGTCTGCGGATGAAAAGCAGAACTCAAAAGCACTTGGGTACCAAGACCCTTCTGAAAAGCTTTCCAATCCCTCTCCAAAATAATAGAGAAGGGAACTCCATGCAGTCTGACTAGCTCTCGAATATATAATCAAGCGTAATCCTCACCAGTAGATGAAGTATGAACAGGCAAGAAATGAGCAGACTTAGTCAACCTATCAACCAAAAACCAAATGGAATCATGATGGTGTCGGGAAGGAGGTAAACCAATCACGAAGTCCATATTTATCTCTTCCCACTTCTAGGTGGGAATACTAAACTCTTGCATCATACCACCAGGTCTTTGGTGTGCAACCTTAACCTATTAGCGTATTGCACACTTAACTACAAATGCTGCTATATCTTTCTTCATGCCACTCCACGAATAGATTTCCCGCAAGTCTTGATACATCTTGGTGGCACCAGGATAAATATAATATCGCGCCCCATGCGCTTCAGCCATAATCCTCTATCTCAGATCATCAACATTCGGGACACACAATATACCCTACAATATCAACACACCATCTCCCCCTTGGGAGAAAACATCAACTTTTTGGTCCTTGACTGACTCTTTCAGTCTGACCAGACTAGCATCTAAGTATTTCTTTTCCTTCACTTCTGAAACCAAGGAGGATTTGGAACTACTCTGAACCCCTATACTACCTTCAACAGAGTCAAACAACCTAACCCCCAATCTAGCCAAGCGATGTACATCACGAGCCAACTCTTTCTTACCTTTTAGCACATGCAAAACAATACCCATGGACACTCTACTTGGGGCATCCGCTACAATATTGCCCTTGCCCGGATGGTACAACACACTCATATCATAGTCCTTTAACAATTCTAATCACCGTCTCTACCTAAGATTCAATTCTCACTGGGTAAACACATACTGCAGACTCTTATGATCAGTGAAAGCATCAACATGGACACCATACAAATAGTGTCTCCAGATTTTTAGAGCAAACACAACAGCAGCCAACTCAAGGTCATGGGTGAGGTAATTTTTCTCATGGGGTTTCAACTGTCTAGAAGCATAAGCTATCACCTGACCCTTCTGAATCAATACGCAACCCAACCAAACTCTTAACGCATTATAGTACACCACAAAACTATCAAAACCATCAGGCAAAGTCAAAACTAGGGCTAAAGTGAGTCGAGTCTTCAACTCCTGAAAACGCTTCTCACAAGATTCGAACCACAAGAACTTCACTTTCTTTTGGGTCAACCGAGTCATAGGAGACGCTATAGAGTAGAAACCATAAAACAAACAACGGTAATTGAAGATAAACCCAAGAAACTTTGGATATCAGTTAGAGAAATAGGTCTAGGCCAATTTCTAATAGCTTTGGTATTTTGGGGATCAACTCTAATACCCTCGAAAGAAATGATATGACCCAGAAAAGCAACTGACCTTATCAAAAACTCACACTTACTGAACTTGGAAAACAACCTTGTGATCTCTAAGGGTTTGCACGACAGTTCAGAGATGATCAGAATGTTCATCCTCACTACGGGAGTACACCAGTATATCATCGATAAACACTATGACAAACATATCTAGATATAGTCTGAACACTCAATTCATGAGGTCCATAAAAGCTGCTGGGACATTAGTTAACCCGAAAGACATAACAAGAAACTCAAAATGGCCATAACGAGTTTGGAAAGCATTTTTTAGGATGTCACACTCCCTAACTTTGAGTTGATGATAGCCGAAACGAAGGTCTATCTTTGACAAATAACTTGCACCTTGCAACTTGCACCTTGCAATTGGTCAAACAAATCATCTATTCTCGAAAGGGGGTACTTATTTTTGACTGTCACTTTATTCAGTTGGTGGTAATCAATGCACATACACAAAGAGCCATCTTTCTTTCTCACAAACAACATAAGAACACCATAAGGAGAAACACTGGGCATTATGAAACCCTTATCTAGTAGATCTTTGAGTTGCTCTTTCAACTCCTTAAGTTCTGCAAGGGCCATACAATAAAGAAGAATAGAAATGGGCTGAGTATCGGGAAATAGATCAATCCCAAACTCTATCTCTCTATCAGGAGGTATCCCTAGGAGATCATCCTGAAAGACATCAGAAAACTCATTGATGACGTTAGCAGACTGGAAAGTTGGATTCACAGACTTAGTGTCTTTGACTCTAACCAAATGGTAAATACACCTCTTGGAAATAAGATTTCTAGCTCTGAGGTAAGAGATAAAATAACTCTTGAGTGATGCAAAATTCCCAGACCACTCAAACATGGATCCACCCAGAAACTGAAACTTGACCACTCGGGTCCGACAATCAATAGAGGCATAAGAAGAATACAGCCAGTCCATACCCAGAATCACATCAAAATCTACCATGTCTAACTCAATTAGATCAGCCAACAAGAATCTCTGAAGAGTGGCAACAGGACACTTTTTATACACTTTCTGGGCAATGAAAGGTGTAACATATGAGAAACTGGATCCAGGATCCAACAAAGCATACACATCAAACTGAAATATACGAAGCATACCAGTAACAACATCGGGAGAGTCCTCCTATTCTTGGCGGGACGGTAAAGCATAGAATCTATTCTGAGACTGCCCGCCAGCATTGCTAGAAGAGACGCCTTGAGCTAGGGCTGGGCAACTCGCTGGAACTAGAGCACTAACAGTCTGGGTTTGGGTTTGAGGGCGATAGTCACGATGCCCTTATCTATCCTGTGGACAATCTCTAACCCTGTGACCCATATAACCACACCAGAAACAACCCCTCTTCTCACCCCAACACTCACCCGAATGAGCCCTACCATACTTAGGACACAAGGGATGATTTGGCTTACTTCTAGCACTGTACTGGGACCTAGATTTATATGACCTGCTACCTTGCTCCTTCCTACCTCTAAGGATGGGAGCACTAGCAAATGATGGTCCTGGAATAGACGAACGATCCTGACACTGAGGGTGAATCCCTCCCTATGATTTAGTTTTACCCTGTCCATGCTGCACGGACCTAGCTCTCTTATTCCCTCTCATTCTATCTCCCTCCTTAATTTTGTCTACCTCAACCTATTGGGAATGAGACATCATCCTAGAAATATTTATCTCACTATTCATCATAGCAAACCTACACTCCTTAACTACATAACTAGATACTCCAGTCACAAACTTACTCATACTATCTCGATTATCAGCCAATAAGTCACGAGCATACTTGGCCAACTGATTGAACTTTAGATAGTACTCCCTAACATTCATAAAGCCTTGTCATAGGTTCATAAACTCTTCCACCTTTTCCTCCCTCATCTCCAATCGGAAAAACTTATCCAATAATGCATCCTGGAACTCTTGCCAAGTTATAGGGACAACTCCCTCACGTCTACCTTTCCCATAAGCAACAACCTAGTCATAAGCAAGGTCTTTCAACCTATTAGCAGCCAACTCCACACTATGTTCCTCAGATACATGCATCACCTGTGTAATCTTCCGCACCTTCTCTAAAAATAACCGTGGATCCTCATCAGACTTGGACCCATAGAATTCTAGCAGATTCATCCGCATGAAGTCACGGATCCTGGTAGAAGCTGAATCACCTCCCTACTGCTGTAGAGCCTGGGTCGGGTTGGACTGAACATTTGTAGTAACAGCTTGGGCCAACGCCTAAAAGGCTGCCCAAAATTCAGCATGAGATATGTTTTTATTCAATCGGTCAATGGGTTGAGGTTGCTGACCACCATTATTTCTTCTCGCTCGGCGTGAAGGCATATTTCTGAAAGAGGAAAGCACGAATCAGTAGCAGAGAGAGACACTTTAAGCACGATATACTTCTAAAAGAAAGAATCATATTTTTTCTAAAACATCTTATATCCTCTAGATCATAGATGTGGCGCGCTACACACCGATGATTAACACTCTACTTAACGTGGCTTGTCAAACTCCCTAGGACACCTTAAAACCTTAGGCTCTGATAGTAAGTTTGTAATGCCTCAAAAAATGGGTCCCAGAGCGTGACACAGTGCTTGAGGCTACGAGTAGCCCCAAGCTAACCCTTTGAGCCATTTTCATTCAGTTCAATACAAATCAATGGGGTTTCTATAAATAACCCTCAAATATCAATATAGTAATCATCATCCAAGAATAAAAGAATTTTAGATAGATAAAAAAATATGACTTATTAGTCAACTCCCAACATCTATACTAGTCTGACAAGCCTCTAAGAAAATCAATAAAACCAGTGAGCCATTGAGACATGCCCCAACTGACTCATACTCAGTTATCAAATGTAAACAATTCCGTGAAACAAACATCAAACCTCACATCCTCAGAATATGAGGACTCACCACAACAGAGGATGTAGAACAGTGTGCACGAAGAATCACTTTCAAACCTAAAATGGAGCACCTGAACCTACATTCCGAGAAAATGTAGCACACATCCGAAGATGTGGGTCAATACCATGAAAAAGAACCGAGTATATGGGGGGTGTATGCAGTTGTATAAACATCATCATCATAAATATTTATTAGAAAAATGCAAGATGTATGAAAGACACACATAGCCCAAAGAAAATCATCATAATTATGAGAGGATGAAATAAGTACAACAACACATGTGAGTCATCATATAATTTGTCAATCACTTTCAGTTGACCAAGAATATCAATTCTCATAATGTAAATATCATATAAATGTTTCAAAAGAATAACTTTCACAATTCCTCTTTCAAATCACTTCACCATTCACCATAGACACAAGGAAACACACATACACTGGGAGATCCTATAACGGACATAAACTATGTCAGCTACATGGAGTCCAACGTACAACCCACGTTGGGGATAGCCCTCCTATCCTTGCCATCGGAGTAGGACTATCAATATCAAATCTACATAAACTAGTGATAACTATATAAATCAGCCTCAGGCTAACTCTTATGGGGGTACGTAGTTCTAAGGAAGTAAGGTCGCTTTATACCACCCACTTGTGCTAAAGATTTCTCTCGGACATAGCTCAGATCATTTCAATAACAATCCAAAACAAAACAATTTCAGTAATATATAAATATACATCAGGAGCCATTATGCTTCCCATCTATCAAAATCAACCACGTTATGGATTTCTTTCACACTCGCGTTTACAACAACTCTATTAAGACCAAAAGATCATATCATTTAAAATCTCTCAAATATTCAACATCAACATTCTTATAACACACACTTTCTGAAAAAACACAATTTCTAATGGGGATTCACGACCCAAATATCAAAATCATGACAAATATCGTTCAAGATTAATGCTTTATATCTCCACACATGTAAATTCATCTTTCAAAATTATAAACATCAAGATTTTAGAATAATTGCCATAAGATATGGGTTTATGCTTCAAATTAGTAAAAATCAAATAAAAATCATGCCTTTATAAAGAAAATTACTTTTGGGCACAAGAACGAAAGAGAGTTCTTGTTGAAAAACCCCACATACCTTAAATGATGAAATTTAGATCGACACTCATTTTTGAGATGTTAATCGTGCCTTTGAATGATGATGCTTGGAGTTCTTGAACTAGGAACTTGGAATCTTGAATAAATTTATAGAATTAATGGTGAACTTTGGAGGTTATTGAAGTTGGATGTAGGAGCTTAGGGTTTTATTTTTGAAGAAATTAGATGAAATATAACATATAATGCTTCTAATAGGCTTTAATATAGGGTTTGAATGGATTTTGGGTGAGGGGGAATGACCAAAACGCCCCTAAAAATCAAATAATTCTCGAATCTATCCTTTGGTGGACTGTTTTGATAGTCTGAAGCAGATCAACCATAATGTTTAACTTCGATATCCAAATTGGGTGAAACTAATTTCATTCAAAAGAGGACTCTCATATCTTTCTGTTGATATATGTTATCTCACCTAGATAATTGTGTACGAGGAGTTATGGTTGTTTGAAGTTGACCCAAAAATTTTCTTTTGATAGGCTGAAGTAGATCGACCATAACTTTTTGCTCCGATATACAAATTGGATGAAACCAATTTCATTGGAAAGAGGAATCACAGAGCTTTATATTGATACACCAAGCCTCAATACTTTTCCTGCACGTTTTACTATTCACTACTACTTACACTTCGATCGGAATATTCATAACTCATCGCTCAAGTGTCCATTTTGGATGATCCATATATCGCTGGAAAGATTATTTGATACTCTACGTATTGGTGGGCTATAATATAAGAAATTATGCACGAAAAACTTTTAATTCATTCTAGAAGATATAACTCATCACGTTTATGCACAAAAGTTCAAATAAATATTTCCCGGGGTATTACAACATTGAAGAAGATTTTGTGTTTTAAATGTACTTTTTGTTTTGATACTTAGACACATGAAAATGGTAAAGTGTAGAGACTTTAAAGAGGATTTTTTGTTTTGAATGTGGTTTGCTTGGTGGCTTAGTTACATGAAACTGATAAGTGCAGAGACTTTGAAGGAGATTTTTGATTTCGAATGTGGTTTTGTTTGGATACTTAGGAAGTTGAAAATGGTTAAGTGTATGGGCTTTAAAGGTGATTTTTTGTTTATGATATGGTTTGATTGGTGACTTAGTTACTTGAAAATACTTAAATATAGGGACTCTACAGGAGATTTTGTATTTTGAATATCGTTTGGTTGGTGACTTAGTCACTTGAAAATGATTAATTGTAGGGACTGTAAAGGGGATTTTGTGTTTTGAATATGGTTTGATTGGTAACTTAGTTACTTGAAAATGGCTAAGTGTATCGACTTTAAAGGGAATTTTGTGTTTTCAATGTGGTTTTATTTTTATACTTACTCATTCTAAAATGATTAAGTTTAGAGACTTTAAATAGGATTTTTTATTTTAATTATGGTTTGGTTGGTGACTTAGTTACTTGAAACTCATAAGTATAGGGACTTTAAATGAGATTTGTGTTTTGAATGTGGTTTTATTTTGATACCTAGTCACTTGGAAATGGTTAAGTGTAGGGACTTTAAAGGAGATTTTGTGTTTTGAATATGGTTTGGTTGGTGATATAGTCACTTGAAAATTGAATAGTGTAGAGACTTTAATGGGGATAATGTGGTTTGGATGTGGTTTGGTTGATAACTTAATTACATGAAACTGGTTTAGTGTATGAACTTTAAAGAGGATTTTTTGTTTTGAATGTGGTTTGCTTGGTGACTTAGTTACTTTAAAATGGTTAATTGTAGAGACTTTAATGGGGATTTTGTATTTTTAATGTGGTTTGCTTTTGATACTTAGTCTCTTGTAAATACTTAAGATTAGGGACTCTAAAGATAATTTTTTGTTTTGAATGTGGTTTCGTTGGTGACTTAGTTACTTGAAAATGGTTAAGTGTAGGGACTTTAAATGAGATTTTATGTTTTGAATGTGGTTTGGTTGGTGACTTAGTCACTTAAAAATGGCTCAGTGTATGGAATTTTACGAGATTTTGTGTTTTGAATGTTGTTTGGTTTGTGACTTAGTTACTAAAAATTTGGTTAAGTGTAATAACTTTAAAGGGGATATTATGCCTTCAATGTAGTTTTGTTTTGACACTTAGTCATTTGAAAATAGTTAAGTTTAGGGACTTTAAAGGGATTTTTTGTTTTGAATGTGGTTTGGTTGGTGAATTAGTTACTTGAAAATGGTTAAGTGTGGATACTTTAAAGGGGATTATATTTTATTAAAGTGGTTTGGTTGGTAACTTAGTTACTTAAATATGGTTAAGTGTAAGGACTTTAACGGGGATTTTGTGTTTTGAATGTGGTTTACTTTTGATACTAAGCCACTTGAAAATTGTTAATTGTAGGTACTTTAAAGGGGCTTTTATTATTTTGAATGTGGGTTTGTTTTGATATTTAGTCACTTGAAAATGGTAAAGTGTAGGGACTTTAAAGAGGTTATGTTTTATGAATAAGGTTTGGTTGGTGACTTAGTTACATAAATATTGTTAAGTGTAGGGACTTTAAAGGAGATTTTGTGTTTTGAATGTTGTTTTCTTTTGATACTTAGTCACTTGAAAATGGTTAATTTTAGCTGCTTTAAAGGGCCTTTTTTATTTTTAATGTGGTTTTTCTTTTGATACTTAGTCACTTGAAAATGGTAAAGTGTAGGGACTTTAAATGGGATTATGTTTTATGAATGTGGTTTGGTTGCTGACTTTGTCACTTGAAAATAGTAAAGTGCAGGGATTTTAAAGGGGACTTATTATTTTTAATGTGGTTTGGTTGGTGACTTAGTTACTCAAAAATTATTAAGTGTATGGACTTTAAAGGGGATTTTGTGTTCTAAATATGGTTTTTGTTTTTATACTTAGTCACTTGAAAATGGTGAAGTGTATGGACTTTAAAGAGGATTTTTGGTCTTGAATGTGGTTTGCTTGGTGGCCTAGTTACATGAAATTGGTAAGCGTAGGGACTTTAAAAGGGATTATGTGTTCTTAATGTGGTTTTGTTTGTGACTTAGTTACTTGAAACTGATAAGTTTAGAGACTTTGAAGGAGATTTTTTGTTTTGAATGTGGTTTTGTTTTGATAATTAGTCAGTTGAAAATGGTTAAGTGTTTGGGCTTTAAAGTGGGCTTTTAGTTTAGGATATGGTTTGGTTGGTGACTTAGTTGCTTGAAAATACTTAAATATAGGGACTTTAAAGGAGATGTTGTATTTTGAATGTGGTTTGGTTGGTGACTTAGTCACTTGAAAATGGTTAAGTGTAGGGACTTTAAAGGGGATTTTGTGTTTTGAATATGGTTTGATTGGTAACTTTTTTACTTCAAAAGGGTTAACTGCATGAACTTTAAACAGGATTTTGTGTTTTTAATGTGGTTTTATTTTGATACTTACTCATTCTAAATGATTATGTTTAGAGACTTTAAAGAGTATTTTTTGTTTTAATTGTGGTTTGGTTAGTGACTTAGTTCCTTGAAACTGATAAGTTTACGGACTTGAAATGAGATTTATGTTTTCAATGTGATTTTGTTTTGATACTCAGTCACTTGAAAATGTTTAAGTGTAGGGACTTTAAGGGAGATTTTGTGTTTTGAATGTGGTTTGGTTTGTGACATAGTCAGTTGAAAATGGAAAAGTGTAGGGACTTTAATGGGGATAATGTTCTTTGGATGTGGGTTGGTTGATAACTTAGTTACTTGAAACTGGTTTAGTGTATGGACTTTAAAAAGGATTTTTTGTTTTGAATATGGTTTGATTGGTGACTTAGTTACTTTAAAATAGTTAATTGTAGGGACTTTAATGGGGATTTTGTGTTTTGAATGTGGTTTGGTTTTGATACTTAGTCACTTGAAAATGGTTAAGATTAGGTACTGTAAAAGAATTTTTTATTTTGAATGTGGTTTCGTTGGAGACTTAGTTACTTGAAAGTGGTTAAGTGTAGGGACTTTAAATGAGATTTTGTGTTTTGAATGTGGTTTGGTTGTTGACTTAGTCATATAAAAATGGCTCAGTGTAGGGACTTTAACGAGATTTTGTGTTTTGAATGTTGTTTGGTTTGTGACTTAGTTACATGAAAATGGTTAAGTGTAATAACTTTAAAGGGGATATTAGTTTTGAATGTGGTTTTATTTTGACACTTAGTCATTTGAAAGTAGTTAAGTTTAGGGACTTTAAAGGGGATTTTTTATTTTTAATGTGGTTTGGTTGGTGATTTAGTTACTTGAAAATAGTTAAGTGTAGGGACTTTAAAAGGGATTATGCTTTATGAATGTGGTTTGGTTGGTCGCTTAGTTACTTAAATATGGTTTAGTGTAGGAACTTTAAAGGTGATATTGTGTTTTGAATGTTGTTTTCTTTTGATACTAAGTCACTTGAAAATTGTCTATTGTAGCTACTTTAAAAGGGCTTTTTATTTTGAATGTGTGTTTGTTTTGATATTTAGTCAATTGAAAATGGTAAAGTGTAGGGACTTTAAAGAGGATTATGTTTTATGATTGTGGTTTGGTTGGTGGATTAGTTACATAAATATGGTGAAGTGTAGGGACTTTAAAGGGCATTTTGTGTTTTGAATGTGCTTTTCTTTTTATTCTTAGCCACTTGAAAATGGTTAATATTAGGTAATTTAAAGGGGCTTTTTTGTTTTGAATGTGGGTTTGTTTTTATATTTAGTCACTTGAAAATGGTAAATTGTAGGGACTTTAAAGGGGATAATGCTTTATGAATGTGGTTTGGTTGGTCACTTTGTTACTTAAATATGGTTAAGTGTAGGGACATTAAAGGTACTTTAATGGGGCTTTTGTATTTTGAATCTGGGTTTGTTTTTATATTTATTTACTTCTAAATGGTTAAGTGTAGTGGTTTTAAAGGAGATTTAGTGTTTTGAATGTTGTTTTATTTTGATACTTAGTCACTTGAAAATGGTTAAGTGTTGGGTCTGTAAAGGGTATGTTTTGTTTTGAATATGGTTTCCTTTTCATACTTACTCATTTGAAAATGATTAAGCAAAGGGATTTTAAATAGGATTTTTTGTATTAAATGTAGTTTGGTTGGTGACATAGTTACGTGAAAATGGTTACGTGTAGGAACTTTAAAGGTGATTTTGTGTTTTGAATGTGGTTTTGTTGGTGACTTAGTTACTTAAAAATGTCTAAGTGTAGGGACTTTAACGAGATTTTATGTTTTTAATGTTTTTTGCTTGGTGACTTAATTATTTGAAAATGGTTAAGTGTAAGGGCTTTAAAGGGGATATTATGTTTTAAATGTGGTTTTGTTTTGCCACTTAGTCATTTGAAAATAGTTAAGTTTAGGGACTTGAAAGGGGATTTTTTGTTTTGAATGTGGTTTGGTTGGTGACTTAGTTACTTGAAAATGGTTAAGTGTAGGGAATTTAAAGAGGATTTTATGTTTTGAACATTGTTTGGTTAGTGATTTAGTCACTTGAAAATGGTATAGTGTAGGGACTTTAAAGGGAATTATCTTTTATCTATGTGGTTTGGTTGGTGACTTAGTTAACTAAATATGGTTAAGTGTAGGGACTTCAAAGGGGATTTTGTGTTTTGAATATGGTTTCGGTTTTTTAGTTAGTTACTTGAAAATGGTTAATTGTAAGTACTTTAAAGCGACTTTTTTATTTTGGATGTGGTTTTGTTTTGATATTTAGTCACTTGAAAATGGTAATGTGTTGGGACTTTAAAGAGGATTATGTTTTATGAATGTGGTTTTGTTGGTGTCTTAGTTACTTAAATATGGTTATGTGTATGGACTTGAAAAAGGATTTTGTGTTTTGAATGTGGTTTTTTTTTTATACTTAGTCACTTGAAAATGGTTAATTTTAGGCATATTAAAGGGGCTTCTCTATTTTGAATGTGGTTTTTTTTTGATATTTTGTCACTTGAAAAGGGTATACTGTAGGGACTTTAAAGGGGATTATGTTTTATGAATGTTGTTTGGTTGGTAACTAAGTTGCTTAAATACGTTGGGATATTAAGGGGGATTTTGTGTTTTGAATGTTGTTTTGTTTTGATACTTAGTCACTTGAAAATGGTTAATTGTAGGTACTTTAATGGGGCTTTTTTATTTTTAATGTAGGTTTGTTTTGATATTTAGTTACTTGAAAATAGTTATATGTATGGATTTTAAAGAAGATTTAGTGTTTTTAATGTGGTTTTGTTTTGATAGTTAGTCACTTGAAAATGGTTACGTGTTGGGTCTTTAAAGGGTATTTTTTGTTTTGAACGTTTTTTTATCATACTTACTCATTTGAAAATAATTAAAGATAGGAATTTTAAAGAGGATTTTTTGTATTATATGTTGTTTGGTTGGTGACATAGTTACATGAAAATGGTTAAGTGTAGGGACTTTAAAGATGATTTTGTGATTTGAATGTGGTTTGATTGGTGACTTAGTTACATGAAAATGGTTAAGTGTAGGGACTTTAAATGACATTTTGTGTTGTAAATGTGGCTTGGTTGGTGACTTAGACACTTAAAAATGGCTCAGTGTAGGGACTTTAAAAGGAATTTTTTGATTTGAATGTGGTTTTGTTGGTGACTTAGTTACTTGAAAATGTTTAAGTGTAAGGACTTTAAAGGGGACATTATGATTTGAATGTGGTTTTGTTTTGATACTTAGTGATTTGAAAATAGTTAAGTTTAGGGACTTTAAAGGGGATTTTTTTTGGGTGAATGTGGTTTGGTTTGTGACTTACTTACTTGAAAATGATTAAGTGTAGGGACTTTAAAGAGTATTTTGTGTTTTGAATGTGGTTCAGTTAGTGATTTAGTCACTTGCAAATGGTAAAGTGTAGGGACTTTAGAGGAGATTATGTTTTCTGAATGTGGTTTGGTTGGTGACTTAGTTACTAAAATATGGTTAAGTGTAGGTACTTTAAAGGGGATTTTGTGTTTTGAGTATGGTTTTGTTGTGATACTTAGTCACTTGAAAATGGTTAATTGTAGGTACTTTCAAGGGTTTTTTTTATTTTGAAAGTGAGTTTGTTTTGATACTTAGTCACTTGAAAATAGTAATGTGTAGGGACTTTAAAGAGGATTATGTTATATGAATGTGGTTTGGTTGGTGACTTAGTGCAATGCCCCGCACTTTCCTAAGCTAGAAAATGAACCGATGTTTGTTTATGTGAAGACCCCAATTTTGTAAGCCATATTAGGACACCTAAATTACCAAGAGTACCCTAGTAATAAGAGAGCTTATGATGTGTTAAGCGTGGTTAAATGAGTCACTTAAGGTAGTACAAGCTAAGAGTTTTGAAATCCATCAAGTTTTAGTGTTTGAATTCGCAATGGTCATCTTTGAATGAGCATAACTTAATAAATATGTGATATTTCAGCATATTTCTACCTACAAAATTATAGAAAATCGAATTAGCTTTCCAACGATACCAATTTCACAAAAATTCGACACCCGAGATAGGAGTTATGGCTTTGCGAAGTTGAGTGCGTCGCCTAACCAATCGCACATGGCCACTGGAAAGCATAAGCACCTATGTAAATATAGGCAATAACATATGCGGCACCTATGTAAATATAGGCGATATCATATGCGGCGCCTGTGTAAATATATGTGATAACATATGCGGTGCACGTCTTTTGGTTTCAAGTGACTTAAACACTCCGTTTTTGGGTTATTTTGAGGGCAATTAAGTCTTTTGGCACTCCTTACACACCACTAAACTTAACCTTATGAATTTACTAGATTCTAAACACATCATAATCCTATTATCAGCCTAAGTTCATCATCCAAGAGCACTAAAGGAGAAAAACAACTAGGGTTACAAAATCAACATTGAGGGTCCAATCTTTCAACAAATCGGTTACCATAAAGGTATGTGGGTTTATAAAAAAGAACACCCGCTCGTTCTTGTGACGAAAGTTTGCATTATATTAGAAAGATACGTGATTTGTACATGTTTTATCATGAATTTGAAGTGATAAATCTTATCCTTTGTTGTTCAAGATACTATGATTATTTTGAATGTTTAGAAAATAAACTCCATGAGTTTGAGATTATTGTTATGATTAAAGGCTGAAATTTTTCAGATTTTCGTATAAATTATGTATGCTTGTGAAATAAAGCATAAATGTTGAAATGTTTTGATTAAGTATCGCTATAATGGTCATTAACCCACATTGAGATTGTTGTTTTTAGAATTTATGTGCTACATGCACCTATGTTTAGACTATTTTTGATGAAGTATAGAAAGATTTGACCTTTTGATAACAACAAAGTTAAAATCCACTTTATGAAACGAGTTATGGATGTTATCATTTATTTAACTTAGAAAATATGAGATTACCCTTAAAGTGGATTTTTAGTGAGATTTATGAGCATAGTATTGCGAGTAGTATTTAGCATCGAGTTGGGTATGTTACTACGTTTAATAACTTAGAACTACGTGCCACCATAGGTTGAGACATTAACTTCCACTATATGTGGAAAATTGATATAGTGATCACTGAGATGAGATTGTTCTGCACCGATGGCAAGGGTAGGACAGCCCTAACCTTACGGGGGCAAGTCGTGGGACATCATGGGTGCTCACATGCTCTACATGTCGGTTTGAAGAACCTCCCGAAGAGTCATCCCTCATTCTTAGATTGATTTTACTGATTTCAAAGAGATTTAAAATGCAGATTTATGATGTATTCAATATTACAGATTTCCCTAAGATTGTTTTGATGATTTGGAATCGATATGGAAGTAAATTGAGATTTATTATGATGAGTCACATGTTTCACCTGATATATATTACTCTCTTATGATTATGATGATTTTAATTTGAGCTAAGTGAGTCAGTTATATCAGCATGCATAATTTTATAAAATGTGATGATACTAAGATATTATTTTATATATGCATTGCACCCCTATATGCTCGGTATGTTTCCATGGTAGTGAACCACATATTCGTATGGGGTCTATATTTTCTCGGAATATAGGTAAAAGGTCTAGTGTACATCTTTAGATCCAGTGAGTTCGCGACATGCAGTCAGTTAGTCAGTAGGTGGTGAGTCCTTTAGATTCAAGGGCTTGAGTTAGTAATATAGTTGAGAAGTGTTGTATTTTCTTTATTTAGTCGTTTTGAGTTGGGTTAGTTGGGAGTCATGACCCGGCTACCTACTGTCAGTACAATTAGAGGCTTCATAGACAGTCAGTAGAAGTTGATGTATTCTGTTTCAGTTTTGGTTTTAAAATAAGAGTTGTAATCTTGTAAATTTAGTTTAGTATCTATCATATTTAACAAAGAGTTATTTTCTACAGATTTGTATAGATTTATGCCTTTTGTTCAGTTGCTTATGAGTTATGCCAGTAGAAGGGTTAGCTTGGGGTCACTTGTGATCCTAAGCACTGTGTGACATCTCGGGATCCGATTACGCGGCGTTACAAACTTGGTATCAGAGCATAGTGTTCAAGGGTCCTAGGGTGTCTATGAAGCTGTGTCTAGTAGACTCTTGTAGAACGGTACGGATACATCTGTAACTTTCTTTGATAGGCTACAGGGCATTTAGGAAATATCTCCATTCTTTCAAGTCTTAAATCGTGCTATAGAAAAGTTCTCCAAGAAAATTATATAGATTCTCATCTTACCCTAGTCAGGTTATCTCTGCCTTATTTCCTAGGTATCAGAAACAACTGAGCTTAATTCTCCTATCAGTACTTTTGAGTTCAAAAAAATGAAGTGCTTTATCAGGCCAATAGAAATCATGCACTAAGATCGAGTCAGATATGCTTTCAAATTTCTCCTCATAATCCATAATTATAATCTATACTTTCTTATCTATGTATTATACAAGTTCCTGTTCCTCTTCAGATAATGCTCTTATATTTGTTAGCGAATGTTTCAGAAGTTACAAAACGACTTGAGAGGAGCTTTTTAGGGTGTTATAAGTCCCTCAAATTTACTCAGAATCCATAATTATAATCTATACTTCCTTATCTATTTATTATTCTTGGGACAGCATGATCAACAAGTTCCTGTTCCTCTTCAGATAATGCTCTTATATTTTCTAGGAAAAGTTTTAGAAGTTACAAAGCAGATTGAGAGGAGCCTTTTAGGGTGTTATAAGTCCCTCAAATTTAAAGTTATGCCCTCGTTTTTACGAGTTATTCAATTAATATAGAGTAAGGTGTATTCTTAGATCATTGAATATTGTGTGTCAAGTTTTTATCTCTTGTATTATGTAATCTTGTTATCATTATGTTTGTGAAAAATCAAAATCTAGTGAAGCCGTGCGAGGCCTATTTTGATTCACTAGCATAGTTGCTTTGTTATTCATATAATTTTCTTAATCAAACAACAAAACCAAAGTCTAGTGAAGCCGTGTGAGGCCTATTTTGATTCACTAGCAACTTGTTATTTATATTTGTTGTTCTAGTGTTAGTTGAAAGAGTGGGTTTCGATGTAGTGATAGAAGTAGTAACCTTTAGTTGAAAGTCTTGTGTTAGTTTAACTTGTGGGTTTCGAAGTGTAGTGGAAAGAATGGTGGTAAGAGCAATTTATTGAGTATGTATAGCTGAATGTTTGCTTATGATTGAATTAGTAATGAAGTGATATACCCTTGTTTGTTAGTTTAGTGAAGTTAGAGAAGGAGATTATTAGTTAAGGTGGATTGTTATTTGCTTGAAGTATTGATGTTATTTGTTGTGCTAGGAAAGTATAGGTTTTGATGGAAGTACTTAGTGGTTAAGTATTTTTAATTTAGGCTTTCTTGAGATTGCAAGAGAAAGTTTAGTTGAAATTTATAGGGCTATGAAAGTAATTTAGTTATGAAGATGGGTAAATAGCAATGATATGAAGAAGGAGGATGTGTTAACAGATTATGAATAAGATAGGCCATATGATTATGATCGATTGTCATTGTGTACTAGTTTTTCTTAATGCTATGTCCTATAGTTTTGAAGTGAAAATTATGTGTGAGATTGGGTTGTAAATAATGTTTACCTCTAGACATTAAGTTTGAACAGTTGATGGTTTGGTTGTTGATGCTAGTTATATGGAGGTGATCCAGTAGGCCAGAACAGTGTATGCAAGAGTATAAGATCATGTGTTTATAATTAAGTATGGTGTAGAGGTGTGCCCAAGGTTCTATGGGCCTGTATTATTTTTTTTAGGATTATTGCATATTGTGTGGTTAGTAGTAACGTTGATTTTCTAGGTGGAGAAAGGCTAGTTAGATAATTTATGTTGTTCTTGATAGCTAAGTTAAGGAGTTATGGTTGAAGATGTTGAGGCTTTTTAGTATGATTTTATTCTCATGGTTTGGGAAAAATATAAGTATAGAAGTGTGATCTTGGTAGGCTATGATTATGTGATTAGAGATGTAGATATGGTTGCAAATAAGAGTGTAAGTCTTTGATGATGATTATTGAAGCTAGGAATTAAAGATGGCATATGGATCGGTTGTTAAAAAATGAAGTTAGTAAGTTCAAAATTAGTTTATTCTTGTGAGTTTAGCATTTATGTGTAGATAATAGAATGATGAAATTATGGATTAATCTCGAGGATATGGAGTAACTCATCATCCTTAGAAGACCAGCTTTGACCTAAAGGGGAGATGGTTAGTGAAGAACCAAATCGAGTTTTGAGAATTAAATTGTGATACATGTCAATAATGAGTTATGATGAGATAGTGATCCCTTCTTACTCTAGAGTATTCCTTGGATTTTAGTCATTACAACACCAAATCCATCACTTTCTTGACAGATCCATGCCACAGGCCTATGCTAATACCTATCATGTGTGCTCAAGCCCATTCTCAACTTGTAGCAGGCATGTAATAGCTTTACTCTGTGATTCGAGTTATCTCTTATGAATCTATGAACTCTAATCTTATGTTGAATAGATCATGATAAGTATAAACTCATATTTTAGACTATGACTAATTTTTAAACTCATGATACTAGTGAAGTTCGCATTATATCATGCATGTCCTCAGCTTAGATTTCTTTCATAAATCCATGCCTTTGATATATTATTCCTCAGGACAAAGATAAGTGTTAATGTTATGTATTGTAGTTTTTGTTCTTCTGGTTCATATATGTTAGCCCTTTGGTGACCTCTTTCTATGTTAACATAGTGGATAAGCAATGGTTTATATGTGAGAGAGTTGATGACCCTCATTAAGAAAGATTATTTATGCTTTTCTATCTAAGGGTAAAGTGTGAAGTAAGATTGAGGCCAAATCTTTGATACATGTCATGGTTAGTTAGAACTTGTGTGTATGTTCTTAAGAATAATGCAAGAAAATTGTTGTTGATAAAGGTTTAGAGAATATGCGAAGTATGCCTTTAGGGGTATTTGCCTTAAAGTTTTATGTGATTATAATGATAGGCTTTAATGTTATGTTGGGTTTAAGATGATGAATGCAATATGCATTAGTGAATCCATATCAAGGGTTTTAAATTAGTCATTGAACTGGTAAGGCATGTTATGATTAGGGTGTGAGCTCTAAGAAGATATAGAATATTAAACCTTGTGGTTTAGACTAGTATTGTGGTTTGGCATGTTTTATCTTGTGATTTAGTGTTAGGCTTGATCATCGTGAGAGAACTTAGTTTAGTTTAGACCTTAGTAGAAAGATTTCACAATGCCAATATGAGAATTATAAGTTGAATCAAATGAGTATGGTATTTAAGGGGAATAGTATAGTTGATAGAGCATTTGAGAAGTGATGCTAAGCTTGAAAGTAAGAAGTTGTGTTGCCTACGGCCTAGCAATCCTATCCTAGTTTATGAGTTATATAATTATATTCCATGCTATAGAGTTATATCAATGTTGTAATTCCTTAGTCAAATGTCTTGTTCAGAGCATGCCCAAAATTTTTTTCTCCCTAATGTCAATAGAATTTCGTAGAAAAGTGCTAAAGAAATCCTCCATTTGAGTATGGGTAGTCAGTATGATCCAGTCCATATAGCCTATAATCTAGTTTAGCAAGCAAGGAGATAAGATCCTATAGATTCTTAATTTTCCAGATAGTCTTACTATCCGGAGTCATATAAGTATGTACATTCCAAGAGGCAATGTGTTTGTGTCCGATTAAAATATGAATTCAGCTCAGTTCATGCATCAGTTTCAGTTTCAGATATTACATCATGATTCAGTTCGTAATTATCCTATGTAGTATCACATTCTCTTCCTAGTATTTTCATCAAATTATTATCATTCGGGGACGAACGAACCCAAAAGGGGGATGTTGTAATACCCCAAGTTTTTATTTCATAAAACTCTCATCCTTTCTTATGAGATCAGATCCAATACAAAGTAATGGTTACTCATAAGTTGACACTCTCTTTTCTATCTTAGTCATATAGTTATTTTTCTTGGGGATTCATGCACTTGCAGACTAGTACAGTAGCTCATTATTCTTGAGATCTAGTGATTCAGTTCTATCAGTTACACATGATAGCTTGAAGACTAATATTCCTCTTTGTTTTAGGTTAATTATCCATATTCGAGGACGAATGTCCCCAAGGGGGAGATATTGTAATGGCCTGTACTTTCCTAAGCTAGAGGATTATGTTTTAAGAATATGGTTTGGTTGGTGACTTAGTGTAATGCCCTGCACTTTCCTAAGCTAGAAAACGAACCGTTGTTCGTTTATATAAAAACCCTAATTTTGTAAGCAGTTTTTGGGAACCTAAATAACCAAGAGTACCCTAGTTATAAGAGAGATTATGATATGTTAAGTGTGGTTATATAAGTCACTTAAGGTAGTACAAGCTAAGAGTTTCAAAATCCATCAGGTTTTAGTGTTTGAATACATAAGGGTCATCTTTGAATGAGCATAACTTGATAAATATGTAGTTATTCTGCATATTTATACGCACAAAATTATAGATAATCAAATTAGCTTTCCAACGATACCAATTTCACAAAAATTCTACACCCAAGCTAGGAGTTACGGCTTTGCAAAGTAGAGTGTGTCACCTAACCAATCGCACATGGCCACTGGAAAGCATAAGCGATAGCATATACGGTGCCTATGTAAATATAGGCGATATCATATGCGGAGCCTATGTAAATATAGATGATATCATATGCGGCGCCTATGTCAATATATGCGATATCATATGTGGCGCATATCTTATAGTTTCAAGTGACTTAAAGACTTCGTTTTTGGGTTATTTTGAGGGAAATTAAGTCTTTTGGCACTCCTTACGCACCCCTCAACTTAACCTTTCGAATTTAATAGATTCTAAACACATTATAACCTTATTATCAGTCTAATTTTGATCATCTAAGAGTACTAAAGGAGAAAAACAACTAGGGTTACACAATCAACATTGAGAGTCCAATCTTTCAATGAATCCGTTACCATAAAGGTATGTGGGCTTATGAATAAGAACACCCTTTCATTCTTGTGCCCAAAGTTTTCATTATATTATAAAGATGCATGATTTTTACATGTTTTATCACAAATTTGAAGTGATAAATCTTATCCTATGTTGTTGTTCAAGATACTATGATTATTTTGAATGTTTAGAAAATAAACTCCATGAGTTTGAGATTATTGTTATGATTAAAGGCTGAAATTTTTCAAATTTTCGTATAAATTATATATGCTTGTGATATAAAGCATAAATGTTGAAATATTTTGATTAAGTATCGCTATAAGGGTCATTAATGCATATTGAAAATGTTGTTTTGAGAATTTATGTGCTACATGCACCCATGTTTAGACTATTTTTGATGAAGTATACAAAGATTTGACCTTTTGGTCACAACAGAGTTAAAATCCACTTTATGAAATGAGTTACGGATTTTATCATTTATTTAACTTAAGAAATATGAGATTACCCTTAAAGTGGATTTTTCTTGAGATTTTTGAGCATAGTATTAGGAGTAGTGTTTAGCACCGAGTTGGGTATGTTACTATAGTTTCATACCCCAGAACTATGTGCCACCATAGGTTGAGACATTGACTTCCACTATATGTGGAAAATTGAGATAGTGATCACTGAGATGAGATTCTTCTACACCGATAACAAGGGTAGGACAGCCCTAACCTTATGGGGGCAAGTCATGGGAAATCATGGGTGCTCACATGGTGTACATGTCGATTAGAAGAATCTCCCAAAGATTCTTTCCTCTTTCTTAGATTGATTTTACTGATTTAAAAGAGATTTGAAATACAGATTTATGATGTATTCAATATTCCAAATTTCACTAAGATTGCTTTGATGATTTGGAATCAAGATGGATGTGAATTGAGATTTATTATGATGACTCATATGTTTCACCCGATATATTTTACTCTCTTATGATTATGATGATTTTAATTCGAGCTAAGTGAGTCATTTATATCTGCATACATAATTTTATAAAATGTGATGATATTAAGATATTATTTTATATATGTATTGCACCCCTATACGCTTGGTACGTTTCCATGGTACTGACCCACATCTTGGTATGCGGGCTATATTTTCTCAAAATGTAGGTACAAGGTATAGTGTACATCTACAGATCCAATGAGTCGCGGTATCCAGTCAGCAGGTAATGAGTCCTTTTGATTCAAGGGATTGAGTTAGTTATACAGTTTGAGAAGTGTTGTATTTTCTTTATTCAGTCGTATTAGTTGGGTTAGTCGGGAGTCATGACCTGGATACCTGCCGTCAGTACTAGTAGAGGCTACATAGACAGTCAGTAGAAGTTGATGTATTCCATTTTAGATTTGATTGTAAAAGTAGAGTTGTAATCTTGTAATTTTAGTTTTGTATCTATCATATTCAAAAAAGAGTTATTTTCCATAGATTTGTATAGATTTATGCCTTTTGTTCAGTTGCTTATGGTTTTGCCAGTGGAAGGGTTAGCTTGGGGTCACTTGTAATCCTAAGCACCATGTGACATCTCGGAACCTGATTTTGGGGCGTCACACTTAGTTACTTAAATATGGTTAAGTGTAGTGACTTTAAAGGGGATTTTGTGTTTTAAATGTGGTTTTATTTTGAGACTTAGTCACTTGAAAATGGTTAATTCTAGGTACTTCAAAGGGGCTTTTTTTTATTTTGGATTTGGGTTTCTTTTGATATTTAGACACTTGAAAAAGGTAAAGTGTAGGGACTTTAAAGGATATAATGTTTTATGAATGTGGTTTGGTTGGTGACTTAGTTACTCAAATATGGTTATGTGTAGGGACTTTAAAGGGGTTTTGTGTTTTAAATGTCGATTTGTTTTTATACATAGTCACTTGAAAATTTTTAATTGTAGGTACTTTAATGGGGCTTTTTTATTTTGAATGTCGGTTTATTTGGATATTTAGTTACTTGAAAATGGTTAAGTGTAGGTATTATAAAGGAGATTTAGTGTTTTTAATGTGGTTTTGTTTTGATAGTTAGTCACTTGAAAATGGTTAAGTGTTGGGTCTTTCAAGGGTATAGTTTGTTTTGAATGTGGTTTTCTTTTCATACTTAATTATTTGAAAATGATTAGGTATTGGGATTTTAAAGAGGATTTTTTGTATTATATGTAGTTTGGTTGGTGACATAGTTACATGAAAATGGTTAATTGTAGGGAATTTATAGGGGATTTTATGTTTTGAATGTGGTTTGGTTGGTGACTTAGTTACTTAAAAATGGTTAAGTGTGGTGTCTTTAAATGAGATTTTGTGTTTTGAATATAGGTTGTTTGGTGACTTAGTCACTTAAAAATGTCTAAGTGTAGGGACTTTAACGAGATTTTTACTTTTGAATGTTGTTTGGTTGGTGACTTACTTACTTGAAAATGGTAAAGTTTAGGGACTTTAATGGGGATTATGTTTTATGAATATGGTTTGGTAGATGACTTTGTTACTTAAATATAGTTAAGTTTAGGGACTTTAAAGGAGATTTTGTGTTTCGAATGTGATTATGTTTTGATACTTAGAGACTTAAAAACGGTTAGTTGTTGGTACTTTAAAGGGTCTTTTTTTCTGTTGAAAGTGGGTTTGTTTTGATATTTAGACACTTGAAAATGGTCAAGTGCAAGGACTTTAAAGAGGATTATGTTTTATGAACGTGGTTTGGTTGGTCACTTAGTTACTTAAATATGGTTAAGTGTGGGGACTTTAAAGGGGATTTTGGGTTTAGAATGTGGTTTTGTTTTGATACTTAGTCACTTGAAAATGCCTAATTTTAAGTACTTTAAAGAGGTTTTTTTATTTTGAATGTGGGTTTGTTTTGATATTTAGTCACTTGAAAATGGTAAAGTGTAGGGACGTTAAGGGGGATTATGTTTTATGAATGTGGTTTGGTTGGTGACTTAGTTACTTAAATATGGTTAAGTGTAGGGACTTTAAAGGGATTTTGTGCTTTGTATGTGGTTTTATTTTGATAATTAGTCACTTGAAATGGATAATTGTAGGTAATTTAATGGTGCCTGTTTATTTTTGAAGGTGGGTTTGTTTTGATATTTAGTTAATTGAAAATGGTTAAGTGTAGGGAATTTAAAGGTGATTTAGTGTTTTTAATGTGGTTTTGTTTTGATACTTAGTCACTTGAAAATGGTTAAGTGTTGGGTCTTTAAAGGGTATTTTTTGTTTTGAATGTGGTTTTCCTTTCATACTTACTCATTTGAAAATGATTAAGTATAGGGATTTTAAAGGTGATTTTTTGAATTAAATTTAGTCTGGTTGGTGACATAGTTACATGAAAATGGTTAAGTGTAGGGACTTTAAAGGGGATTTTGTGTTTTGAACGTGGTTTGGTTGGTGACTTATTATTTGAAAATGGTCAAGTGTAGGGACTTTAAATGATATTTTGTGTTTTTAATGTGGTTTGGTTGATGACTTAATCACTTAGAAATGGTTAAGTGCAGGGACTTTCACGAGATTTTGTGTTTTGAATGTTGTTTGGTTAGTGACTTAGTTGAAAATGGTTAAGTGTAAGGACTTTAAAGGGGATATTATGTTTTTAATGTGGTTTTGTTTATCCACTTAGTCATTTGAAAATAGTTAAGTTTAGGGACTTTAAAGGGGATTTTTGGTTTTGAATGTGGTTTGGTTGGTGACTTAGTTACTTGAAAATGGTTAAGTGTAGGGACTTTAAGGAGGATTTTTTGTTTAGAATGTTGTTTGGTTAGCGATTTATTCACTTAAAAATGGTAAAGTGTCAAAGCAAAAAGGGGAAGATGGACTCGAGCAAATCAATCAAAGAGGATACAGACTCTTGCAGACCCTTATCAGCCACCGCCTTTGATGATATCTCAGGTTAGATACAGGTGGTAACAGAACTATTATCCAGATTGCCTCAGGGATCAGGAAATTCCTTTACCACATGCCACTCGTACGTAGCTCAGTCAGACTATAAGAAATATAGAAAGGAGTAGAAGAAGTAGGGAGCCACTATTACCCATTTATGGAGAGATTATTTAGCCTTAGCTGCATCATATATGGACCTTAGGGATTCACATGATAAAATGGTGAAGAGAGAGAAGAACTGATGTAAGTTCTTTAAGAAGTTATGGAAGCGGGTGAAGGTCATCCTCAAGGTGGTCAAGCCCAACCATCAACTACCTTCACCTAGGATGGACAGTGAGGTAGAGGCCCTTCTGAGTCATCTGTTGATGATGTGGAGGGTGATGGTACAGAGTCAGCGAGATAGGATAACTCTTGATGCATATTCAGGGAGACCTCTTTTACTCTTGCTTGCTTACACATGTAGTGAGGACACTGCATTCTTTTAGTTTAGGGTGACCCAGATGTGTATTATTTTGGTGTTGTGTCCCAAATATTTCTGTTGATGTTGTTTTGAGATGGCATTTTGGATACAATTTTTTTATGGAGGGGGATGCTGCATTTTTGGGTACCCTGATGGTGCCTATGTTTATGGATTATCATGTTTTTTTCTTTTAGCTTTAGCTATTCTTTTAACTATACGTTTATTTTGATTTTGATGATACATCACTAGTTTTGCCTTATGATAGATTGAATGATGACATTCTTAAGGGTAAAGTGTCGTGATTGGGTTTTGAGACACAGATGTTGGGGAAATCTAAGTACCCATAGCATTGTTGATTTGGGATCATGTTATACACTATTGGCGAAGTCTGAGTAGCCATATAGGAGGTTTGCATGTTTTGAGCCAAAATGTGAGGCTAAGGTTTTAGTTGTTGCCATAGTTTAGCAAATTGTGTGTGGTGGTAATGTAAAATGAACAACCCCCTCCATCCAAAAATTTTCAAAACAAAATCAGGGGAATGGACATAAGCAATGTTTTAACAAAACTTCTTTTCTTTTTGTGGCTCCATAATTTTTTTTTTTTGACTTATGAATAGAAATAGGGACTCTAATTCTGTCTCTTGCGGGAGGGACATTTGAGCTCACTTTGCAAATCTTGTATGCCATGTGTGGTAAGCTATTTTTATTCATCTCTTGTATACTTGTGTTATCTAGAACTTTCCCCATTTGTCTTTCAAAGCTAATTTTGATTGTATTTGGTAGAGAAATGATATTAGGCCATCTTTGTGATTTTGGAATCCACTCTAGCCTAAAAGGCCAACCCAAGTATAAATGTAGTTCCTAGTTACCCACTTTGAGCCTTTGGACCCTTTTGTTGGCAAACTCATTACAAACCATGAATCATTCTTTTTATACGTCTTTTGAACCATACCCTCCTTGAACTTGAAGATGCAACTTGAAGCTAAAAGCCTAAGTTAGGGGTGGTGAAGGTTGATGGAAGAAAGTTTGGGGACATGAAGTGTAAGTGAAATGCCAAATGTGACTAAGTGTCAAAAATAAATGAATAGAAAAGGAAAAGAGTCCAATAAAGGAAAGGATTGCACGAAAGTGGCAAGAAAAAGAAATAAAAGAAATGGGTGAACAAAGGAAGCAAAAAATAGGCATAATAAAAGAGAGAAAACAAAGAAGAGTGAACCATAGTCAAAAAGGCAAAATGAATAGTGTGATGTAAATGTTCAAGGAAGGGTGTATCCATGTTATTGCCAAATGATATCCTGCCCTAACTTGAACCTACGTTGCAAGCTTAGAAAGCCCTTCGAGATCTTCAGCCATTTACTTTCTATGTAGTGGTGATTGAAAATAGGGACAAGCCTATGGTATAACACTTGTTGCATAGAGATTTCATCTATGAGGGAGAGAGTTCTTGCAATTAAAATTTCTTATTGCATATTTGGTAGCTTGGTGTGTAGAAATTTGTTTCTTGAGAGAAGGCAGGCAAGCAAGTTGAGGTGGGAGATTTTGTCACCTCCCGAATAATGAGACAAATGGAGTATAGCTAGTTTGGTAAAAAAAAATGAGTCACTTTTAGAGTATTAGTTGTTGTTGCTTGATTGCTCATTGAATTCTTGTGTATCCTTTGATAGTGCATCTTATGATGAGGGGAGTAGTAAAAATTAACTTAGCTCATGTGCAATGATATAATTGTGGTAGTGACTAAGGTTGAAGTCATTGTGATATTTGAGGCATAAAGTTTGGGCATAAATAATTGTATTTCATGATAAGAGGTAGTGCTACTTGAGGACAAGTAAATTCTTTAAGTTGGGGGTGTTGATGAGTGGTAATTTTATCACTCATTCACACTCAACATTCGTGCACATCACCTTATTTTGAATAAATAAATGAGACATATTTGTGATTAAATGACTAATATCCACTCTTTGCAGGCATAGAGTTGAAGAGAAAGAAAAATGTGGAATGCAGCTTAAAATAATCTAAAGGAATCAAGGAAAGTGTAGCTAAAGACTTGAAGCAGAATGGCCTCAGTTACTGTGATCGCGATCTGCTGACTACGATCACGGCAGTTAAGCAGGGTCAATCAACCATGGTTGCGTAGGTCTATAGCGGTCACGGTAGCCATAGGCACGGTCAAGCCCACGTGTAAAACTAGAAATGCATGTGGATGATCCCAAGTTTGACAAAAAGACTCAAACCCTAGCAAAAAAAGGGATTTTCTTATCTTTCTCAATTTTAGGTTTAGTTCTTGAGTTCATAGCCTCCATCCTTGGAGAACAAAATATTGTATAAATTTTAGGTGAAGAATACATTGGAGACTTTCTAAGTTGAGAATTAGCTCACCTCCATTGTTGATTTGTGGGAGTTCAAAGTTTGAAGTAACATTCACTTAAATCTTCAACAAGTCAGATCCATGGAGATTTTGGGTACATCTATGCTTATTTATCTTATGTGTAGCTAGACCTCCCCCTTGGGGTTATGTGTGAATAGTGGTTAATAGTGTGTATGGTTTGTTTTTGTTAGCTTCTATTTGGTAGTTCAAATTTATGGATCTTATCATTGCTATGCTAACTTCGTTGCTATTTATGGGCGAAAGCCTCAACTACCCAAATGGGTTTGATCGGATAAAGATCTAAACTCTAGAAAGCTCAAGGCCATCTTTGAACAAACAGTTTTAGGTGAACTTTAGAAACCCATATCAGCCTTGAAAGAGGGATATGGAAGCCAAAGCAGTGATAGACAATTATGTGTGTACTTTGCTAAATTTTTAGTCTCTTAGACACAAGGGTGATTGTGAAGTTCACTATACCATGGGTATCATCCTAGAAATAGGGATGCCTAGATTGAGGTTGTGGTTACCAATTGTTGAACAGACCCGTCAGGTATTCAAAAGAATCAACGAGCTAAAGTTTGTTGTTTTGTTGAAAGACTAGCATCAAAACCTATAACCAAACCTACCCCTACTTGATCTACTAATCATGAAGTTAGCTATTAGCATCCTCATGTCACTCCCTTAGTAATGCATAATCCCAAGATCCTTGCATAATTGTTGAAATGCTAATTATTCATAGCCCTAAATTTATACTAGAAAAACCCAAAAAGAAACATTAGTTTAGACACTTGTATACTCCATTTTTATCTTTGTTTTGTACCATTGGTTTGAATTTAACTTGTATCTATTATCTCGAATTAACTTGATTTCCACTCATATTGTTCCTCGTGGATTCCACCCCGAATCCAAAGTTAGGTAAATATATTGATGACGACTGCTTTGCACTTAAATTGACGTGTAAGTTGAGAGTTATCAATTTACCATTTATGCAATGCAAGGATTCCAAGAATAGTCAAGCTAGGTGACAAAAATTATTCTCATTGGTATTTTAACAAACAGGTTGAGGGTACATAAGTTTCAAACCATACCCAAGTAATTTGGGGAATCCATAATACCCCAAAATCCATTTACCATTAACATGCATTCCACAATGTCAAAATCATACTAAAATCATGAAAGAAAACATAATTAAACTATGAGAAACCTTGTTAAACCATGAATATCCAAAACCCCTAACCATTGTTTCAAAACCATAACAATATCATGAAAACCATACATAAAACACATGCTCTTTGATAAATAACAATGAGGGAGGAGTAACATACCTTAAGGAAGATAGAGAGAAACCACCCTTGAAAGTCTTAATTGATTATCTAGATGAAACCCTATCCTTTTGCTTGAAAGAGAGTTTGAGAGAGATTTTCAGAGTGTTTGATTGGGAATAATAGGTTAATGAAGTCCAAAAAGGTGTTTTAAGTCATGGTATCAAAATGAGTTAAAAGGGGAAATATCCATAATTCCCCCAACTTAAAACTATAAAATGCCGCAAGTGGTTACGAGTTTATCCCGTGACTCGTAACCATAACATACGACTCATACCATTGAGTTGTCTCTAATAAAACGAGTTGGACACCCACACGCTATCCACCATATGACTCCCTGATCCCACTCATTACCAAACCATACGAATCGTATGGCCTAGTCATAACCAAGACAGAATCCAAAGGTATTAGACACTGGACAACATACGATTCAACTATACCACTAGTGACCTATCCTTACAGCACATAGTGAGCCATTCGTACTTAGACCCAAGTCAAGTTACTAACTTTCTAATTTGATAAAGGATCTTCCTAACGACCTGTCACCATCCCTAACAACCCATACCTCCAAGTTGTAACCACAATAGAAACCCAACCACCATCTAATGGACAACTAACGATTTGGGTAACCTAACTCGTACCCACTCCATACGACTCGTATGGTTAAGTTGTCATCAGATCAGTGAGATCAAAGCTCAAAAATTCTCCAAGGGATAAAACCTAGGCTATTTCAATTCTCCCCTACTTGGATCATTCATCCCTGAATGATGGAACAAGTCATTGACTAGCATAATCAAAGCCCCAACATTTCTACTCTAACCTTTAACTAAGTTAGAAAACAAAGATGTTAAGAATAACACATACCTTATGTTGATCTTTTGGAGCTAAAAAAAGAATGGATATTTAGACATCATGTCCTCTTCAGCTTCCCAAGTATCCTTTTCATCCTTATGATTCCTTAACAGAACCTTTACCGAAGCTACGTCCTTGGTTCGCAATCGATGAACCGGTTGATCCAAGATTTCAATCGAGACCTCCTCATAAGACAAGGAATCTAAGATACCAATATCCTTGATGGGAACAATTCACAATGAATCACCCGCACACCTCCTCAATATAGACATATGGAACACCGGGTGAATGGAGCTCAAACTAGTAGGCAACTCCAATTCATATGGAACATTACCCACCATTCTCAAAACCAAGTACGGACCAACATACCGAGGACTAAGATTCCCTTACTTCCTAAACCATATCACTCCCTTTATGGAAGACACCTTCAAGAACACCTTATCCTCAACCTCAAACTTTAACTTACTATACCTCACATCCGCATAGGACTTCTGGTGATATTGGGTATCTTTAAGCCTATCCCGAATCATCTTCACCTTCTCCATGGCCTGATGAACCAAGTCTACACCAAACATCTCCGCCTGACTAACTTCGAACCACCCAATAGGATACCTACACCTATTATTATACAAGGCCTCAAACAGGGCCATTCTAATGCTAGAATGGTAATTATTGTTAGATGGAAACTCTATAAGGGGAAAATGTTAAACCCAACTACCACCATAGACAATCAAGCAAGCTATAAGAATATCTTTTAATATCTAAATAATTCTTTTATCTTGTCGATATGACTTCACAATCTCTTGGAGGGATAACCTTGTATAATCCTTTATCGAATAATTAGTCCTCACTGGCCAAAAGTGATCAGACTTAGTCATCCTATCCACGATGACCCAAATTGAGTCAAACTGATTTCGAGACTGGGAAAGGCTAGTAACAAAATCTATATTGACCACCTCCTACTTAGACACAAGAAACTTAATTTCTTGATACAACCCTTCGGGCCTCATGTGCTCAACTTTCACTTGTTGGCACACCATGCACTTATCCACAAAACTAGCTATATCCTACTTCATATTGTTCCACCAAAATATTTCCTTAATGTCATGATACATTTTCGTCGAACCAGGGTGAATAACATAGAGAGACTTATGTACCTCAGCTAAGATCCTCTATCACAAACCATCTATATTGGGAGACATAACCTCCTTTGGCACCGCAAGGTACCATCACTACAAATCTTAAAGGCCATCACCCTTTTCCCACCTTTATCGCCCTTGATCCTCATTGGGATTAGATCTAACACTTACTTTTCTTTTATCTCTGCACCAAAAGACAACTACACCATCTTTTGCACGAACACACCATCATCCTCAGGGTCCAAGAGAAGAACTCCAAGGTTAGCTAAATGGTGAATATACTTTACTAGATCCTACTTACCTTCGTCCATATGAGCAAGACTCCCTATGGATAACCTTCTAAGAGGATCAACAACCATGTTAGCTTTACCTAGATGGTGGTGAAGAATCATGTCATAATCCTTTAGCAGCTCAAGCCATCTTCTTTGCCTGAGGTTTAGCTCTTTCTGATTACATACTTATTGCAGGATCTATTGATTGGAAAGATATCCACATGCACTTCATACAAATAGTGATATCAGATTTTCAATGCGAACAACACAGTTAATAGATCCAAGTCAGGAGTTAAATAATTATTCTCAGGCACCTTCAACTGTCTAGAGTCATAAGCTATCACCTTGTCATGCTGCATCAATATGAAACCAAGCCCTACATGGGACGTATTACAATATACCACAAATCCATTCTTGCCTTCGGGGAAAGGTAAGACTGGAGCAAAAGTTAGCTTATCCTTCAGTTTCTCAAAACTATCCTCACAAGCATCGGACCATAAGAACTTTACCTTCTTTTAAGTCATCTTAGTCAATGGGGCAGCTATAGAAGAGAAACTTTCCACAAACCTGCTGTAATAACCAGCTAAACCCAAGAATCTTCGAATATCAATTAGAGTTGTGGGTCATGGTCATCTCTTAACCACTGCAACTTTCTATGGATCTACCGTGATCCCTTCACTAGAAATGACATGACCCAGAAAAGTGGCAGCGTTTAACTAGAATTCACATTTAAAAAATTTAGCATACAACTGGTTCTCCTTCAAGGTTTGCAACACAGTGTGGAGGTGATCGACATGATACACCTCGCTCTTAGATTACATCATATTATCGTCCATGAAGACAATGACGAACAAATACAAAAACTGACAGAAAAACTCTATTCATCAAGTCTATAAATGTCACCAGGGCATTAGTTAACCCAAATGACATAACCAGGAACTCTCATACCGGGTTTAAAAGGCAGTCTTAGGAATATCCACTTCCCTAATCATTAACTAATGATACTCGGATCGAAGGTCGATCTTGGATAAAAACTTGGCTCCTTGAAGTTGATCAAACAAATCATTTATCCTTGGAAGAGGGTACCTATTCTTTACCATTACCATATTCAACTGTCGGTAATCAATACACATACAAAAGGAACCATCCTTTTTACGCAAAAATAACATCGGTACACCCCACAGAGACATACTAGGATGGATGAACCCCTTGTTGAAAAGATCCTTCAGTTGCTCCTTAAGCTCCTTTAACTCAGCTGGAGCCATTTTATATGGGGGAATAAAAATAAAATGAGTGCTTGAAATAATATCTATCCTAAAATCACTCTCCCTATTGAAAGGAACACTAGGAAGGTTATCAGGGAAGACGTCGGGAAATTTATTCATCACCAGGATAGAATGTCGAGAAGGACCCTCCGGGTTTGAATCAATAACTTAGACAAGATGATAGAGACACCCCTTGGAGGGGATTTTTTATTTTGAATATGTTTGGGTTGGTGACTTAGTTACTTGAAAATGGTTAAGTGTAGGGAATTTAAAAGGGATTTAGTGTTTTGAATGTGGTTTTCTTTTAATGCTTAGTCAGTAGAAAATGGTTAAGTGTAGGGACTTTAAAGGGATTTTATTTTAATGTGGTCTTATTTTTATACTTAGTCATTTGAAAATGATTAATTTTATGGACTTTAAAGAAAACTTTTAGTTTTGAATTTGGGTTGGTTGGTGACTTAGTTACATGAAAATGGTTAAGTATACGGACTTTAAAGGGGATTATATTTTATGAATGTGGTTTGGTTGGTGACTTAGTTACTTAAATATGGTTAAGTGTATGGACTTTAAAGGAGATTTTGTGTTTTGAATGTGGTTGTTTTGATACTTATTCACTTAAAAATGTTTAATTGTAGGTACTTTAATGGGGCTTTTTAAATTTGAATGTGGGTTTGTTTTGATATTTAGTTATTTGAAAATGGTTAGTGTTTTGAATGTGGTTTTCTATTGATGCTTAGTCACTTGAAAATGGTTAAGTCTAGGGAATTCAAAGGGGATTTTTTTTTGAATGTTATTTTCTTGTGATACTTACTCATTCGAAAATGATTAAGTTTAGGGACTTTAAAGTGGAATTTTTATTTAGAATGTGGTTTGATTGTTGACTTAGTTTATTGAAACTGATAAGTGTAGGGACTTTCAAGGAGATTTTGTCTTTTGAATGTTGTTTGGTTGGTGACTTAGTCACTTGAAAATAGAAAAGTGTAGGGACTTTAATTGGGATAATGTGGTTTGAATGTGGTTTGGTTTATAACTTAGTTACTTGAAACTTGTTAAGTGTAAGGACTTTAAAGAGGATTTTTTTCTTTTGAATGTGGTTTGATTGGTGACATAGTTAGTTTATAATGGTTGATTGTAAGGACTTTAAAAGGGATTTTGTGTTTTGAATGTGGTTTGGTTTCGATACGTAGTCAGATGAAAATGGTTAAGATTAGGGACTGCAAAGAGAATTTTTTGTTTTGAATGTGATTTCGTTGGTGACTTATTTACTTAAAAATGGTTAAGTCTAGGGACTTTTAATGAAATTTTGTGTTTTGAATGTGATTTGGTTGGTGACTTAGTCACTTTAAAATGCCTAAGTGTAGGGACTTTGATGAGATTTTGTGATTTGAATATTGTTTAGTTGGTGACATAGTTATTTTAAAATGGTTAAGTCTAAGGACTTTAAAGGGGATGTTGTGTTTTGAATTTAGTTTTGTTTTGATACTTAGTCACTTGAAAATGGTTAAGTGTAGGGACTTTAAAAGTGATTTTTTGTTTTGAATGTGATTTTATTTTGATACTTAGTCACTTGAGAATTGTTAAGTGTAGGGATTTTAAAGGAAATTTTTTGTTTTGAATATGGTTTGGTTGGTTACATAGTTATATGAAAATAGTTTAGGGACTTTAAATGGGATTTTGTGGTTGGTTTGTGATTTAATTACTTGAAACTTGAAAATAAAGGGACTTTTAAGGATTTTAGTTCTGAATATGGTTTTGTTTTGATACATAGTCACTTGAAAATGGTTAAATGTTGAGACTTTAAAGGAGATTTTTTATTTTGAATGTGATTTTGTTATGTTACTTAGTCATTTGAAAATAGTTAAATTTAGGGACTTTATAGGGGATTTTTTGTTTTGAATGTGGTTTGGTAAGTGTCTTATTTCTTGAAAATGGTTAAGTATAGGGACTTCAAGAAGGATTTTGTGTTTTGAATGAGGTTTGGTTAGTGATTTAGTCACTTGAAATAGTAAAGTATAGGGACTTTAAAGGGGATTATGTTTTATGAATGTGGTTTGCTTAGTGACTTAGTTACTTAAATATGGTTAAGTGTATGGGCCTTAAAGGAGATTTTCTGTTTTGACTGTGGTTTTGTTTTGATTGTTAGTCACTTGAAAATGGTTAATTGTAGGTACTTTATAGAGTCTCTTGTATTTTGAATGTGGGTTTGTTATGATATTTAGTCACCTAAAAATGGTAAAGTGTAGGGACTTTAAAGGGGATTATGTTTTATGAATGTGGTTTGGTTCGTAACTTAGTTTCTTAAATATGATTAAGTGTAGGGTATTTAAAGGGGATTTTGTATTTTGAATGTGGTCTTATTTTGATACGTAGTCACTTGAATATGGTCAATTGTCGCTACTTTAAAGGGGATTTTTTATTTTGAATATGTGTATGCTTTGATATTTATTTTGAATTTGATTGATTACATAGTTATTTGAAAATCGTTAAATATGAGACTTTAAAGGGGATTACATAGTTATTTGAAAATGGTTAAATATGGGACTTTAAAGGGGAGTTTTGGTTTTTAATGTGGTTGGGTTTCGATACTTAATCATTTGGAAATGGTTAAATCTAGAGACTTTAAAGGAGATTTTTTTTTAGAATGTGGCTTGGTTGGTGACTTAGTTACTAGAAAATATTTAAGTGTAGGGACTTTAAATGAGATTTTGTGTTTTGAATATGGTTTGGTTGGTGACTTAGTTACTTGGAAATGGTTAAGTGTAAGGACTTTGAAGGAAATTTTGTGTTTTTAATGTTGTTTTGTTTTGATACTTAGTCACTTGAAAATGGTTAAGTGTAGAGCCTTTACAGAGTATTTTTTGTATTGAATGTGGTCTTATTATGATACTTAGTCTATTAAAAATGGTAATGTATAGGGTCTTTTAAGAGGATTTTTTGTTTTGAATGTGATTTGGTTGGTGACATAGTTACATGAAAATGGTTAAGTGTAGGAACTTTAGAGGGGATTTTGTGTATTGAATGTGGTTTGGTTTTGACTTAGTTACTTTAAACTGATAAGTGTAGGGACTTTAAAGGGGATTATCTATTTTGAATGTTGTTTTGCTTAGATACTTAGTCACTTGAAAACGGTTAAGTGTAGAGACTTTAGAGAAGATTTATTATTTTTAATGTGGTTTGGTTGGTGTGTTAGCCTCTTTAGAATGGTTAAGTGTGGAGACTTAAAAGGGGATTTTGTGTTTTAAATGTAATTTGGTTGGTGACTTTGTTACCATAAAATGGTGAAATGCAGGGACTTTGAAGGGTATTTTTTGTTGTGAATGAGGTTTGGATTTGATATTTAGTCACTAGAAAATAGTCAAGTTTATAAATGTAAAAGGAGATTTTTTGTTTTGAGTGTGGTTTTGTTTTGATACTTAGTCACCTGAAAATGGATAAATGTAGGGAATTTAAAGGAGATTTTTTGTTTTAAATGTGATTTGATTGATGACTTAGTTACTTGAAAAAAGAAAAGTGTAGGGAATTTAATAGGGATTTTGTTTTTTCAATGTGGTTGGGTTATGATACTTAGTCACCTGAAAATATTAAGTGTAGGGACTTGAAAGGTGATTTTTTGTTTTGAATGTGGTTTGGTTTTAATAGTTAGTCATTTGAAAATGGTTAAGTGTAGGGACTTTAAAGAGGTTTTGTTTGTTTTGAATGTGGTTTAGTTTTGATTGCTAGTCACTTGAAAATAGTTAAGTGTAGCGACTTTAAAGGGGATTTTTCGTTTTATATGTTATTTGGTAGATGACTTAGTTACTTGAAAAACGTTAAGTTTAGGGACTTTAAAGGAGATTTTTTATATTTTGAATGAGGTTTCTTTAGATGCCTATTCACTTGAAAATGTTTAAGTGGAGGAACTTTAAAGGGGATTTTTTGGTTTAAATATGGTTTGGTTGGTGACTTCGTTTCTTGAAACTGATAAGTATAGGGACTTCAAAGGGATTTTGTGTTTTGAATTCGGTTTTGGTTTGATACTAAGTTATTGAAAATAGTTAAGTGTTGGGACTTTAAAGTGGATTTTTTATTTTGAATGTGGTTATTTGTTTTCATACTTCGTCACTTGAAAATTTTTAAGTGTAGGGACTTTAAAGGGATTTTTTTATTTTTAATATGATTTTGTTGGTGACTTAGTTACTTTAAAATGGTTAAGCATAGAGGCTTTAAAGGGGATATTGTGTTTTGAATGTGGTTTTATTTTGAAAATAGTTAAGTGTAGGGACTTTAAATGGATTTTTTTTAATGTGGTTTTATTTTGATACATTGTCATTTGAAAATGATTTAGTTTAGGGACTTTAAAGACTACTGTTAGTTTTGAATGTGGGTTAGTTGGTGACTTAGTTACATTAAAATAGTTGTGTAGGGACTGTAAAGGAGATTTTGTGTTTTTAATGTGGTTTGGCTGGTGACTTAGTTACTTGTAACTAATAAGTGAAGGGACTTTAAAGGGATTATTTTTTTGAATGTGCTTTATTTTGATATTTATTCATTTGAAAATGATTAAGTTTAGGGACTTAATTGAAGACTTTTAGTTTTTAATGTGGTTTGGTTGGTGACATAGTTAAATGAAAATGGTTAAGTGTAGGGATTTTAAATGGGATTTTGTGTTTTTAATGTGGATTAGTTGGTGACTTAGTTACTTGAAAGTTTTAAGTGTAGGGACTTTAAGGGGAATTTTATGTTTTAAATGTTGTTTTGTTTTGATACTTAGTCACTTGAAAATGGTTAAGTGTAGGGACTTTAAAGGGATTTTGTGTTTTGAATCTGGTTTGGTAAGTAACTTAGTCGCTTAAAAATGGTAAAGCATAGGGGTTTTAATGGGGATTATGTGTTTTTAATGTGGTTTGGTTAGTGACTTAGTTACTTGAAAATGGTTAAGTGTATGGATTTTAAAGAGGATTATATGCTTTGAATGTGGTTTGGTTTGTGACTTAGTTACTTGAAAATAGTTAAGTGTATGGACTTTAAAGGGGATTTTGTGTTTTGATATGGTTTGGTTTATATGCTTAGTCACTTGAAAAGGGTTAAGTCTAGGGACTTTATAGGGGATTTTTTTTTTGAGTGTGGTTTGGTTGGTGACTTTGTCACTTAAAAATGGTTAAGTGTAGGAACTTTAAAGGTGATTTTGTATTTTGAATGTGGTATGGTTGGTGACTTAATCACTTGAAAATGGTTAAGTGTAGGGTCTTTGAAGGGGATTTTGGGTTTTGAATGTGGTTTGGTTTTGATACTTAGTCACTTGAAAATGGTTAAGTGTTGGGACTTCAAAGAGAATTTTTTTTTTGAATGTGTTTTGGTTGGTGACTTCGTTACTTGAAAATGGTTAAGTGTAGGAACTTTAAAGGTGATTTTCTCTTTTGAATGTGGTTTGGTTGGTGACTTAGTTACTTCAAAATTGTAAAGTGTAGGCACTTTAATAGGGTATATGTGGTTTGAATGTGGTTTGGTAGATTACTTAGTTACTTTAAACTGGTGAAGTTTATGGACTTTAAAGGGCATTTTTTTGTTTTGAATGTGGTTTGATTGGTGAGTTAGTTAATTCAAAATGGGTAAATGTAGGAATTTTAAGGGGGATTTTGTGTTTTGAATTTGGTTTGTTATGAAACTTAGTAATTTCGAAATGGTTAAGTGTAGAGACTTTAAATGGGATTTTTTTTTGAATGTGGTTTCGTTGGCCACTTAGTTACTTGTAAATGGTTAAGTGTAGGGGCTTTAAATGAGATTTTGTGATTTGATTGTAGTTTGGTTGGTGACGTAGTCACTTGAACATGGTTAAATGTGTGGAATTTTAAAGGATTTTGTGTTTTGAATATGGTATGCCTGGTTACTTACGTACTTGAAAATGGTTAAGTGTAAGAAATTTAAAGGAGATTTTGTTTTTTGAATGTGTTTTAGTTTTGATACTTAGTAACTTAAAAACTTGTTAAGTGTAGAGTCTTAAAAGAGGATTTTTTCTTTTGAATGTGTTTTAGTTTTGATACTTAGTAACTTAAAAATTGTTAAGTGTAGAGTCTTTAACGTGGATTTTTTATTTTTAATGTGGTTTTATTTTGATACTAAGTCACTTGAAAATGGTTAAGTATAGGTACTTTAAAGGGGATTTTGTGTTTTGAATGTGGTGTGGTTGGTGTTTTTTTCATTTGAAAATGGTTAAATGTAGGAACTTTAAAGGGGATTTTGTGTTTTGAATGTAGTTTGGTCGATTACTTAGTTACATGAAAATTGTTAAATATGGAACTTTAAAGGGGTGTTTTTATTTTTAATGATGTTTGGTTTTGATACTTAGTCAGTTGAATATGGGTAAATGTAGGGACTTTAAATGAGATTTTGTGTTTTGAATGTGGTTCGGTTAGTGACTTAGTCACTTGAAAATGGTTAAGAGTAGGGGCTTTAAAGAGATTTTTTGTTTTGAATGTAGTTTGGTTTGTGACTTTGTTACTTGAAAATAGTTAAGTGTAGAGACTTTAAAGGGTAATTTGAGATTTGAATGTGGTTTTGTTTTGATGCTTAGTCACATGAAAATAGTTTAATGCTGGTACTTTTAGGAGGAATTTTTGTTTTGAATATGGTGTGGTTGGTGACTTAGTTACTTGAAACTTGGTAACTGTAGGGACCTTTATTGGGATTTTGTGTTTTGAATGTGGTTTTATTTTAACACTTAATCACTTGAAAATGGTAAGTCTAGGGACTTTAAAGGAGATTTTTGGTTTTGAACATGGTTATATTTTGATACTTCGTTACTTGAAAATAGTTTAGTGTAGGGACTTTAAAGGGGATTTTTTCTTTTGAATATGGTTTGGCTGTTGACTTAGTTACTTGAATATGATTAACTATAGGGACTTCAAAAAGGGATTTTTTTTAATGTAGTTTGGATGCTGACTTTGTCACGTGAAAATGGTTAAGTGTAGGAACTTTAAAAGGGATTTTGTTTTTGGAATGTGGTTTACTTGGTGACTTAGTTACATGGAAATGGTTAAGTTTAGGGACATGAAAGGGGATTTGGTGTTTTGAATGTGGTTTCGTTGGTGACTTAGTTACTTGAAATTGATAAGTGTAGAGAATTTGAAGGAGATTTTTTGTTCTAAATGTGGTATGGTTGGCGACTTAGTTGCTTGAAAATGGTCAAGTGCAAGGACTTTAAAGTGGATTTTGTATTTACAATGTGGTTTTGTTTCGATACTTAGTCTCTTGGTAATGGTTAAGTCCAGGGATTTTAAAGGAGATTTATTGTTTTGAATTCAGTTTTATTTTGATACTTAGTTACTTTAAAATGGTTAAGTGTATGGACTTTAAAGAGGATTTTTTGTTTTGAATGTGGTTTGGTTAGTGACTTAGTTACATGGAAATGGTTATATGTAGGGACTTTAAAGGGTATTATGTGTTTTGAATGTAGTTTTGTTTGTGACTTTGTTACTTGAAAATGGTTAAGTGTAGGGATTTTAAAGGAAACTTAGTGTTTTAGAAGTTTTTTTCTTCTTATACTTAGTCACTTGAAAATGGTTAAGTATAGAAACTTTAAAGAGTATTTATTTTATTTTGAATGGGGTTTTGTTTTGAATATGGTTTGGTTGGTGACTTTGCTACTTGAAAATGCTTCAGTATAGGGACTTTAAAGGGGATTTTGTTTTTTGAATGTGGTTTGGTTGGTGACTTAATCACTTGAAAATGGTTAAGTGTATGGACTTTAAAGGGGATTTTTTTTTGTGAATATGGTTTGGCTGTTGACTAAGTTACTTGAATATGATTAACTATAGGGACTTCAAAGGGGATTTTTTTTTGAATGTAGTTTGGCCGCTGATTTTGTCACGTAATAATGGTTCAGTGTAGGGACTTTAAAAGGGATTTAGTGTTTTGATTGTGGTTTAGTTGGTAACTTAGTTACATGGAAATGGTTATGTTTAGGGACATGAAAGGGGATTTGGTGTTTTGAATGTGGTTTGGTTGGTGACTTAGTTACTTTAAATTGATAAGTGTAGAGAATTTACTGGAGATTTTTTGTTTTGAATGTGGTATGGTTGGTGACTTAGTTCCTTGAAAAAGGTTAAGTGCAAGGACTTTAAAGTGGATTTTGTATTTACAATGTGGTTTTGTTTCGATACTTAGTCTCTTGATAATGGTTAAGTGCAGGGATTTTAAAGGAGATTTTTTGTTTTGAATTCGGTTTTATTTTGATACTTAGTTACTTTAAAATGGTTAAGTTTAGGGACTTTAAAGGGGATTTTTTGTTTTGAATGTGGTTTGGTTGGTGACTTAGTTATATGGAAATGGTTACGTGTAGGGACTTTAAAGGGGATTATGTGTATTGAATGTGGTTTTATTTGTGACTTAGTTTCTTGAAAATGGTTAAGTGTAGGGACTTTAAAGGAGATTTAGTGTTTTATATGTTGTTTTATTGTTATACTTAGTCACTTGAAAATGGTTAAGTAGAGAGACTTTAAAGGGGATTTTTTTATTTTTAATGTGGTTTTGTTTTGAATATGGTTTGGTTGGTGACTTTGTTACTTGAAAATGCTTCAGTATTGGGACTTTAAAGGGAATTTCGTATTTTGAATGTGGTTTAGTTGGTGACTTAATCACTTGAAAATGGTTAAGTGTAGGGACTTTAAATGGGATTCTGTGTTTTGAATATGGTTTGGTTGGTGACTTAGTTACTTGAAAATGGTTAAGTGTAGGTACTTTAAAGGGGATTTTGTGTCTTGAATGTGGTTTTGTTTTAATACTTAGTCAGTTGAAAATTTTTAGGTGTAGGGACTTAAAAGGGGATTTTTAGTTTTCAATGTGGTTTTCTTTTGATACTTACTCATTGGAAAATGATTAATTTTAGGGACTTTAAAAAGGATTTTTTATTTTGAATGTGATTTAGTTGGTGACTTAGTTACATGAAAATGGTTAAGTGTAGAGACTTTAAAGGGGATTTTGTGTTTTTTATGTGGTGTGTTTGGTGACTTAGTTACTTGAAGCAGATAAGTGTTGGGACTTTAAATTATATTTTTAATGTGGTGTTGTTTCGATACTTAGTCACTTGAAAATGGTAAAGTGTTGGGACTTTAATGGGGAATTTGTTCTTTTAATGTTGTTTTGTTGATAACTTAATTACTTGAAAATGGTTGGGTAGGGACTTTAAAGATGATCTTTTGTTTTGAATGTGGTTTGATTGGTGACTTAGTTTCTTTAAAATTGTTAAGTGTAATATCTTTAAAGGAATTTTTTGTTTTGAATGTGGTTTGGTTACGATTCTTAGTAACTAGATAATGGTTAAGTGTTGGGAATTTAAAGCAGAATTTTTGTTTTGAATGTGGTTTTGTTGGTGACTTAATTACTTGAAAATGGTTAAGTGTAAGGTCTTTAACTGAGATTTTTTGTTTTGATTGTGGTTTGGTTGGTGACTCAGTCACTTGAAAATGGTTAAGTCTAGGGACTTTAAAGTGATTTTGTGTTTTTAATATGGTTTGGTTGGTGACTTAGTTACTTAAAAATGGTTAAGTGTAAAGACTTTAAAGGGGATTTTGTTTTTTGAATATAGTTTAGTGTAACACCTCGATTTGCTGAATCGGAATGCTACACGGTTCCCATGACCCCGAGGGATCACAAGCTAACCCATCACTGATATCTTTACCTGTATAAATAATGCGGAATACATGGAACTGTATTGCCATAAGGTTCAACTGAATATAATTATATGGGTGAAAATGCCCAAAACAACTCAATCTAAACGTAAATCTGAACATAAATCTGAAAGCCTCTAAACTGTCTGAATAAGGATTTGAAGGAACATGTCTCCAACTAACTCCGTAAAACTGACCTGAAGAAATAAATAAATTAATCAAATCATATTGTCCTCGAATCAATGAGGACTCACTGTGTCTCTGCAACTAGAATGCTACTGCTACTGCTGGGCTGGAGCTCATGTCTCGGAACCTATGGTGTAACATGAAAAGAAAGCACCATAGCATAAATGCGTCAGTACAACTGTAGTATAGAGTATATGAGGAAGGTAGGCTGAAAATAAAGGGTTTCATGCATGTACAAAACTGATTAACTAATATGAACGTAGGAGTGCAAACACACATATATAGAAACTGGGATCATGAATACGTGATAGCATGACCTGTAAGCTAATACATGCTTTACTGATAACTGTCATGACTGATACTGAAACTGATAACATGTACAACTATATCTGACAGTCCTGTATATACTGAAATCTGAAGGACGCCCTTAGTTCTTTTACTGAGACTGAGACTGAAACTGTGGGAAGTAGTGTTTAACCGACATGCCCCATGTATGCCGTTATAGCTAAGTTGGTGTCCAATCACTACCCCAACTGGAGGGGTGTCAATACCGTGCCACGGGTAAGGACAGCCTGTGAGTCACCCTTATCTGATAGGTACTTAATGAGAACGGTGGGAACCCTAAACTGACGGGTTAAGCCACCCCATCAACCCTAATCTGACGGGTTAAGATATCTCAACCTATGCTGGCTATGTAGTTCTGGAACAGAAGGATTACTTCTAAGAATCACACCCTGAACTGGCGGGTGAGTTCCCATCCTTGGGTTCACTCTGTGCTAACCTCTACTCCCATCTAGAGGGACTGGACCTGAATAATTGACTGTACATGACTTAATCTTACTGAATTCTGTTGACTGGAGGAATGTCACTGATATCTAAAAAATAATAAGATCATAAGGTTTTCCTGAGTCACATGACTGACTGAAGTCTATGGAATCATAGCTAGAGTTTGGATATCGTGAAACATGACATGGATCTTGGCACACAGCTATAGTTTTCGAGTACAAGTAACCCCAGGGCTCGATGGAAGGAAACTGACACACATGACTGACTTGATCATAAGAGTAGAGTCCATAATATATAATATCATACGTAGGGATCTCATACTATGCATGGTTCTCAACAATGTATTGCATGGAAAGGATTTCATATCACATGGAAGTACTTGCACAATCTTAATATCATGTTCATTGTATAATCATATTGGAAACACATACTAATAGCATGGAAGTTCATGTGGATTTCATGGATATCATATATCTTGTTCATAAGTAGGATTTGCAAGTAAACATAGCATGATCTCATAAAAATAGTTGATGAGTATTCCAACAACATTTACAAGGCACATTAACAACATAGAAGTCATTGGAACGTAAGGGCATATCATTAATCCTTCACTTAGTCACAATTTAGCTATATTGCATGATTTCTAGTCTCTTAGGCATTTTATCAAACACCTTACATGCACATCTTAAGCATAGGTGAAATCATCAAATTATACATCACGAACAACGGAATTTACATGTTTCCAACTAATATGATATCATGAATTCACAAAAACATATCGAGATTCCATCTTGGGAATCACCCAATATCAACAACATGATCATCAACACCAAACAATATAGAAATTGTACTTTATACTAAAAAAGAGGAAAACAAACAAGAATCAACATGGGTATGATTATATCACCACAATCAACTAAGATTTTGTATTTTAAAGATTGATTCTTGAACTCCACGGACGAAAGAAATCCGTGGATGAACACTACACATACCTTAGAAGGAAGATTCTTGATGATTGATGGAGGAATTTCCTTGAAATTGGATCTTCAAGCTTAATTATGCAACCCTAGTTATTTTTCTCCTTTCGTGCTCTTGGATGATGAGTTTTGAGATTAAAATAGGGTTGTAATATGTTTAGAAGCTATATATTTCGTAGGGTTAAGTTTAGGGATGTGTAAGGAGTATTTAAAGACTTAATTATCTTTAAAACAACTCAAAACAGAGTGTTTTTGACACCTAGAATTGACTTAGTCGGCGCCCAAGGGATCGCCTATGCTTGGGTTGGGCGGCGCCTAACCAATCACCTATGCTTGGGTTGGGCGGCGCCAAACCAATCGCCTATGCTTACTGTCTATCACAAAAATGGGCATAACTTTTCGCTCGGGTATTGGATTAAGGCGAATTTTGTATTGTTGGAAAGCTAATTTGATTCTCTACACTTTGGTGGGTCTAAATTAGCCAAAATACCACATTAACATTGAGTTATACTCATTCAAATATGACCCTTACAAAATCAAACACTAAAACTTGATGGATTCAAAAACTCTTAGCTTGTATTACCTTAAGTGACTTATATGAACATGCTTAATGAACCATAAGTTATCCTATCACTAGGATATTCATGGTAAGTCATGTACTTAAGTATGAATCACAGGATAGGAGATTTCATATGTAGAAATAACTATTTACTTCCTAGCTTAGAAACATGCGGGGTATTACAATATCTCCACCTTGGGAACATTCATCCTCGAATGAGAATTTACTGAGAAGGGATACAAGACAATAGAAACTGAATTGAACATAAAGAACTGCAACTTGATCTCATGACTGACATTCTAAATATACTGAACTCGTGCATATCTGATGCACGGACAACTGACACATGAATGCATGACTGAGTATGAAACGGTTAATAGGTGCTAAGTTTATACTGGAAACATAAATGTGAAACTTAATAATCTTAAAGAAAATTGTTACCTTGAGCTTGATATGAATTGGCGGGGAAGAGGTGAGGATACTTGGTACACATATCTACTTATGCTTCCCAAGTAGCTCCCTCATGAGACTGATTTTGCCAAGGAACCTTGACTAGAGGTACTTCTTTATTCCTCAATCTACGAGTCAGATAATCTAAGATTTCAACTGGAATCTCTTCATAGGAGAGACTATTCTTAATGTCGATGCTCTGAATAGGGACAACAACTGTTGGGTCACCTATGGACTTTTTTAGCAAAGAGACATGGAAGACTGGATGGACTGAGGCTAGATCTGAAGGCAACTCAATCTCAAAAGCTACCTTGCCAAAGCGACAAAGAATTCTGAAGGGACTGACATACTAGGGATTGAGTTTCCCTTTCTTTCCGAACCCCTTCACTTCCTTCTTGGGAGAGATCTTAAGCTGACTTGGTCATTCTATCTATAATGACCCAGACTGAATCATGCTAATGATGAGTTCTAGGCAAACCCATCATGAAGTCTATGTTAACTTCTACCCACTTCCAAGTAGGAATGGTGAACTCTTACATGGAACCACTAGGTTTTTGATGCTCTATCTTAACTTGCTATATATAGAGAACTTAGCCACAAACTCTGCAATATCTCTCTTCATCCCACTTCACTAATAAATCTCCCGCATGTTGTGGTACATCTTAGTGGCCCCTGGATGAATAGAGTATCGAGCACCATAAGCTTCTGCAAGTATTCGCTGCCTCAATTCATCTACACCTGGAACACATAGATGACCTTGACAATGAACAACACCATCTCCCCCTTGGGAGAAAACCTCAACTTTCTGATTCTGAACTAACTCTTTAAGATTGACAAGGCTAGGATCCCTGTCTTGTTTTTCTTTCACCTCAGAAACTAAAAATGACTCTGAACTACTATGAAAACATACACCACCCTCTGAAAAATCGACTAAGCGAATGCCTAGTCTGGCAATCTGATGGATCTCCTGAGCCATCTTTTTCGTACTATCCTCAACATGAGAAATACTACCCATGAGTCGACTGAGAGCATCGACAACAACATTGGCGATGCCCAGATGATAAACAACACTCATGTCATAATCCTTCAAGAGCTCTAACCACCTTCTCTAGCAAAGATGAAGATATTTTGGGGAAAAGACATATTGGAGGCTTTTATGGTCTGTGAAGACCTTTACATGAACTCCATAGAGATAATGCCTCCAAATCTTCAAGGAAAAAACTACTGCTGCTAAATTAAGATCATGAGTAGGATAATTCTTCTCATGTGGCTTTAACTTTCTGGAGGAGTAGGCTATGACCTTACCATGCTGTATGAGGACACAACCTAAAACCACTCTGGATGCATCATAATAGACTAAAAAACCATCTGAACCATCTGGATTAACTAGAACTGGAGTGGAGGTGAGTCGAGTCTTCAACTCTTGAAAGCTCTTCTCACATGAATCTGACCACTAAAACTTAATCTTCTTCTGAGTCAATCTGGACATGGGAGATGAAATTGATGAAAATCCCTTGACAAACCATTTGTAATAGCCATCCAAACCTAAGAAACTCCTAATATCTAATGGAGATACGGGTCTGGTCCAGTTTCTTACTTCCTCGGTTTTCTAAGGATCTACTTTAATTCCATCATCAGAAACAATATGGCCAAGGAATGCTACTAATCTTATCCAAAATTCACACATGCTGAACTTAGCGAATAACAGGTGATCCCTGAGAGTCTGAAGAACAATCATGAGATGGTCTGCATGATCACGCTCTGTGCGAGAATAGACCAGAATATCATCTATGAAGACCATGACAAACATATCCAAGTACTGCTTGAAAATACGGTTCATCAAATCCATAAAAGCTATGGAGGCATTGATAAGACCAAACGACATGACTAAAAATTTAAAGTGACCATACCGAGTATGGAAAGTTGTCTTCAGAATGTCACATTCTCTAACTCTAAGCTGATCATAGTGTTATCTGAGGTCTATCTTGGAGAAGTAACTGGCACCCTGAAGTTGATCAAATAGATCATCAATATTGGGAAGAGGATATCTATTTTTGACTATGACCTTGTTGAGTTGACGATAATCAATACATACCCTGAGATAACTGTCTTTCTTGCGCACGAATAATACTGGCGCACCCCATAGGGAAACAATGGGTCTGATGAATCCCTTATCTAAGAGATCCTTCAACTAATCTTTCAGTTCCTTGAGTTCTGTTGGTACCATTCTATATGGTGGATTAGAAATAGGTTAAGTATCTGGAAGAAGGTCTATGCCGAAGTCTATTTCCCTTTCAGGAGGAATGCTTGGAAGATCTTCAGGAAATATATCTAAGTATTCATTAATAATAGGGACTGTTTTGAGGATGGGATATTCAGAACTACAATCTTTAACATGGATGAGATGATACACACACCCCTTAGAAATCATTTTCCTTACCTGAAGGTAGGAAGCAAGTTGACCCCTGAACGCTGAAATGCTACCCTTCCACTCTAGGATGGGCTCATTCGGGAATTGAAACTGAACTATCCTATTTTTGCAGTGGACTGTGGCATAGTAGGAATGAAGCCAATACATGCTGAGAATGACATCAAAATCATTCATCTCTAACTTTACTAAATCTGCTGATGTGAATTTCTGAGATATCATAACCGGGCAGTTCCTGTATACTCATCGGGCAATAATGGTTTTACCCACTGGGGTAGATACTGAGAAGGGCTCTGCTAGGACTTCGGGACTGATTCTGAAATAGCCTACTATGTATAGAGTAACAAAAGACAAAGATGCACCTGGGTGTAGCAAAGTATAAACATGACATGGAAAATCTGTAACGTACTAGTAACGACATCAGGAGAATTTTCTTGATTCTACCCAGACTGAAGAGCATAGAGTCTATTTGGGTGTTGCCCACTGGCAGCACTGGAAGTGGCAGCCTGCTGATTCAGGCAATTGGACTGAGCTGTAGAATGATTTTGCTGACCCTGAAGACTGGACTGTAGACACTCCCGAATCCTCTAGCATGGATTGCCATAACCAAAATAGACATCACTACCAGCTCTGCAAATGCCCTTGTGGTTCTTACCACAAGTCTGACAGAGGGGATTTATTCGGGCACTGCTAACACTACCCTGATATTTAGAGCCTGGTGCTTTGTTTTGATTGCCATCTCTAAACTTTGGCACTAGAGCACTGTTAGTAGAAGGAGTTGGAATGGCTCACTTACAGCAAAACTGTGAATGATTTCCTCCATCTGACTTAGGGTGAGAAAAGTTTAAATTACCTGACCTTGCTATCTTGTTCTGCCTTTCCTTAGTCTTAAACTTCTGCTCTTCTACTTGCTGGGCATGGGTCATGAGTCTTGCTAAGGTCATATAATCAATCAGCATCATAGACCTACACTCATTTACCACGCAATCGTTGACCTATAAACGAACTTGCTCGTCTTAGCTTTATTGTCTGTAACCACATGAGGAGCATACTTGGCTAGCTAAGTAAATCTGAAAGAATACTCCCTAACCTTCATATTCCCCTGCCTGAGGTTGATGAACTCAACAACTTTGGCTTTCCTCAGCTCTTAGGAAAAGAATCTATTTAAGAAGGTTGTGATAAATTCCTCCCACTCGATAGGGCCTGTATCATCTAAAATCTTAGACTGCTACTATTTGTACGAATCATGAGCAACATCCTATAACTGGTAGGTGGCTAACTCATAACTCTTAATAAAAGTAACACCCATGATGTCGATGACCTTCTGGACTTAGTTAATGAACTTCTGAGGGTCCTCATCAGACTTAGACCCATGGAAATATTGAGGGTTCGTCTAAGTAAAGTTTCAAACCCTAGCTGCTTTGGGAGTGGCCACTGGATTGGGCGAACTGACTAATGGCCATTCATTCTGTGCAGCTATGGACTGAGAAAGTGTGGTAAATACAACTCTAAACTCCGTATGGGAAACATGTTTGACCAAAGGATCTTTGGTCTGAGGAGCTGGCTGGTTTCTTCTCTTTGGGGCCATGGTCTGGAATAAGAGAAGAATGGATTAGACTAAGAGTTTAACTTGTGATTATGCTCACTAGCATGACATGAATAATGAAGAAAGGGGACTATTCCTAAAAAATCTTATAGCCTCCCACACCTAAATGTGGAGCGCAACATACCCACGTATAAGACACTACTAGATGCGACTTTCAGACTTCCTAGGACTCTATTGAAGCTTAGGCTCTGATACTAAGTTTGTAACACCCTGATTTGCTGAACCAAAATGCTACACGGTGCTCATGAACCAAAGGGACCACAAGCTAACCTATGACTGATATCTGTACTTGTATACTGCAAATCATGATATAATAATGTGGAATACAAGGAACTGTAAGGCCATAAGGTTTAACTGAATACAATTATATGGGTGAGAATGCACAAAAAAACTCAATCTGAACGTAAATATGAAAAAAAATCTAAAAACCTCTAAACTGTCTAAATAAAGAGTTGAAGGAACATATCTCCAACTAACTCTGTAAAACTGAACTGAAGAAATAAGTAAATGAATCAAATCATATTGTCCTTGAATCAATGAGGGCTCATTGTGTCTCTACGACTGGAATGCTATCGCTACTACTGGGATGGAGGTCATCTCTCAGAACCTCTGGTGTAATATGAAAATAAAGCACCATAGCGCAAATGCATTAGCAAAACTGGAGTACTGAGTATACGAAGAAGGTAGGCTTAACATAAAGGGTTTCATGCATGAACAAAACTGATTGAATAATATGAATGTGGGAGTGCAAATACACATATATAGAAACTGGGACCGTGAATACGTGATAACATGACTTGTAAGCTAATACATGGTTTACTGATAACTGTCATGACTAATACTGAAACTGATAACATGTACGACTATATCTAACAGTCCTATATATACTAAAATCTGAAGAATGCCCTGAGTTCTTTTACTGAGACTGATACTAAAACTGTTGGAAGTACGGTTTAACTAACATGCCCCATGTATGCCATTATGGATAATTTGGGGTCCAATCTCTGGCCTAACTGGAGGGGTGTCAATACTGTGCCACAGGTAAGGACCGCCTGTGAGTGACCTTTTTCTGGTGGGTACTCAATGAGAATAGTGGGAACCCTAAACTGACGGGTTAATACACCTCATCAACCCTAATCTAACGAGTTAAGATGTCTCAACCTACGCTGGCTATGTCGTTCTGGAACACAAGGATTACTTCTAAGAATCACACCCTGAATTGGCGGGTGAGTTTCCATCCTTGGGTTCACTTGGTGATAACCTCTACTCCCATCTGGAAAGACTGGACATGTATAACTAACTATGCATGACATAATCTTACTGAATTCCGTTGACTAACAGAATGTTACTAATATCTAACAACTGACTAAGATTATGAGGTTTTACTGAGTCACATGACTGACTATAGTCTATGGAATCATAGCTTGAGTTTGGATATCGTGAAACATGACATGGATCTAGGCACACAGCTATATTTTTTAGGTACAAGTACCTCCAAGGACTCGATGGATGGAAACAGACACACATAACTGACTTGATCATAAGAGTTGAGTCCATAATATATAATATCATAAGTAGGGGTCTCATACTATGCATGGTTATCAACAATGTATTCCATGGAAAGGATTTCATGTCATATGGAAGTACTTGCACAATCTTAATATCATGTTCATTGCATAATCATATTGGCAGCGCATACTAATAGCATGGAAGTTCATGTAGATTTCATGGTTATCATACATCTTATTCATAAGTATGATTTACAAGTAAACATAGCATGACCTTATAAAAATAGTTCATAAGTATTCCAACAACATTTACAAGGCACATTAATAACATAGAAGTCATTTGAATGTAAGGGCATATCATGAATCCTTCACTTAGTCACAATTTAGCTATATTGCATGATTTCTAGTCTCTTAGGCATTTTACCAAACACCTTATATGTACATCTTAAGAATAGGTAAAATCATCAAATTATACATCATGAACAACCAAACTTACATGTTTCCAACCATATGATATCATGAATTCACAAAAACATATAAAGATTCCATCTTGGGAATCACCCAATATCAACAACATGATCATCAACACCTAACAATATAGAAATCATACTTTATAATGAAAAAGATAAAAACAAACAAGCATCAATATGGGTATGATCATATCACCACAATCGACCAAGGTTTTGTATTTTAAAGATTGATTGTTGAACTCCACGGATGAAAGGAATACATGGATGAACACTACGTATATCTTAGAAGGAAGATTCTTGATGATTGACGGAGGAATTTCCTTGAAATCAGATCTTCAAGCTTAATTAGGCAACCCTAGTTGTTTTTCTCCTTTAATGCTCTTGGATGATGAGCTTTGAGATAAAAAGAGGGTTGTAATATGTTTAGAGGCTATATTTCATATGGTTATGTTTAGGGACGTGTAAGGAGTATTAAAAGATTTAATTACTTTTAAAATAACTCAAAACAGAGTATTTTTGACACCTGGAATTGACTCAGGTGGCGCCCAAGGGATCTTCTATATTTGGGTTGGGCGGCGCCCAACCAATCGCCTATGCTTACTATCTCTCACAAAAATAGGCATAACTTTTCACGAGAGTATTGGATTAAGGTGAATTTGGTATCTTTGAAAAACAAATTCGATTCTCTACAATTTGGTGGGTTTAAATCCACCATAATACCACATTAACATCAAGTTATACTCATTCAAAGATGACCCTTGCAAAATCAAACACTAAAATTTGATGGATTCAAAACCTCTTAGCTTGTATTACCTTAAGTGACTCATATGGACATGCTTAATGCATCATAAACTATCCTATCACTAGGATATTCATGGTAAATCATGTACTTAATTATGAATTACAGGATAGGAGATTTCATATGTAGGAATAGTTATTCACTTCCTAGCTTAGAAACATGCGGGTATTACATTTAGTTTTGATACTTAGTCACTTGAAAATGGTTAAGTGTAGATACTTTAAAGAGGATTTTTGGTTTTGAAAGTGGTTTTATTTTGATACTTAGTCAATTGAAATTGGTTAAGTCTTTGTAATTTAAAGGGCATTTTTTGGTTTTGAATGTGCTTTGGTTGGTCACTTAGTTACATGAAAATTGTTAAGTGTAGGAACTTTAAAGGGGATTTACTGTATTGAATGTGGTTAGGTTAGTGACTTAATAACTTAAAACTAAGAAGTTTTTGGACTTTAAAGGAGATTTTGTGGTTTGAATGTGGTTCTGTTTTTATAGTTACTCACTTGAAAATGGTTAAGTGTAGTGACTTTAAAGGGGATTTTGTGTTTTTAATGTGGTGTGTTAGGTGACTTAGTTACTTGATACAGAAAAGTGTAGGGACTTTAAAGGGGATTTTGTGTTTTGAATGTGGTTTTGTTTTGATACTTAGTCACTTGAAAATGGTTAAGATTAGGGACTTTAACGATAATTTTTTGTTTTGAATGTGGTTTGGTTGGGAACTAAGTTACTTGAAAATGGTTAAGTGTTGAGACTTTAAATGCGATTTTGTGTTTTGAATGTGGTTTAGTTGATGATTTAGTCACTTAAAAATGGTTAAGTGTAGGGACTTTAAAGAGATTTTATATTTTTAATGTTGTTTGGTTGGTGACTTAATTACTTAAAAATAGTTAAGTGTAAGGAATTTAAAGGGATTATTGAGATTTGAATGTGGTTTTGTTTTGATACGTAGTCACTTGAAAATGGTTAAGTGTAGGGACTTTAAAGGGAATTTTTTGTTTTGAATGTGGTTTTTTTTATACTTAGTCACTTGAAAATGGTGAAGTGTAGTGACTTTAAAGAGATTTTTTTGTTTTGAATGTTGTTTGGTTCGTGACTTAGTTACATGAAAATGGTTAAGTGTAGGGACATTAAAGGGTATTTTGTGTTTTGAGTGTGGTTTGATTTGTTGGTGATTTAGTTACTTGAAAATGATAAGTAATGGGACTTTAAAGGGGATTTTGTGTTTTGAATATAGTTTTGTTTTGATACATTGTCACTTGAAAATTCATAATTGTAGGGACTTTAAAGATGATTTTTTATTTTGAATGTGATGTTGTTATGATACTTAGTCATTTGAAAATTGTTAAGTTTAGGGTTTTAAAGAGAATTTTTGTTTTGAATGTGGTTTTGTTTGTGACTTAGTTACTTGAAAATGGTTAAGTGTAGGGACTTTGAAGAGGATTTTGTGTTTTGAAATTGGGTTTGTTGGTGATTTAGTCACTTGAAAATTGTAAAGTGTAGGGACTTTAACGGAGATTATGTTTTATGAATGTAGATTGGTTAGTGAATTAGTTACTTAAATATGGTTATGTGAAGAAACTTTAAAGGAAATTTTTCGTTTTGAATGTTGTTTTGTTTTGACACTTATTTACCTGAAAATGGATTAGAGACTTCAAAAGGAATTTTTGATTTTGAATGTGGTTTGAGTTAGTTACTTGAAAATGGTTAAGTGTAGACATTTTAAAGGGGATTTGGTATTTTGAATGTGGTTTTTTTGGTGACTTAGTTACTTGAAACTAGTTAAGTGTAGATACGTTAAAAGAGATTTTGTATTTTGAATGTGGTTTTGTTTTTATACTTAGTCACTTGAAAATTGTAAAGTATAGAGACATTGAAGGAGATTTTTTTGTTTTGAATGTGGTTTGGTTGTTGAATTAGTTACTTGAAAATGGTAAAGTATAGGGTCTTTAAAAGTGAATTTTGTTTTGAATATGGTGTGGTAGGTGACTTAGTCACTTGAAAATGGTTAAGTGTAGAGATTTTAAAGAGAATTTTGTGTTTTGAATGTAGTTTTGTTAGTTACTTAGTCACTTGAAAATGGTTAAATATGGGACTTTAATGGGGATTTTTTTGTAACATGGTTTTCTTGGAATACTTAGTCACTTTGAAATGCTTAAGTGTAGAAATTTTAAAGGAGATTTTTTATTTTGAATGTGGTTTTGTTTTGATATGTAGTCAATTGAAAATGGTTAAGTGTATAGACTTGAAAATGGTAAAGTGTAGGGACTTGAAAGAAATTTTTTTCACTTTGAATGTTGTTAAGTTGGCAACTTAGTTACATGAAAATGGTTATGTTTAAGGACTTTAAAGGAGATTTTGTGTTTTGAATTTGGTTTGGTTGGTGACTTAGTTCAGTGAAACTCATATGTGTAGAGACTTTGAAGGAGATTTGTTGTTTTGAATGTGGTTTGGTTGGTGACTTAGTTACTTGAAAATAATTGTGTAAGGAATTTAAAGTGGATTTTGTGTTTACAATGTGGTTTTGTTTTGATACTTAGTCACTTGATAATGGTTAAGAGTAGGGATTTTAAAGGATATTTTTTATTTTGAATTCAGTTTTATTTTGATTGTTAGTTACTTGAAAATGGTTAAGTGTAGGGACTTTAATGTAGATTTTGTATTTTGAATGTGGTTTTGTTGGTGACTTAGTCACTTGAAAATGGTTAAATGTACGGACTTTAAAGGTGATTATGTGTTTTGAATGTGCTTTTTTTTTTTATACTTAGTCACTTGAATATTGTTAAGTGTAGGGACTTTAACAGAGATTTTTTTTTATTTTGAATGTAGTTTTGTTTGGATACTTACTCATTCAAAAATGGTTAAGTTTATAGACTGTAAAGGGGATTTTTTATTTTCAATGTGGTTTGGTTGGCTACTTAGTTACATGAAAAGGTTTAAGTGTAGAGACTTTAAAGGTGCTTTTGTGTTTTGAATGTTGTTTGGTTTGTGACTTAGCCACTTGAAACTAATAAGTGTAGGGACTTTAAATGAGATTTTTTGTATTGATTGTGGTTTGGTTGGTGACTTAGTCACTTGAAAATGATAAAGTGTAGGGTCTTTAATGGGGATTATGTAGTTTGAATGTGGTTTGGTTGATAACTTAGTTACTTGAAACTGGTTAAGTGTATGGACTTTAGAGAGTATATTTTGTTTTGAATATGGTTTGATTGTTCACTTAGTTACTTTAAAATGGTTAAGTATAGGGACTTCACAGGGTATTTTGTGTTATGAGTGTGGTTTGGTTATGATACTTAGTAACTTGAAAATGGTTAAGTGTAGGGACTTTAATGGGGATTTTCTGTTTTAAATGTGGTTTCTTTGGTGACTTAGTTACTTGAAAATGGTTAAGTGTAGGGGATTTAAAAGAGATTTTGTGTTTTTATTGTGGTTTGGTTGGTGACTTAGTCATTTGAAAATGTTTAAGTGTAGAGACTTTAAAGGAATTTTGTGTTTTAAATGTGGTTTGGTTGGTAACTTAGTTATTTAAAAATGATTAAGTGTAAGAAATGTAAAGGGGATTTTGTTTTTTGAATGTGGTTTAGCTTTGATACTTAGTCAGTTGAAAATTTAAAGTGTAGAGACTTTAAAGAGGATTTTCTGTTTTGAATGTGGTTTTATTTTGATACTAAGTCACTTGAAAATGGTTAAGTATAGTTACTTTAAAGGAGATTTTTTGTTATGAATGTGGTTTGGTTGGAAGAAAGGTGAAAAAATCCTTTTGAGCAAAATAGTTATTTTTATTTAGTAAAAATTTTTGTTTCATAGAGTTGGTTGGATTATCAAAATTTTTGCATTGCCGGCGATGTTTTTCGGTGGTAGTTGATTCTGACGAAGCTCATAGTCTCGTTCTGCTGCCCCCCAAAAGGTAAACACACTTTTTTTTATTTTAGTTTTTATTATTGTTTTCTTTTTCATCTTGTTTTCTTCTTCGTTGTTCGTAGATATAATTTTGTTTGTTGGGATTGTATGTTGTAGATGGCCTTCAAGGCCGTAGGACGTTGTGGTATCGATATTCTAATTATTTTCATGTTCATGATATAAAAATGAGCTAGCAATAGTTATATGTGCCTTTTTTGACTTTATTCTTTAATTATTTTAGATAAAGTTTCAATCTTTGCTTAAAAGATGTATTTATGCTTTGTTTAAACTCATTGTTGTTGGATATATTTGTTTTTAGTATGTAAAGTTATTTTCTTTATGTTTAAAAGAATAGTTAATGTTGAATGTTTTGCCCTTTCGCCTTATTATTTGATTATTTTGGATAAAGTTTAGATCTTTACTTGAAAAGACATATCCATGTCTTGTTTAAACTCATTGTTGGTAGATATATTTATTTTTAGCATGTAAAGTTGTTTCCTTTATGTTGAAAAGAATAGATAATAATGATTGTTTCTCTGTTCTTTTACTTCATTCTTTGATTATTTTGGATAAAGTTTAGATCTTTACTTGAAAAACAATACCCATGTCTTGTTTAAACTTACTATTCGTAGATATATTTTTTTAGCAAGTAAAGTTGTTTATTTTATGTTGGAAAATTAGTTATTATTATTTGTTGTGCCTTAATAAAAATAGTAATTAGTTAAGTCAAGAATTTGTCATTTGCTTACTAGTTATTTTAATGGATTTCAAAACCCTCATATAAGATATGAAGTGCTAGTTTTATTTTTCATCCAAGATGTTCATTCCTTTTTGTTCGCATGTTGTCTTTTCAAAATGATAAGAAAGTTCGAACTTTTGCAGCTAAAAAAAATTATTTGGATATTTTTGACTCAGGCATAGTATGATTGTGAAATGATATTTCACTTTTAGAAATGCTAAACTTTTATTCTTATTTTCTTACTCCGGATTGTTATATGTTCTCTTTGTGTGTGTAAGGACTTGATTCATGTCTCTCTTTTATTAATAATGTCAAAAGAGAATCAATGACGTCTTAGAAATATAAATCATAGGTCGTTACGCGTTTTTCATAAAATGTAAATTGTAATTTAGATGTATGAATTTTCGTTAATGTCGCCTTAATTGAAATTTAGGATTCTCTTGCTTGAAAAGTTGAGCTTTATTTTCTTTTGTTATATGGATTAGTATTTATGTTTGTTCAATTTTAGAAGTCATGAGTATTTTTTTTTGCCTCAACCCTTTACTTTCGCAAGCTTACGTTGTTTGTTTCTTGTATTAATTCATTGAATATGACCTTCTTCTTTTTACCTTTATTCATTCTTGTATGAACATAAATCATGAGGCATGTAAGTGGGTGTCTTTTCTTTGCATTTTATTTGTTGACTCTCATTCTTGGGAAAGTGTGCTTATCATTGTCATTCAAAAATTGGTTTTTGATATTTTCTTTTTCTTTGAAATATGTCACTTTTATGCCTTGAACGTATATTAATTTCTTTATCTTTTCTTTGCATGCAAAAAATGTCTCGAGTACAAATAAACTCCTCTCTTCTTGTATTTCATAATGGGTAAATGAGGATCACCCCTTCGAGTCAAGTTTGAAGTTTAAACCCAAGGTCTACTACATGGCGTGCGGGTTCTAGAAGATAGACGAAGAAGGAAAATGGGTAAAAACCCATTGATGAGGTCACTAAGAGACTTGAAAAGTCTTAATTTTTATTATTGTCTTCTTTTTATTTATTTATTTAGTCATTTATTTATTCATTCATTTCGACCTCAAAGCCAAAGTTGTATTTAATACAGGTGGAACAAGACTCGAGCCAAAGTCTTCAAAAATAGTTCAGGATAGGTAAAATGGGTCGGAAGCCCAACTAGACTAGGACAGGTCTCGTTGATTTGGGTCCAATGGCCTAAATCCTATACTTTTTCCTCCCTTCCGCTTTTATGTGTTTATTTGTTTATAGTTTTGTTTAGACTACGTTAAAATCCCTACTAAGTCGCCTAAATCTATTTTACACAAGTCTTTTTTTTTTGAAAAAAATCAAATCACTATTTCAACAAATTAATCTTTTCAATGTTAATCAAAAGACGATTTTCAAACAGTCCGAATAAGCGCAAGTTAGCAGACGTTTTAGGTGCCTAACACCTTCCTAAAACGTTAATAGGAACCGCTTATCTAGAATCTCTAAATTAAAATGATTTTTCTATTTTGAATCATTTGAAGTAACTCTCTAAAGGTTTCTTAATTCCTTTTCAAAATTAAGTGGCGACTCTGAAAAAGTCAAAATTTCCGCAAAATAGAAATGACGACTCTGCTGAGGATCTTTAACTAGGTTCTAACCAAATGATTGATTTCGTCTTTTGATTAACTATTTATGTGTTCCGATTATGTAAAGTTTAATTATCACATCTCATGGCATATTCCTGCATCTTATAAACTGTTTTGGGGTTTCGTGGATATCCCATCCCCTATTGTTCAATTCCAAAATGTGTTGGAAATACAAATAGCTTATCAGCATGCGAGTCATCTGATGCTATTCGTATTTTCCAACTCAAGTTGTTCGCTTGAGAACCAATTTTCAAACCTACTCTAGACACCTAGGATAGAACGAAAGCAAAACCCTATTTTATGCATGAGCCTAGGATGACCCAATACCCGAGTGGGGTATTAGGACCATTAAAATACCTGCCCTACGTCTATTGACCCCGAGTCAATTATAGACAAACCATATTTATGTGTTAAAGAAAATGTATGCCTGTCTAATTCAATCCATTATCCTCTGGGGGTCAAGAAAAAAGCTTAATTTGCTTACTTTCGTAAGAAAAATTGAAGGAAGTTAAGCAAGAAATTGATCAATTTGGGAGGTTGCATCTAAGGCACAATTTAAGCACCGACGGATGTCACCAATATGATAAGTGGACAAAGCTAAGAAGGCAAAGGCAGACGAAGGAGCCTCCAGTAGCTAGTTTTTCTATTTCCCATACACGGGAACTTATCCTTTTTCTTGTTATTTCCCTTTTTTCCCAAAGATTGTATCCCTCTTTTGTTATCTCTTGTACGCATTTATGCCTATTTCGTGTCTATATAAGTTGGGGGATAATGGTTTGACTTTAGTGAAGCATATACTTTCTTCAAAAATCGTTAGGCCTGAAGTTAAAAAAGGTCACCCCAGTTAGGATACCCATTATTATAATGTTTTGTGTGGTTGTGGTTTTTGTTTGGATCAAAGGCAAGTTTATCCGCTATGCTCCTATGGATGAATTTGTCTAGGACTCAAACAATTCTATATGGTTATTTTTTGTCAAATATTTTGCATTACTTATCACATACGGAAACTAACACATCTACCTTTGAGTTGTTTTACTTTACATATAATAGAAATTACTCCATGTTGATATAAGCTAGCAAAACATCCCCACTTCACCCGATCAAAAGCACACAAAATCTCATCCCCTGACCATTATTCAAAAATGACAGGAAATGACGAGGAAAGTGCCTTGACTATTCGGGACAATGTGATAGCGGAATAGAATGAGATAATTGCAGAACTTGCAAGAAAGTTAGAAATTCTTCAGGAAGAAGTAAATTGAACTCGAGATTTTGCTAACTTGGCCATCACCGTCAATGCCCCTGCTCCGGGAGGACATGGGACTCCACTCCAAATCCCTCCCCTTAGTAACCCTATTCTCTTGGACCAACCAACTAACGTATCATCCGGCCCTGCTTCTCCATTTGTCCAAAATATTAATCGTGAAAATAATCCAGACGCCTACCATCCACAAAATCCATCCATAACCCAACAAAACCTATCTTCGAATCCATTCCTAAATCCTCAAAACACATTCACAAATCAAAAAAACACAATCCCAAATCTGCAAGATTTACTACCAAATCCACAAAATACGGCAAACCTACCTTCGAATACACCAAATTCATTTTGAAATCTGCAAAATCTCTCTTATATTCTGCCAAACTACTTACAATGCCCACACAAACTTCCTAATTTAGAAAATGTTCTCCCCACTTACCAACCAAATTCCCTCTATCTGTAAAATCAAGCCTTCTTTCCAAATCCCTCTCAAGCCATCATATCCCTTGATATTTATGAACCCCTTCATAACCTCGAGATGGACCATTACGAGGAAAAAAAGAAGGAATGGAGGGACCAACATGAAAGGAATTTACTAGCCATGCAAGAAGAGATCATGAGGATCAAACAGTCTTACGGGGCCAAGGACCACGATGTTTTGGGGTATGATGATTTGTGTGTTCACCCAGGAGTAGACCTACCAGAAGGATGGATACAAGGTCCTTAAGTTTGAGATGTTTGACGGTACCGAAAAGTCCAATGGCCCATCTAAGAAGGTACTGTGAGCAACTAGTAGGGATAGGGAAAAACGAGGCATTATTAATGTGCCTATTCAGTCGAAGTTTTAATGGTGAAGCCTTGGAGTGGTTCATGTCTCAGGAGACCAAAAGGTGGACTAGTTGGAAGTCATTGGCCAAGAGTTTCCTTGACCAGTTTTCATTCAATATTGAAATAGTCCTTGATCGGTATTCACTATATCGGATTAAACAAAAAAGCATTGAGAGTTTTTGAGATTATGCTTTCATTGGAGGAAAAACGCTGCCAATGTGTAGCCTCCCTGTCCGAGGAGGAAATGGTATCCATGTTCTCTCGTGCTCAAGAAGGAGAATATTATACCAGGATGGTGTCCGTTGTCAGAGCGACCTTTGCAGATTTGGTAAAAATAGTAGAATCATTAGGGGAAGGTATTCGGACAGGAAAAATTGCAAAAACCCCAACATCATCTGGAACTATCATGTTTTCTAAGAAGAAGAAGCAAGAGGTAGGTCGGGCTTCTGCCAATTATGTTAAAATATTTAAACAACGGTTCAACTCTAGAAATGTTTTATTTTCCCTGCCATCACCTAACCTTCCACACGCATTCTACATCTACCCCTAATACCAAACTCCACTCCCAAACATCCCACCATCATACAAAACGACATAGCCAAATATCTTTTCCCAATACCCAGTTCCACCTCCAAATTATTAATCTCATTTCCAAAATACTCCACCAAATAGCCGAGCAAATTTCCAAACACCTCCAAATTACCACCAAGTACCCTTTCCTATAAACCTAAGACCGTATAACCCCCAACGTCCAAACCAGGAAAAGAAACCTCCCCGAAACTTCACCCCACTAGCTTCAAGTTGCACCCATTTTTTTGAAAGATTGAAGAATGTTGGTCATTTGAAACCAGTACAGCCAAAGCCTATCAATTCTAGCTCCCGGTTTTATCACCCTAATCAAAATTGTGCCTATCATTCAGGGGAAGCAGGGCATAGTACCGAGGACTATCTTATCTTAAAACATAGAATCCAAGATCTGATTGATCAAAAGATCATCATGCTCTAGGCACCTACTCCAAATGTTAGCAGTAATCCGATGCCCAACCATGGGGGAGTTTATCTTTTGGATGTGGTTTGATTGTTGACTTTGTCACTTGAAAATGGTTAACTGAAGGGACTTTAAAGGTGATTTGGTGTTCTTAATGTGGTTTGGTTGGTGACTTAGTTATTTGAAAATGGTTAAGTGTATGGACTTTAAAGGGGATTTTTTGTTTTAAATATGGTTTTTGTTTTGATAGTTAGTCACCTGAAAATAATAAAGTGAAGGGACTTTCAAAAGGATTTTTTATTTTGAATGTTGTTTAGTTGGTGACTTAGTTACATGAAAATGGTTAAGTGTAGAGACTATAAAAAGGATTATGTGTTCTGAATGTGGTTTTGTTTGTGACTTAGTTACTTGAAACTGACAAGTGTAGTGACTTTGAAGGAGATTTTATGTATTGAATGTGGTTTTGTTTTTATACTTAGTCACTTGAAAATGATTAATTATAGAGACTTTAAAGGGTATTTTTTGTTTTGAATGTGGTTTTCATTTGATACTTACTCATTCGAAAATCATTAAGTTTAGGGACTTTAGAAAGGATTTTTTGTTTTGAATGTGGTTTGATTGGTGACTTAGTTACTTGGAACTGATAAGTATAGGGACTTTAAATGAGATTTTCTGTTTTGAATGTGGTTTTTTTTTATACCTAGTTACTTGAAAATGGAAATGTGTATTGAATTTAATGGGTATTTTTATTTTGAATGTGGTTTTGTTGTGATACTTAGTCAATTGAAAATGGTTAAGTGTATGGACTTTTAATGGAATTTTTTGTTTAGAATATGGTTTGGTTGGTGACCTAGGTACTGGAAAATGCTAAAGTATAGGGACTTTAAATGAGATTTTATGTTTTGAATGTTGTTTTGTTTTGATACTTAGTCACTTGAAAATTGTTTACTGTAGACACTTTAAAGGGGATTTTTTTTTTGAATGTGGTTTTCTTTTGATACTTACTCATTCAAAAATGATTAAGTTTAGGGACTTTAAAGAGGATTTTTTGTTTTGAATATGATTTGATTGGTGACTTAGTTACTTGAAACTGATATGTGTAGGGACTTTAAAGGAGATTTGTGTTTGGAATGCGGTTTGTTTGGTGAGTTAGTCACTTTTAAATGGAAATTTGTAGGGACTTTAATGGGGAAAATGTGGTTTGAAAGTGGTTTGGTTGATAACTTTGTTACCTAAAACTGGTCAAGTGTATGGACTTTAAAGAGGATTTTTGGTTGTGTATCTGGTTTGATTGGTGACTTAGTTACTTTGAAATAGTTGATTGTAGGGACTTTAAAGGGACTTTTGTGTTTTGAATGTGGTTTTGTTTTGATATGTAGTAGCTTGAAAATGGTTAAGATTAGGGTATTTAAAGATAATTTTTTATTTTGAATGTGGTTTCATTGGTGACTTAGTCACTTGAAAATGGTTAAGTGTAGGGACTTAAAATGAGATTTTGTGTTTTGAAGGCGGTTTGGTTGGTGACTTAGTCACATAAAAATGGCTAAGAGTAGGGACTTTAACGAGATTTTGTGTTTTGAGTGTTGTTTGGTTGGTGACTTAGTTACTTGAAAATGGTTAAGTGTAAGGAATATAAGGGGATATTGTGTTTCGAATTTTTTTTTGTTTTGATACTTAGTCACTTGAAAATGTTAAAGTGTAGGGACGTTAAAGGAGATTTTTTGTTTTGAATGTGGTTTTATTTTAATTCTTAGTCACTTGAAAATAGTTAAATGTAAGGTCTTTAAAGGGAATTTTTTGTTTTGAATGTGGTTTGGTTGGTGACTTAGTTACATGAAGATGGTTAAGTGTAGGGACATTAAAGGATATTTAGTGTTTTGAATGTGGTTTTGTTGGTTGGTTATTTAATTACTTGAAACATATAAATAAAAGGACTTTAAATGAGTTTTGTTCTGAATATGGTTTTGTTTTGATACATAGTCACTTGAAAATGGTTAAGTGTAGGGACTTTAAAGGGAATTTTTTATTTTGAGTGTGATTTTGTTATGATACTAAGTCATTTGAAAATAGTTAAATTTAGGGCCATTGAAGAGGATTTTTTTTTAATGTGGTTTGGTTGGTGACTTAGTTACTTGAAAATGGTTAAGAGTAGAGACTTTAAGAAGGATTTTGTGTTTTGAATGTGGTTTGTTTAGAGATTTAGTCACTTGAAAATGATAAAGTGTAGGGACTTTAAAGGGGATTATGTTTTATGAATATGGTTTGGTTGGTGTCTTAGTTACTTAAATATGGTTAAGTGTAGGGACTTTAAAGGGGTTTTTCTGTTTTGAATGTGGTTTTGTTTTGATACTTAGTCACTTGAAAATGGTTAATTGTAGGTATTTTAAAGGGGCTCTTTTATTTTGAATGTGGTTTTGTTTTGATATTTAGTCATTTAAAAATGGTAAAGTGTAGGGTCTGTAAAACGGATTATGCTTTATGAATGTGGTTTGGTTGGTGACTTAGTTACTTAAATATGGTTAACTATAGGGACCTTAAAGGAGATTTTATTTTTTGAATGTGGTTTTATTTTGATACTTAGTCACTTGAAAATGGTTAATTGTAGGCACTTTAAAGTGGCTTTTTTATTTTGAATGTGGGTATGTTTTGATAGTTAGTCACTTGAAAATTGTAAAGTGTAAGGACTTTAAAGGGGATTATGTTTTATGAATTTGGTTTGGTTGGTGACTTAGTTACTTAAATATCATTAAGTGTATGGACTTTAAAGGGAATTTTGTTTCTTGAATTTTATTTTCTTTTGATACTTAGTCACTTGAAAATGGTTAATTGTAGGTACTTTAATGGGCCTTTTTTATTTTGAATGTGGGTTTGTTTTGATATTTTATTACTTGAAAATGGTTAAACGTAGGGACTTTAAAGGAAATTTTTTATTTTGAATGTGGTTTGGTTGGCGACTTAGTTACTTGGAAATAGTTAAGTGTAAGGACTTTAAAGGGGATTTTTTGTTCTGTATGAGGTTTTGTTTTGATACTTAGTAACTTGAAAATTGTGAAATATAGAGTGTTTAAAGTGGATTTTTTGTTTTGAATGTGGTATTATTTTGATACTTAGTCATTTAAAAATGGTAAAGTATAGGGACTTTTAAGAAGAGTTTTTGTTTTGAATGTGGTTTGGTTGGTGACTTAGTTACATAACAATGGTTAAGTATAGGGACTTTAAAGGGGATTTTGTGTATTGAATATGGTTTGGTTGGTGACTTAGTCACTTGAAAATGATAAGTGTAGGGACTTCAAAGGGGATTTTTTATTTTGAATATTGTTTTGTTTAGATACATGGTCTCTTGAAAATGGTAAAGTGTAGAGACTTTAGAGGGGATTTTTTAGTTTGAATGTGGTTTGGTTGGTGATTTAGTCACTTGAAAATGGTTAAGTGCTGGGAGTTTAATAGGAATTTTGTGTTTTGAATGTGGTTTGTTTGGTGAGTTAGCCACTTTAAAATGGTTAAGTGTAGGGACTTTTAAGGAGATTTTGTGTTTGAATGTAGTTTTGTTGGTGACTTTGTTAATATAAAATGGTAAAATGTAAGGACTTTAAAAGGGATTTTTTGTGGTGAATGGGGTTTGGTTTTGATAAATAGTCACTTGAAAATGGTTAAGTTTAGAAATTTTTAAGGAGATTTTTTGTTTTGAGTGTGCTTTTGTTTTGATACTTAGTCACCTAAAAATGTTTAAGTGTAGGGACTTTAAAGGAGATTTTTTGTTTTAAATGTGGTTTGATTGGTGACTTAGTTACTTGAAAATGGAAAAGTGTAGGGAATTTAATGTGGATTTTGTGTATTCAATGTGGTTTGGTTATGATACTTAGTCACTTGAAAATGGTTATTTGTAGGGACTTGAAAGGAGATTTTTTGTTTTGAATGTAGTTTGGTTTAATAGTTAGTCACTTGAAAATGGTTAAGTGTAGTGACTTTAAAGAGGATTTTTTTTTTGAATGTGCTTTAGTTTTAATAGTTAGTCACTTGAAAATAGTTAAGTGTAGTGACTTTAAAGGGAATTTTTTTGTTTTGAATGTTATCTGGTAGGTGACTTAGTTACTTGAAAAACGTTAAGTGTAGGGACTTTAAGGGGAATTTGTTTTTTTGAATGAGGTTTGGTTTTGATTCCTTGTCAATTGATAATAGTTATGTGCAGGGCCTTTAAGGGGGATTTTATGTTTATAATGTGGTTTAGTTGGTGACTTAGTTATTTGTAAATGGTTAAGTATAGAGAATTTAAAGGGGATTTTGTGTTTTAAATATGGTTTTGTTTTTATACTTAGTCATTTGAAAATGGATAAGTGTATAGAATTTAAAGGAGATTTTTTACTTTTTATATGGTTTTGTTTTGATACTTAGTTAAATGAAAATAGTTATGTGTAGGGACTTTAAAGGGGATTTTTTGTTTTGAATGTGGTTATGTTATTGACTTAGTTACTTGAAAATGGTAAAGTGTAGGGACTTTACAGAGGATTTTGTGTTTGGAAAGTTGTTTGGTTTTGATAATTAGTCACTTGAAAATGGTTAAGTGTAGGGACTTTTAAGAGGATTTTATGTTTTTAATATGGTTTTGTTCGTGACTTAGTCATTTGAAAATGGTTAAGTGTAGGGACTTTAAAGGGGATTTTGTGTTGAGAATGTGGTTTTTTTTTTATACTTAGTAACTTGAAAATTGTTAAGTATACGGACTTTGGAAGGGATTTTTTCTTTTAATTGTTTTTTGGTTGGTGACTTAGTTACTTGAAAATGGTTAAGTGTAGCAACATTAAATGAGATTTGGGAAGTGGAGCTGTTGAGGCAGCTTATGACTTAGCCCTCCCCCCCCCCCCCCCCCATTTCCTCCAACAGAAGGACAATCTTTCTGAAGTTGACCCACTTTGCCACAAGTATAGCAGTTTCTCTCCTCAAACCAGCACTTCCCTAGAAGATTCCTTCCGCAAAACTCGCACCATGGATAAGTACGATGCTTTTGGGCCACACTTCCCTGAGACGATGTACCTAGAGCTTTGGATCCATTAGGAGTCTGAAAACTCTGAGTTTGTCTGTCTGTCAGTGGTCTGGGTGTTGGGGCGCTGGTTGCTAACTGTACATTATTCCAAAACTTTTTCTTCTTTGACCATATATTACCCCAGTTAGCACTCTACAGTTGACTCTGGTGCTGGTCCGTGGATCTAGCTCTCTTAGCCTGTCTATCTTTCTCTCTTGATTCAGCAATCTTCTTTTTATTCTCTTCCACCTGCTGCATATGAACAGTCAGTCGAGCAAAGTCTAACTTCTTATTAAACATAGCCCCCTGGCACTCAAGTACCAGTTTATCCGCAAGGCCAAATGCAAATTTTCTTATCTATGCTCTCATATTACTAGTCAACTCTGGTGCATAGCGTGCTAGTTTATTAAACTTCAAAGTGTACTCCTGGACACTCATACTGCCCTGCTTTAGATTCATAAACTTTTCCGCTTTGGTCTCCCTCAACTCCAGAGGAAAGAATCAATCAAGGAAAGGTTCCACAAATTTGCCCCAAACTGTGGGCTCAGCACTCTCACCTTTTACATCTTCCCAGTCAGCATACTACTGATTTGCAACGTCCTTGAGCTGATAGGTTGCTAGTTCCACCCCTTCAACCTCATCCACGTGAATTACTTTAAAGATCTTTTCCATCTCATCCATAAACTCCTGTGGATCTTCCTCTACCTTGGTGCCAGTGAACTTAGGTGGGTTAATCTTCATGAAAAGTCTGACCCTATTAGCCTCAGATGTAATAGATTTAAACCCATCATCTTCCGATCGTTGAGCCTGGTTAGCTACCAACCATTTCAGCATATGAATAGACCGTCTGAATTCTGTGTTTGAAATATCTCCCTGAGCAATTGGGGGACAGTTGACATTTGTCCACGGAGCCCAGGTGGATTGGTCGGGACTGGAGGGACTCCCGGAGTAGGGAAAAATTTTAGAGTATGAGCCGTGTTATGGGTCCGTATCCCATGGGTGGGACGGACCTCATCTGCCTGAGAATTCTACTTGATGATACGCCGTGGAGGCATAACTGTGTTTCTGAAACACAAGTGATCATTGATTAGGGGACAGTTCAGACTCTGAAGCACGAGCTAAATTACAAATAAGGGAAACATTTCCTAAAAGCCTATCAGCCTCCTACTTATAAGTGTGGCACACTACGCAATCATAAATAGGACTCTACCCAACGTAATTTTGCAAACACCCTGGGACCATGAACCATGCTTTGATACCAAGTTTGTCATAACCCGAACTAGGGCCCGGCCGTGATGAGCATTTTGAACCATGAAGGGCCGAGATACCCCTATCTGTCTAGTAATCATGCACCTAATTCATAAGATCAAAGTAATGGAAGAAACACAATAATTCAACAACATGGTCATAAATATGAAAAGAAACAATAATGGGCAAATAAGTTTCCCCCAACATCAATCAACCTCTAAACAACTGTCTGTGAAAATCTCTAACCAATGATTAGGTCAAGTAGCTGTATATAAACTGGGACAAGGCTCCCAGTAGACCCCAAAGCTAAATATAAGCTAAAAGGACTATAGGACATAAGATCGTCGGAAACATAAGAGGCTCACCACTTGTCTCTGGAACTCTGTCGGAATGATCTACTGATTCTCTTGACCCCTAGACTGTGCCTCTGAACCGGAGAGGTTGGAGAGCTGAGGGGGTCAGCACAAAAGTACTTGCACGTAGAGATGTCAAAACAAAACATAATATTTTTTTCACAAAATATAGTTGAGAGCCAATATAAAGCAATTTCATATCAAATCATTTGAAAACACATGGGCATATGCAACAGTTTCTCAACAACAATGAAATGCAACTGACCTAGGTGGAATACCTTACATAATTTACACCAACTGTCAAACCTCGGTTGCCACCGAGATTAGAGTATAAGTGAGGGAGAGAGACACAAGACCACGAATAATGGTGTCTCGACCCAATGGTAGTGCCCAAGATCACTTAGCCCGGGCTCCTACCTATAGTCCTAATTTGGGAATGACATAAAGTCAAGTACACAAGATCACTTAGCCTGGTACCAAATTTCTGTGTCGGCAAACACAGTTTCCAGTTATAAGCCCTTACACTCAAAAGCCTTCTTTGGGCATCCACCTATCTCATGTAAAATCAATGCATTCAAATTTTATCTGATTCAATCACATATCATATTATGTAGGGTATCTTCATACCCAACTTACAAGTCATTAATATCACATCCATATATGCATAATCATGTAAAAACCAAGGTGCTTCATCATTTACAAGTGGTGATCAATAATTATTTCAAATTCATGCTCTATTTTGTTGGTCACAATATGATATGGGGTATCAAGACATTATCATGGGAATTTGAAAGCAATTTATCATTCATATTTATCAAACTTCCATGGAAAATCTCAAATCACATATGCATGGTTTCAACCATTGAAGTATATAGACAAACAATTCCCATGACATGAAGAAAAATGACTTAGAAATCATATTAAAAACAAGTTATTAGCATTTGATTGGAAACCCCCATTTAAAAGCATGCATGTTCATAAAAACTATACCCATGAAATTTTAGGATAACCCTACATACCTCGGTTACTATGAATATTAGATGCTTATCTAAGCCTACGTTGAGAGTATTCCAAACATATAATTTGTTCCTAAAACCCCCGGTTGAATCTCGAGTTGCTTAGGTTTTTATTTTGAAACCCTAAGGAGAATCCTTGAGAACTTTTGATGAATGGAGGTGTATTTTGGGGTCCTTGGAACTAAATTTTGGGTTTTAGGGCTAAGTAAGGGTGGAAAAGGACCATTTTGTCCCCAAAATGGAGTGTTTAAGTCACATGAATTCTTTACATAGGCGCCGTCCATTCCATTGCCTATGTTTACATAGGTGCGGCCTACGCTATCGCCTATGTTTACATGGGCGCTGCCTAGGCTATCGCCTATGCTTTCCAGTGGCCATGGGAGATTGGTTAGGCGACGCATATCACTTTGAAAGACCATAACTTCATGCTTGGGTGTCGTATTTTAGCAGAATTGGTATCGTTGGAAAATTAACTCAAAGACCTATCATTTAACACATAGTAGGCTCCCTAATTTGACATGTACAGAGAGTTATAGTCGATGGAAGCTGACACAATTTACAATGCCTACTAAAACTTAGTCAATCGAAATAGTTTCAACTCATCCTTGAGTTGAAGGACCTCTATGGTCTAAATTCATGCTTGAATGGATTCACATGCTACACAAATAATTAACATGCCGTATTGGCATAGGATTTTATGGCATCGAGATTTATTAAAACATCAAAATCATGGTCTATATTATAGCCTGAAATGCGGGCTGTTAGACATATGTTGTATGAATTTCCCTTCCATACGTAAGTTGTTGAGAACTATATTAAGTGTGAAATCCCCTACTTATGATATCGTGAATTGTGGACTCCATTTTATGATCAAGTCAGTTATGTGTATAAGTTTTCTTACATCGAGTCCTAGGGGTACTAGTACCTGAAAAATATAGCTGTGTTCCTAGAGCCATTTTACATTATCAAAATAATATCAGTCAAGCCATGATCTATAGAACTCAGTTAGTCATGTGACTCAGGAAATCTCAGAAATCTCATGATCTTAATAAATTCTCAGATAGTACTAGTATTTCGGTAGTCAACGGAAGTCAGTTACTCAGTCCATGTACAACCAGATAAATTATGTTCAGTCTCTTCAGATGAGAGTAAAAGTTAGCACCGAGTGAACCTACGGATGGGATTTCACCTGCCAGTTTAGGGTGTGATTCATAGTAGTCATCCTTGTGTTCTAGAACTACGTATCCAGCATAGGTTGAATCATCCTAAGTTGCTAGATTAGGGTTGATGAGGTGTCTTAACCTATTAGTTTAGGTTTCCCACTGTTCTTATTCAAGTACCTGCCAGCTAAGGGTCAATCACACCTATCCTTACCAGTGATGCGGTATTGACACCCTTCTAGTTGGGATAGAGATTGGACCCTAACCTCGCTATATGCGTTATTGGGGCATGTCGGTTAAGCAACTACCTCCTACAGTTTTAGTCCCAGTCTCAGTAAAAGAACTCAAATAGTTCTTCAGATTTTGGTATACTAGTACTATCAGTTAAAGTCAATTCAGTTACAGTATAGAACTCAGGTAGTTCCATCAGATTTATGACTGTCAGACATAGTTATCCATATTATCAAAATTTTAGAATTAGTCATGTTGGATAACAGTAAATTATGTATTAGTGTACGGATCCAGATATCACGTATTCATGATCTCAGTTACTAGGTATGTGTAACGCCCCAAAAAATGGGTCGTAGAGCGTCACACGGTGCTTGAGGATATGAGTAGCCCCAAGAGAACCCTTTGCGCTATTTTCACTCAGTTCAACACAAATCAACGGGGTTTCCATAAATAACCCTCAAATATCAATAGAGTAATCATCATCCAAGAATAAAATAATTTTAGAAAGATAACAAAATACAACTTATTAGTCAACTCCCAACATCTATAGTAGTCTGACAAGCCTCTAAGAAAATTAATAAAACCAGCGAGCCATTGAGACATGCCCTAACTGACTCATACTCAGTTACCAAATGTAAACAATTTTGTGAAACCAACATCAGACATCACGTCCTCGGAACATGAGGACTCAACACAACAGAGGATGTAGAATAACGTGCCCAAAGAATAACTATCAAACCGGGAACTGAGCACCTAAACCTACATTCCGAGAAAATGCAACCTATATTCGAAGATGTGGGTCAGTACTATGGAAAGGAACTGAGTATATGGGGGTGTATGCAGTTGTATAAATGTCATCATCATAAATAGTTCTATGAAATATGCAGGATGTATGAAAAACTCACATAGCCCGAAGAAAATTATCAAAATCATGAGAGGGTGAAATAAGTAGAATAACACATATGAGTCATCATATAATTTGTCAATCACTTTCAGTTCATCAAGAATATAAATTCTCATAATGTAAATATTAATTAAATCTTTTGAAAGAATAACTTTCACAATTCCACTTTCAAATTACTTCACCATTCACCATAGACACAAGGAAACACACACACACTAGGAGATCCTATAACCAACATAAACCATGTGAGCTACATGGAGTCCAATGTACAACCTACGTTGGGGAGAGCCATCCTATCCTTGTAATTAAAGTAGGACTATCGATATCAAATCCACACAAAGTACTGATCATTATATAAATCAGCCTCAAGCTCACTCCTACGGAGGCATGTAGTTCTAGGGAAGTAAGGTCGCTTTATACCTCCCACTCAGTGGTAAATTTTTCTCCCGGACATAGCTCAGATCATTTCAAAGACAATCCACAACAAAACAATTTTAGTAATATATAAATATACATCGGGAGCCATCATGCCTCCCATCTGTCAAAATCAACCACATTATCGATTTCATTCATACTTGAGTTCAAAATAACTCCATTAAGACTGAAAGGTCAAATCATTCAAAATATGTCAAATATTCAACATCAACGTGTTAATAACACACACTTTCTAAAAAAATACAATTTCCAATGGGGATTCATGACCCAAATATCAAAATCATGATAAATATCGTTCAAGATTCATGCTTTATATCTCCACACATGTAAATTCATCTTTCAAAATCATAAACATAAATATTTCATAATAATCATCATAAGATATGGGTTCATGCTTCAAATTCGTAAAAATCTAATAAAAATCATGCCGTTGTAAGGAAAATTACTTTTGGGCACAAGAATGAAAGAGAGTTCTTGTTGAAAAACCCCACATACCTTGAATGATGAACTTTTTATCGATACTTGTTTTAGATATGTTAATCATGCCTTTGAATGATAGTTCTTGGAGTTCTTAAACTAGGAACTTGAAATCTTGAATAAATTTGCAAAATTAATGGTGAACTTTGGAGGTTGTTGAAGTTGGATGTAGGAGCTTAGGGTTTTCTTTTTGAGGGAATTTGATGAATTATAACATATAATGCTTCTAATAGGCTTTAATATTGGGTTTGGAAGGATTTTGGGTGAGGGGTAATGACCAAAATGCCCCTAAAAATCAAAAAAATTCTCGAATCTGTCCTCTGGTGGACTATTTTGATAGTCTAAAGTAGATCAACCATAATGTTTTACTCTGATATCCAAATTGGACGAAACCAATTTTATTAGAAATAAGACTCTCATATCTTTCCATTGATATATATTATCTCACCCAGATCATTGTGTATGAGGAGTTATGATCATTTGAAGTTGACCCAAAAATTCACTTTTGATAGGCTGAAGTGGATCGACCATAACTTTTTTCTCCGATAGACAAATTGGATGAAACCAATTTCATTGGAGAGAGGACTCACAGATCTTTCCATTGATATATAGTGTATTAGACAGATCATTATGTACAAGGAGTTATGATTGTTTTAAGTTGGAGAAAAAATACGTCAGGCCTCAGTACTTTTTCCTGCACGTTTTACTGTTCACTACTATTCATGGTTCGATTAGAATGTTCATAAATCGTCGTTCGGGTGTCTGTTTTGGATGATCCATATATCATTGGAAAGATTAATTGATATTATACGTAATGGTGGGCTAAAATATATGATATTATGCATGAAAAATTTATAATTCATTCTAGAAAATAGAACCCAACACCTTTACGCATAAAATTTCAACAAAAAATTTCCCAGGGTATTACAGTATGCATGATTGCACTCTCACATTCATATTATTCAGTCAGTTAACATTGGTCATGCATATAAACCCTTTTACATTTAGCCTACCCCACTCGTACACTCAGTACTTTCAGTTGTACTAACGTATTTGCGCTATGGTACTTTCTTTTATGTGACACCATAGGTTCAGTGTCATGAGTTCCCGATCAACAGTAGCAGTAGCATCCCAGCACGCAGTGTGGCAGTGTCTCCTCATCTATTCGAGAATGATAATATTTTATTTCATTCATTATTTTAGTTCAGTTTTGCTAGACAAAGTTACTTGGAGACATGTTCCTTCAAATCATTATTTCAGACAGTATTTAGATGCTTTTAGATTTAGTTCAGATTTGATTCAGACTTCAGTTGTTTTGGGTATTTGCCACCCATATGGATGTTATGTTTTGTCAGACACTTTATTAAGTTAAACCTTTTGACCTATTGTTCGTATCTTTCCATATTTTACATGTATATTATGCAGTATACAGGTACAGATATCAGTCATTGGTTAGCTTATGGTCCTTCAGGGTCATAAGCACCGTGTAGTATTCTAGTTAAAAAAATTGGGGTGTTACAAACTTGGTATCAAAGTCTAGGGTTCAATAGAGTCCTAGGAAATCTGAAATCCACATCTAGTAGAGTCTTATGATAGGGTGTGTTGCACGCCATATTTATGTGCAAGAGGCTATGAGATGTTTTATAAACAATTTCCCCTCTTTCAATATTCATATTTTTTCTAGTGAGCATAATATCAAGTTAAACTCTCTGGCTAATCCGTTTTTCTCTTATTTTAGAATATGCCTCGAAAGAGAAGAAACCAGCTCACTCCTCAGCCCGAAGATCCTTCGGGAGAATATGCTTCTCATGCAGAGTTTAGGGCGACATTCACCACATTTCCTCATTCTGTGGATACCCAAAATGAATGTCCACCAGTTATTCCGGCCAATCCAGTGGCCAACTCAGCCGCAGCTAGTATTTGGGACTTTACTAGAATGAATCCTCCATCTTTCTTTGGGTCTAAGTCTGATAAAGACCCTCAAGAATTCATTGACCAAGTCTAGAAGGTCAAAGTCATCATGGGCGTTACTTCTTGTTAGAGTGCAGATTTAGCCACATACAAGTTACAGGATGTTGCTCACAATAGGTACAAACAGTAGAAGTTTGAGAGGGTAGATGGTGCAGGTCCTATAGAGTGGGAGGAATTTGTCATGACTTTCTTAAATAGATTCTTTCCCCAAGAGCTGAGGGAGAAAAAAGTTCTGGTGTTCATCAACCTCAAGCAGGGAAATATGTCAGTTAAAGACTATTCTCTCAACTTTACTCAGCTAGCTATATATGCCCCTCATGTTGTTGCAGACAACAGGGCTAAGATAAGTAAGTTCGTGTCAGGAGTGAATGATAGCATGGTAAATGAGTGTAGGTCTACAATGCTAAACAATGATATAACTTTAGCTAGGCTCATGACCTATGCTTAGAAAATAGAGGAGCAGAAGATTAGAACTACGGAGAGGCAAAACAAGAGAGCAAGATCAGGCAGTTTCAGGTTTGCTGAACCCAAATTAGAAGGAGGAAACCATTTGCAGTTCTGTCCTAAGCCAGTAGTTCCAGCTCCTTCCTCCGCCAGTGCCCCAATGCTGAAATTCAAAGATGACAACAGAGATCGAGCACCAGGCTTTAAGTCTCAGGGCAGTGTCAGTAGTGCGCAAACAAATCCCCTGTGTCAGACGTGTGGTAAGAACCTCTAATCTAGGCCACAGGATTAGAGTGTCCACAATTAGGTCTACAAGGTTAGCGAAATCATTCCACAGATTTTCCTGACCTAATAGGATCAGGAAAATTCTCCTGATGTCGTTACTGTTACGTTATAGATTTTCCATGTTTATGTTTACACTTTGCTAGATCCAGTTACATCCTTGTCTTTTGTTATTCTTTATATAGCAGGTGATTTTTGAATCAGTCCTAAAATATTAGCAGAGCCCTTTTCAATCTCTACCCTAGTGGGTAAAACCATCAAAGCTCAGCGGGTATACAGGAACTGTCTGATAATGATATTTCATAAAGCCACATCAGTAGATTTAGTTGAGTTAGAGATGACTAATTTTGATATCATTCTTGTCATGGATTTTATTCGTTCTTTCTATGCTAAAGTCAACTGCAGAAATAGGATTGTTCAATTTTATTTCCCAAATAAAGCTATCCTAGGGTTGAACGGTAGTACTTCATCTTTTAGAGGTCAGCTTGTTTCCTACCTTCGAGCAAAGAAAATGATTTCTAAGGGATGTGTTTATCATATGGTTTATGTTAAAGACTCTGGTTCCAAATATCCTAGCATTGAATTAATCCCAGTGGTTAACGAATATTCAGATGTCTTTCCTAAAGATCTTCCAGGCATTCCCCTTGAAAGGGAAATAGACTTTGACATTGACTTTATTCTAGATACTCAACCTATTTTTATTTCTCCATATAGAATGGAACTAGCAGAAATCAAAGAAATAAAGGATTAGTTGAAGGATATCTTAGATAAGAAATCTATTAGACCCAGCATTTCCCCATGGGGCGCAACAGTCTTATTCGTGTGCAAGAAATATGTTTCCCTCAGGATAAGTATTGATTACCGTAAGCTCAACAAAGTTATGGTCAAGAACAAGTATTCTCTTTCCAGAATAAATGACTTGTTTGACCAACTTTAGGGTACCGGTTATTTCTCCAAGATAGACCTCAGATCAACCTTTCATCAGCACAGAATTAGAGGATGTGACATCTTGAAGACAACTTTCCGTACTCGGTATGGTCACTTCAAATTTCTAGTTATGTCTTTTGGTTTTACCAATGCCCCAACCGTTTCCATGGACTTGATGAATCGTGTATTCAAGCAGTACTTGGACATGTTCATCATAGTCTTCATAAATGATATCCTAGTCTATTCTCGCACTAAGCTTGATCATTCAGACCATCTCGGAATTGTATTTCATACCCTTAGAGATCACTACTTGTTTCCTAAATTTAGTAAGTGTGAATTTTGGCTAAGATCAGTAGCATTCCTTGGCCATATTATTTCTGGTGATGGCTTTAGATAGATTCTCAATAGACCAAAGCAGTTAGAAACTAGCCTCGCCCTGTCTCTCCATCAGATATTAAGAGTTACATGGGATTGGTTGGCTATTACAGATGGTTTGTTGAGGGATTTTCTTCTATTGCATACCCCATGTACAGATTGACTTAGGAAAAGGTCAAATTTTAGTGGTCAGATTCTTAGGAGAAGAGTTTTCAAGAGTTGAAAACTCGACTCACCTCAGCTCCAGTTCTAGCTCTTCCAGATGGTTCAAATAGATTTGTAGTCTTTTATGATGAATACAGAGTGGGTTTAGGTTGGGTCCTCATGTAGAATGGTAAGGTCATAGCCTATGCCTCCAGGAAGTTAAAGCCCCATGAGAAAAATTATCCTACTCATGATCTTGAGTTAGCATCCATAGTATTTGCCTTGAAGATTTGGATGCATTATATATATGGAGTTCATGTAGATGTCTTCATAGATCATAAGAGTCTCTAATATGTTTTTTCTTGGAGAGATCTCAATCTTCGTACGAGAAGGTGGTTAGAGCTCTTGAAAGATTATGACATGAGCGCCCTTTATCATTTAGGCAAGGCCAACTTTGTGGCTAACACTCTCAGTAGACTCTCTATGGGTAGTGTTTCTCACATTGAGGATAGCAAGAAGAAAATATCTTAGGAAATCCATCAGCTTGCCATACTAGGTGTTCACATAGTTAATTCTTCAGAGGGTGGTGTATTTGCTTAGGATAGTTAAGAGTCATCTTTAGTTTCTAAGGTGAAAGAAAAGCAAGACAGGAATCCTAGCCTTATCAATATAAAAGAGAAAGTTTTAAATCAAAAAGTAGAGGTTTTCTCCCAAGGGGGAGATGGTGTCATTCGTTGTTAGGGTCATCTCTGTGTTTCGGCTATAAATGATTTAAAGCATCAAATTCTTGCAGAAGCATGGTGTGCGGTACTATATTGATCTAGGTCCACTAACATGTACCATAACCTATGGGAGATCTATTAGTGGAATGGGATGAAAAGAGATATTGTAGAATTTATGGCTAAGTACCCTACATGTCAGCAAATTAAGATAGAGCATCAGAAATCTAGTGGTTCTATGCAGAAGCACACCATTCCTAATTAGAAGTGGGAAGAAGTAAATATAAACTTCGTAAAGGGTTTGCCTTAAACTCGTCATCAACATGATTCAGTTTGGGTCATTATAGATAGAATGACCGAGTTAGCTGATTTCCTTCCAGTCCATACCTGTTATTCAGCCGAGGATTACGCCAAACACTATATTAGGGAGTTGGTCAGATTACACGGTGTTCTATTATCTATCATCTCAGACAGAGGTACCTATTTCACCTCTTACTTTTAGAAAGCATTCCAAAAGGGTTTTGGTACCCAAGTTTATCTCAGTACAACTTTTCATCGTCTGACAGTTATTCAAGAAGAAAGGATCATTTAGACTCTTGAAGATATGATAAGGGCATGTGCAATTAATTTTAATGGAAGTTGGGATGACCACTTCCCTTTGATTGAGTTTCCATACAATAAGAGCTATCATTCTAGTTTTAAAATGGCTCCGTTCAAATCTCTCTATCGTAGGCGGTGCAGATCTCCAATCGGGTGGTTCGAAGTTACTGAGGCCTCAGTCATAGGGCTTGACTTAGTAATCGATGCCTTAGAGAAATTCCAATTAATCAGAGAAAGACATTGGGATGATCAGATCTAGCGGAAGTTGTATGATGCTATTTATGGAAAGGATCTCTAGTTTGAGGTCAATGACTATATCTATCTAAAGATCTCTCCCATAAAGGGAGTCATCCTTGTGTTCCAGAACTACGTAGCTAGAATAGGTTGAGACATCTTAACCTACCAGATTAGGGTTGATGAGGTGGATTAACCTGTCAGTTTAGGGTTCCTACCGCTCTTATTCGAGTACCTGCCAGCAAAGGGTCACTCATAGTTATCCTTACCAGTGGTGCGGTATTGACACCCTTCCAGTCGTGGCAGTGATTGGACCCCAACCTAGCTATATGCATTATTGGGGGATGGCGGTTAAGAAACTACCTTCACAATTTCAGTCATAGTCTCAGTAAAAGAACATAGATAGTTCTTCAAATTTTATTATACAGTCAATTCAATTACAGTATGGAACTCAGGTAGTTCCATCAGATTTAGGACTGTCAAACACAATCATCCATGTTATCAAAATTTCTGTATCAGTCATGTTAGATAACAGTAAACCATTTATTAGCATACAAATCTATATATCACATACTTACGATCTCAGTTACTATGTATGCACTCTTGCACTCTCACGTTCATATTAGTCAGTCAGTTCATATTGCTCATGCATGTAAATCCTTTTGTATTTAGCATACCTTACTGGTATACTTAGTACTTTAAGTTGTACTGATGCATTTATGCTATGGTTCTTTCTTTTATGTTACACCATAGGTTCAGAGTCAGGAGTTCCATATTAGGAGTAGGAATAGCATCCCAGTACACAGAGTGGTAGTGAGTCGTCATCCATCCGAGGATGATATTATTTTATTTCATTTGTTATTTTAGTTAAGTTTCTCTAGACGGAGTTAGTTGGAGACATGTTCCTTCAAATCCTTATTTCAGACAGTATTCAGAGGCTTTAAGATTTAGTTCAGACTTGATTCAGACTTCACTTGTTTTGGGTATTTGTCACCCATAAGGATGTTATATTTTGTCAGACACTTTATTCAATTGAACCTTATGTCCTATTGTTCATTTTTTTTCACATTTTACACGTATATTATGCATTGTACAAGTAGAGATATTAGTCATAGGTTTGTTTTTGGTCCTTCTGGGTCATAAGCACCGTATAGTATTCCAATTCAAAAAATTGGGGGTTACACTTCAAATGAAACTTTGCATTTAGAATATGGTTTAGTTGGTAATTTAGTTACTTGAAACTGATAAGTATAGTGACTTTAAAGAGGATTTTGTGTTTTTGAATATGGTTTTGTTTTAATAAACAGTCACTTGAAAATAGTTAAGTTTAGGGACTTTAAAGGGGATTTTTTATTTTGAATATGGTTTTGTTATGATAGTTAGTCATTGGAAAATAGTAAAGTTTAGGGACTTTAGAGGGGATTTTATGATTTGAATGTGGTTTGGTTGGTGACTTAGATACTTTAAAATAGTTTAGTGTAGGGAACTAAAAGAGGATTTTGTGTTTTGAATGTGGTTTGGTTGGTGACTTAGTCACTTGAAAGTGGTAAAGTGTAGGGACGTAAAAGGGGATTATGTGTTATGAATGTGATTTGGTTGGTGTCTTAGTTACTTAAATATGGTTAAGTGTAGGGACTTTAAAGGGTATTTTGTGTTTTGAATACGATTTTGTTTTGATACTTAGTCACTCGAAAATGGATAATTGTAGGTACTTTAAAGGGGCTTTTTTATTTTGAATGTGGGTTTGTTTTTATATTTAGTTACATGAAAATGGTTAAGTGTAGGGACTTTAAAGGGAATTTTTTTTTTAATATGGTTTGATTGGTGAGTTAGTTACTTGAAAATGGTAAAATGTTGGGATTTTAAAGGGGATTTTGTGTTTTGAATGTTATTTGGTTTTGATACTTAGTCGCTTGAAAATGGTTAACTATAGAGACCTAAAAGTTAATTTTATGTTTTAAATATCGTTTGGTTGGTGACTTAGTTACTTGAAACCGGTTAAGTTTAAAAAGGATTTTGTGTTATGAATGTGGTTTTATTTTGATACTTAGTCTCTTGAAAATGGTTAAGTGTAGGGATTTTAAATGAGATTTTTTGTTTTGAATACTGTTTTATTTTGATACTTAGTCACTTGTAAATGGTTAAGTGTAGGACTTTAAAGGGGATTTTTAGTTTTGAATGTAGCTTTATTGGTGACTTAGTTACATGAAAATGGATAAGTATAGGTAATTTAAAGTGAAATTTGTGTTTTGAATGTGATTTTATTTTTATACTTAGTCACTTAAAAATGGTTAAGGGTAGAGACTCTGAAAGGCATTTTGTGTTTTGTATGCGGTTTTGCTTTGATACTTAGTCTCTTGAAAATGGTTAAGTGTAGGGACTTTAAAGGGGAGTTTTTGTTTTGAATATGTTTTGGTTGGTGACTTAGTTACTTGAAAATGGTTAAGTGTAGTCACTTTAAAGGGGATTTTTTCTTTTGAATGTGGTTTGATGGTTACTAACTTACATGAAAATAGCTAAGTGAAGGGACTTTAAAGGGGATTTTGTGCTTTGAATGTGATTTTTGTTTTGATACTTAGTCACTTAAAAGTGGTTAAGTGCTGGGACTTTAAAGAGGATTTTTATGTTTTGAATGTGGTTCGGTTGGTGACTTAGTTACTTGAAAACGGTCAAGGGTAGGGACTTTAAAGGGTATTTTGTTTTTTGAATGTGATTTTATTTTTATATTTAGTCACTTGAAAATGGTTAGGTGTAGGGACTTTATAGGGGATTTGGTGTTTTGAAGTTGTTTTATTTTGATACGTAGTCACTTGAAAATGGTTAAGTGTAGGGACTTTAAAGGTAATTTTTTGTTTTGAATATGGTTTGATTGGTAACTTTGATACTTGAAAATGATTAAGTATAGGGACTTCAAAGGGGACTTTGTATTTTGAATGTGGTTTGGTTGTTAACTTTGTCACTTGAAAATGGTTAAGTGTAGGGACTTTAAAGGATATTTTGTGTTTAAAATGTTGTTTTTGTTTTGATACTTAGTCAATTAAAAATGGTAAAGTGCTGGGACTTTAAAGATGATTTTTTTTGTGTTGATAGTGATTTGATTGGTGACTTACTTACATGAAAATGGTTAAGTTTAGGGACTTTAAAGGAGATTTTGTATTTTTAATGTGGTTTGGTTGGTGACTTAGTCACTTGAAACTGATAAGTGTAGAGACTTTGAAGGAGATTTTTTCTTTTGAATGTGGTTTGGCTGCTGACTTAGTTACTTGAAAATGGTTAAGTGTAAGGACTTTACGGTGGATTTTGTATTTAAAATGTGATTCTTTTTTATACTTAGTCACTTGATAATGTTTAAGAGTGGGGATTTTAAAGGAGATTTTTTTATTTGAATGTGATTTTATTTTGATACTTAGTTACTTGAAAATGGTTTAAGTGTAGGGACTTTAAAGAGGATTGTTTTGTTTTGAATGTGGGTTTGTTGGCAACTTAGTTATATGAAAATGGTTAAGTGTAGTGACTTTAAAGGGTATTATGTTTATCAAATTTGGTTTTATTTGTGACTTAGTCAATTGTAAATGGTTAAGTGTAGAGACTTTAAAACGGATATAGTGTTTTGAATTTGGTTTTATTTTTATACTTAGTCACTTGTAAATGGTTAAGTGTAGACACTTTAAAGGAGATTTTTTATATTTAATGTGGTTTTGTTTTGATACTTAGTCACTTGAAAATGGTTAAGTGTAGGAACTTTAAAGGAGATTTTTTGTTTTGAATACGGTTTGGTTGGTGACTTAGTTATTTTAAAATGCTTAAGTATAGGGACTTTCCAGGGGATTTTGTTGTTTGAATGAGATTTGGTTGGTTACTTAGTCACTTGAAAATAGTTAAGTATAGGGACATGAAAGGGAATTTTGTCTTTTGAACATGGTTTGGTTGGTGACTTAGTTACTTAAAAACGGCTAAGTGTAGGGACTTTAAAGGGGAATTTTGTTTTGGATGTGGTTTCATTAATGACTTAGTTACTATAAAATGGTTAAGTGTAGGGACTTTAAAGCATATTTTTTGTTTAAAATGTGGTTTTTGTTTTGATACTTAGTCATTTGAAAATGGTAAAGTGTAGGGACTTTAAAGAGGATTTTTTTTGTTTTGATAGTGATTTGGTTGGTGACTTACTTACATGAAAATGGTTAAGTTTAGGGAATTTAAAGTGCATTTTGTATTTTTAATGTGGTTTGGTTGGTGACTTAGTTACATGAAGCTGATAAGTGCGGAGACTTTGAAGGAGATTTTTTTTTTGAATGTGGTTTGGCTGCTTACTTAGTTACTTGAAAATGGTTAACTGTAAGTACTTTACAGTGGATTTTGTGATTAGAATGTGATATTTTTTATAATTTGACACTTGATAATGTTTAAGAGTGGGAATTTTAAAGGAGATTTTTTGATTTGAATGAGATTTTATTTTGATACTTAGTTACTTGAAAATGGTTTAAGTGTAGGGACTTTAAAGAGGATTGTTTTGTTTTGAATGTGGGTTTGTTGGCAACTTAGTTATATGAAAATGGTTAAGTGTAGTGACTTTAAAGGGTATTATGTTTATCAAATTTGGTTTTATTTGTGACTTAGTCAATTGTAAATGGTTAAGTGTAGAGACTTTAAAACGGATATAGTGTTTTGAATTTGGTTTTATTTTTATACTTAGTCACTTGTAAATGGTTAAGTGTAGACACTTTAAAGGAGATTTTTTATATTTAATGTGGTTTTGTTTTGATACTTAGTCACTTGAAAATGGTTAAGTGTAGGAACTTTAAAGGAGATTTTTTGTTTTGAATACGGTTTGGTTGGTGACTTAGTTATTTTAAAATGCTTAAGTATAGGGACTTTCCAGGGGATTTTGTTGTTTGAATGTGATTTGGTTGGTTACTTAGTCACTTGAAAATAGTTAAGTATAGGGACATGAAAGGGAATTTTGTCTTTTGAACATGGTTTGGTTGGTGACTTAGTTACTTAAAAACGGCTAAGTGTAGGGACTTTAAAGGGGAATTTTGTTTTGGATGTGGTTTCATTAATGACTTAGTTACTATAAAATGGTTAAGTGTAGGGACTTTAAAGCATATTTTTTGTTTAAAATGTGGTTTTTGTTTTGATACTTAGTCATTTGAAAATGGTAAAGTGTAGGGACTTTAAAGAGGATTTTTTTTGTTTTGATAGTGATTTGGTTGGTGACTTACTTACATGAAAATGGTTAAGTTTAGGGAATTTAAAGTGCATTTTGTATTTTTAATGTGGTTTGGTTGGTGACTTAGTTACATGAAGCTGATAAGTGCGGAGACTTTGAAGGAGATTTTTTTTTTGAATGTGGTTTGGCTGCTTACTTAGTTACTTGAAAATGGTTAACTGTAAGTACTTTACAGTGGATTTTGTGATTAGAATGTGATATTTTTTATAATTTGACACTTGATAATGTTTAAGAGTGGGAATTTTAAAGGAGATTTTTTGATTTGAATGAGATTTTATTTTGATACTTAGTTACTTGAAAATGGTTTAAGTGTAGGGACTTTAAAGAGGATTGTTTTGTTTTGAATGTGGGTTTGTTGGCAACTTAGTTATATGAAAATGGTTAAGTGTAGTGACTTTAAAGGGTATTATGTTTATCAAATTTGGTTTTATTTGTGACTTAGTCAATTGTAAATGGTTAAGTGTAGAGACTTTAAAACGGATATAGTGTTTTGAATTTGGTTTTATTTTTATACTTAGTCACTTGTAAATGGTTAAGTGTAGACACTTTAAAGGAGATTTTTTATATTTAATGTGGTTTTGTTTTGATACTTAGTCACTTGAAAATGGTTAAGTGTAGGAACTTTAAAGGAGATTTTTTGTTTTGAATACGGTTTGGTTGGTGACTTAGTTATTTTAAAATGCTTAAGTATAGGGACTTTCCAGGGGATTTTGTTGTTTGAATGTGATTTGGTTGGTGACTTAGTCACTTGAAAATAGTTAAGTATAGGGACATGAAAGGGAATTTTGTCTTTTGAACATGGTTTGGTTGGTGACTTAGTTACTTAAAAATGGCTAAGTGTAGGGACTTTAAAGGGGAATTTTGTTTTGGATGTGGTTTCATTAATGACTTAGTTACTCTAAAATGGTTAAGTGTAGGGACTTTAAAGCATATTTTTTGTTTAAAATGTGGTTTTTGTTTTGATACTTAGTCATTTGAAAATGGTAAAGTGTAGGGACTTTAAAGAGGATTTTTTTTGTTTTGATAGTGATTTGGTTGGTGACTTACTTACATGAAAATGGTTAAGTTTAGGGAATTTAAAGTGGATTTTGTATTTTTAAAGTGGTTTGGTTGGTGACTTAGTTACATGAAGCTGATAAGTGCGGAGACTTTGAAGGAGATTTTTTTTTTGAATGTGGTTTGGCTGCTTACTTAGTTACTTGAAAATGGTTAACTGTAAGTACTTTACAGTGGATTTTGTGATTAGAATGTGATATTTTTTATAATTTGACACTTGATAATGTTTAAGAGTGGGGATTTTAAAGGAGATTTTTTGATTTGAATGAGATTTTATTTTGATACTTAGTTACTTGAAAATGGTTTAAGTGTAGGGACTTTAAAGAGGATTGTTTTGTTTTGAATGTGGGTTTGTTGGCAACTTAGTTATATGAAAATGGTTAAGTGTAGTGACTTTAAAGGGTATTATGTTTATCAAATTTGGTTTTATTTGTGACTTAGTCAATTGTAAATGGTTAAGTGTAGAGACTTTAAAACGGATATAGTGTTTTGAATTTGGTTTTATTTTTATACTTAGTCACTTGTAAATGGTTAAGTGTAGACACTTTAAAGGAGATTTTTTATATTTAATGTGGTTTTGTTTTGATACTTAGTCACTTGAAAATGGTTAAGTGTAGGAACTTTAAAGGAGATTTTTTGTTTTGAATACGGTTTGGTTGGTGACTTAGTTATTTTAAAATGCTTAAGTATAGGGACTTTCCAGGGGATTTTGTTGTTTGAATGTGATTTGGTTGGTGACTTAGTCACTTGAAAATAGTTAAGTATAGGGACATGAAAGGGAATTTTGTCTTTTGAACATGGTTTGGTTGGTGACTTAGTTACTTAAAAATGGCTAAGTGTAGGGACTTTAAAGGGGAATTTTGTTTTGGATGTGGTTTCATTAATGACTTAGTTACTCTAAAATGGTTAAGTGTAGGGACTTTAAAGCATATTTTTTGTTTAAAATGTGGTTTTTGTTTTGATACTTAGTCATTTGAAAATGGTAAAGTGTAGGGACTTTAAAGAGGATTTTTTTTGTTTTGATAGTGATTTGGTTGGTGACTTACTTACATGAAAATGGTTAAGTTTAGGGAATTTAAAGTGGATTTTGTATTTTTAAAGTGGTTTGGTTGGTGACTTAGTTACATGAAGCTGATAAGGGCGGAGACTTTGAAGGAGATTTTTTTTTTGAATGTGGTTTGGCTGCTTACTTAGTTACTTGAAAATGGTTAACTGTAAGTACTTTACAGTGGATTTTGTGATTAGAATGTGATATTTTTTATAATTTGACACTTGATAATGTTTAAGAGTGGGGATTTTAAAGGAGATTTTTTGATTTGAATGAGATTTTATTTTGATACTTAGTTACTTGAAAATGGTTTAAGTGTAGGGACTTTAAAGAGGATTGTTTTGTTTTGAATGTGGGTTTGTTGGCAACTTAGTTATATGAAAATGGTTAAGTGTAGTGACTTTAAAGGGTATTATGTTTATCAAATTTGGTTTTATTTGTGACTTAGTCAATTGTAAATGGTTAAGTGTAGAGACTTTAAAACGGATATAGTGTTTTGAATTTGGTTTTATTTTTATACTTAGTCACTTGTAAATGGTTAAGTGTAGACACTTTAAAGGAGATTTTTTATATTTAATGTGGTTTTGTTTTGATACTTAGTCACTTGAAAATGGTTAAGTGTAGGAACTTTAAAGGAGATTTTTTGTTTTGAATACGGTTTGGTTGGTGACTTAGTTATTTTAAAATGCTTAAGTATAGGGACTTTCCAGGGGATTTGTTGTTTGAATGTGATTTGGTTGGTGACTTAGTCACTTGAAAATAGTTAAGTATAGGGACATGAAAGGGAATTTTGTTTTTTGAACATGGTTTGGTTGGTGACTTAGTTACTTAAAAATGGCTAAGTGTAGGGACTTTAAAGGGGAATTTTGTTTTGGATGTGGTTTCATTAATGACTTAGTTACTATAAAATGGTTAAGTGTAGGGACTTTAAAGCATATTTTTTGTTTATAATGTGGTTTTTGTTTTGATACTTAGTCATTTGAAAATGGTAAAGTGTAGGGACTTTAAAGAGGATTTTTTTTGTTTTGATAGTGATTTGGTTGGTGACTTACTTACATGAAAATGGTTAAGTTTAGGGAATTTAAAGTGGATTTTGTATTTTTAATGTGGTTTGGTTGGTGACTTAGTTACATGAAGCTGATAAGTGCGGAGACTTTGAAGGAGATTTTTTTTTTGAATGTGGTTTGGCTGCTTACTTAGTTACTTGAAAATGGTTAACTGTAAGTACTTTACAGTGGATTTTGTGATTAGAATGTGATATTTTTTATAATTTGACACTTGATAATGTTTAAGAGTGGGGATTTTAAAGGAGATTTTTTGATTTGAATGAGATTTTATTTTGATACTTAGTTACTTGAAAATGGTTTAAGTGTAGGGACTTTAAAGAGGATTGTTTTGTTTTGAATGTGGGTTTGTTGGCAACTTAGTTATATGAAAATGGTTAAGTGTAGTGACTTTAAAGGGTATTATGTTTATCAAATTTGGTTTTATTTGTGACTTAGTCAATTGTAAATGGTTAAGTGTAGAGACTTTAAAACGGATATAGTGTTTTGAATTTGGTTTTATTTTTATACTTAGTCACTTGTAAATGGTTAAGTGTAGACACTTTAAAGGAGATTTTTTTATATTTAATGTGGTTTTGTTTTGATACTTAGTCACTTGAAAATGGTTAAGTGTAGGAACTTTAAAGGAGATTTTTTGTTTTGAATACGGTTTGGTTGGTGACTTAGTTATTCTATAATGCATCAGTATCGGGAATTTACAGAGGATTTTGTATTTTGAATGTGATTTGGTTGGTGACTTAGTCACTTGAAAATAGTTAAGTGTAGGGACATGAAAGGGAATTTTGTGTTTTGAATATAGTTTGGTTGGTGACTTAGTTACTTAAAAATGGTCAAGCAATGGTCTATAGAACTCTGTCAGTCATGTAACTCAGAAAATCTCAGAAATCTCATGATCTCAATAAATTCTCAGATAGTAATACTATTCTATCAGTCAACGGAAGTCAGTTACTCAGTCCATGTCCGGCCAGTTGAATAAAGTTCAGTCTCTTCACGTGGGAGTACAAGTTATCACTGAGTGAACCCAAGGATGGGAACTAACCTGCCAGTTTAGGGTGTGATTCTTAGTAGTCATCCATGTGTTCCAGAACTACGTAGTTAGTGTAGGTTGAGACATCTTAACCTGTCTGATTAGGGTTATGAGATGGTTTAACCTGTCAGTTTAGGGTTCCCACCATTCTTATTCGAGTAGCTACCAACTAAGGGTCACTCACAACAGTCCTTACCAGTGACGCAGTATTAACACCCTTCCAGTCGGGGTAGAGATTGGACCCCAACCAAGCTATATGCATTATTGGGGAATGTCGATTAACCAACTACCTCCTATGATTTCTGTCCCAATCTCAATAAAAGAACTCAGATAGTTCATCAGATTTCATTATACCAGGATTGTCAGTTACAGTCAATTCAGTTACAGTACGGAACTCAGGTAGTTCCATCAAATTCATGACCGTCAAACACAGTCATCCATGTTATAAAAATTTTAGAATCAGTTATGTTAGATAGCAGTAAACCATGTATTAGCATACAGATCCAGATATCATGTATTCACGATCTCAGTTACTATGTATGCATGCTTCCACTCTCACATTCATATTAGTCAGTCAGTTAGCATTGCTCATGCATGTAAACCCTTTTGCATCTAGCCTACCCACTCGTACACTCAGTACCTTTAGTTGTAATAACGTATTTTCACTATGGTACTTTCTTTTATGTTACACCATAGGTTCATAATCATGAGTTCTAGATCAGCAATAGCAGTAGCATCCTAGTACGCAGAGTGGCAGTGTGTCCTCATCCATCCGAGGAAGATATTATTTTATTGCATTTGCTATTTCAGTTCAGGTTTGCGTGACGAAGTTCTTTGGAGAAATGTTCCTTCAAATCCTTATTTCAGACAGTATTTAGAGTCTTTCAGATTTAGTTTAGATTTGATTCAGACTTCAGTTGTTTTGGGTATGTGTCACCCATATGGATATTATGTTTTTTCAGACACTTTATCTTGGGAAATATGATGGTTAAAGAGTTTTCTCTCAGATTTACTCAACTAGCTAGATATACCCCTTATATGGTCGTACACAACAGGGCTAAGATGATAAAGTTCATATCCGGAGTGAATAATAGCATGGTAAATGAGTGTAGGTCTATGATACTGAGCAATGATATAACTTTAGCTAGGCTTATGACCTATGCTCAGCAAATAGAGGAGCAAAATATTAGGACTATGGAGAGGCAAAACAAGAGAGGAAGATCAGGCAGTTTTAGTTTATCTCAACCCAAATTAAAAATAGGAAATCATTCGTAGTTTCGTCCAAAGCCAGCAGTTCCAGCTCCTTCCTCCGCCAGTGCCCCAATGCTGAAATTCAAAGACGACAACAGAGATCCAGCACCAGGATCTAAGTTTTAGCACAATGTCAGCAGTGCTCGAACTAATCCCCTGTGTCAGACTTGTGGTAAGAACCACAAAGGTACCTCTAGAGATGGTAGTGATGTTTGTTTTGATTATGGTACACAAGGCCACAGGACTAGAGAGTGTACGTAATCAGGTCTACAGGGTTAGCAGAATCATTCCACAGCCCAGTTCGGTCGTCAAAATTAGCAGGGTGCTATTTTCAGTACTGCTAGTGGGAAACGCCCAAATAGACTCCATGCTCTTAAGACCTAACAGGATCAAGAAAATTCTCCTTATGTCGTTACTGGTATGTTACTGATTTTCCATGTTCATGTTTATGCTTTGCTAGATCAAAAGCTACATCCTTGTCTTTTGTTACTCCTTATATAGCAGGCGATTTTAGAATCAGTCCTAAAATTTTAGTAGAGCCCTTTTTAGTCTCCACCCCAATAGGTAAAACCATCATAGCTTGGCGGGTATACAGGAACTGTTCGGTGATGATATTTCACAAAGACAAGTCAGCAGATTTAGTCGAGTTAGAGATGATTGATTTTGATGTCATTCTCGACATGGATTCGCTTCATTCTTGCTATGCCAAAGTCGACTGCAGAAATAGGATAGTTAAATTTTAGTTCCCGAATAAGGCTGTCCTAGGGTGGGAGGGTAGTACTTCATCTTTCAGAGGTCCGCTTATTTCCTACCTTCGGGTAAGGAAAATGATTTCTAAGGGATGTGTTTATCATCTCGTTCATGCTAAAGACTCTGGTTCCAAATATCCTGTCTTTGAATCAATCCCAGTGGTTAAAGAATATTCATATGTCTTTCCTGAAGATCTTCCAGGCATTCATTCCGAAAGGTAAATAGACTTCGATATTGGCCTTATTCTAGATACTCATCCTATTTCTATTTTGCCATACAGAGTGGAACCAGAAGAACTCAAAGAACTGAAGGATTAGTTGAAGGATCTCTTAGATAAGGGATTCATTAAACCCAGTATTTCCTCGTGGGGCGCACCAATCTTTTTCGTTCGCAAGAAAGACGGTTCTCTCAGGATGTGTCTTGATTACCGTCAGCTCAACAAAGTTATGGTCAAGAACAAGTATCCTCTTTCAAGAATAGATAACTTGTTTGACCAACTTTAGGGTGCCAGTTATTTCTCCAAGATAGACCTCAGATCAGGCTATCATTAGCACAGAGTTAGAGGATTTGACATCATGAAGATAGCTTTCTGTACTCGGTATGGTCACTTCAAATTTCTAGTTATATTCCTTGGTCTTACCAATGCCCCAAACGTTTTCATGGACTTGATGAACCGTGTGTTCAAGAAGTACTTAGACATATTCTTCATAGTATTCATAGATGATATCCTGGTCTATTCCCACACTGAGCTTGATTATTAAGACCATCTCTGAATTGTAATTTAGACCCTCAAAGATCACCAGTTGTTCGTTAAATTTAGTAAGTGCAAATTTTTGCTAAGATCAGTACTATTCCTTAGACATATTATTTTTGGTGATGGCATTAGAGTAGATCCTCAGAAGACCAAAGCGGTATGAAACTTGCCTCGCCCTGTGTCTCCATCAGAGATCAGGAGTCTCTTGGGATTGGCTGGATATTATAGATGGTTTATTGAGGTATTTTCTTCTATTACATCCCTTATGTCCAGCTTGACTCAGAAAAAAGGTCAATTTTTAGTGGTCTGATTCTTGCGAGAAGAGTTTTCAAGAGTTGAAGACTCGACTCACCTCAGCTCCAGTTCTAGCTCTTCTAGATGGTTCAGACAGTTTCTTAGTCTATTGTGATGCATACAGAGTGGGTCTAGGTTGTGTCCTCATGTAGCATGGTACGGTCATAGCCGACGCCTTCATGCAGTTAAAGCCCCATGAGAATAATTATCCTACACATGATCTTAAGTTAACATCCATAGTATTTGCCTTGAAGATTTGGATGCAATATCTATACGAAGTTCATGTAGATGTCTTCACAAATCATAAGAGTCTCCAATATGTCTTTTCTCAGAAAAATCTCAATCTACAACAGAGAAGGTGGTTAGAGCTCTTGAGAGATTATGACATGAGTATCCTTTATCATTTGGGCAAGGCCAACATTATGGTCGACGCTCTTAGTAGACTCTTCATGAATATTGTTTCTTAAGTTTAGGATAGAAAGAAGAAAATAGATCAGGAAATCCATCAGCTTGCCAAACTAGGTGTTTACGTAGTCAATTCTTCATAGTGTGGTGTATGTGTTCAAGATAGTTTAGAGTTATCTATAGTTTTTGAGGTGAAAGAAAAGCAAGACAGGGATCCTAGCCTTATCAAGCTAAAGCAGTTAGTTCAGAATTAGAAAGTAGAGGTTTTCTCCCAAGGGGGAGATGGTGTCATTCATTGTTAGGGTCGTCTCTATGTTCTAGATATAGATGATTTAAAGCAGTGAATTCTTGCAGAAGCGCATGGTACGCGATACTATCCATGGGCCACTAATATGTACCGCGACCTATGAGAGATCTATTGGTGGAGTGGGATGAAGAGAGATATTGCAAAATTTATGGCTAAGTGCCCTATATGTCAGCAGGTTAAGATAGAGCATCTAAAACCTAGTGGTTCCATGCAAGAGTTCACCATTCCTACTTGGAAGTGGGAAGAAGTGAACATGAACTTTGTAAAGGGTTTGCCTCAAACTCGTCATCAACATGATTTAGTTTGGGTCATTCTAGATAGAATGACCAAGTCAGCACATTTCCTTCCAGTCCATACCTCTTATTCAACTGAGGATTACACCAAACTCTATATTAGGGAGTTGGTCAGATTACATAGTGTTCTATTATCTATCTTCTTAGACAGAGGTACCCAGTTCACCTCTCACTTTTAGAAAGTATTCCAAAAAGGTTTTGGTACCCAAGTTCATCTCAGTACAGCTTTTCATCCTCATACAGATGGTCAAGAAGAAAGGACGATTCAGACTTTTGAAGATTTGCTAAAGTCCTGTTCAATTGATTTCAACGGAATTTGGGATGACCACTTCCATTTGATTGAGTTTGCATACAATAATAGCTATCATTCTAGTATTAAAATGCCTCTGTTAAAATTTGTCTATCGTAGTAGGTACAGATCTCCAATCGGGTGGTTCGAAGTTAGTGAGGCCTCAGTCATAAGGCGTGACTTAGTATTCAATGCCTTAGAGAATGTCCAATTAATTAGAGAAAGATATTGGGATGCTCAGAGCCAGCAAAAGTTGTATGCTGACATTTATAGAAAAGATCTCGAGTTTGAGGTCAATGACTATGTCTATCAAAAGATCTCTCCCATAAAGGGAGTCATTCTTGTGTTCTAGAACTACGTAGCCAGCGTAGGATGAGACATCTTAACCTACCAAAATAAGGTTGATGAGGTGGCTTAACTTGTCAGTTTAGGGTTCCCACCATTCTTATTCGAGTAACTGCCAGCTAAAGGCCACTCACAGCTATCCTTGCCAGTGGTGCGGCATTGACGCCCTTTTAGTTGTGGCAGAAATTAGACCCCAACCTAGCTATATGCATTATTGGGGTATGTCGATTAAGCAACTACCTCCCACAGTTTCAATCCCAGTCTCAGTAAAAGAACTTAGATAGTTCTTCTGATTTTAGTATACCAGGACTGTCAGTTACATTCAATTCAATTATTGTACGAAACTTAAGTAGTTCCATCAAATTTAGGACTGTCAAACACAGTCATCCATGTTATCAAAATTTCAGTACCAGCCATGTTAGATAACAGTAAACCATGTATTAGCATACAAATCCAGATATCACGTATTCACGATCTCAGTTACTATGTATGCATGCTTTCACTCTCACGTTTATATTAGTCAGTCAGTTCGCATTGCTCATGCCTGTAAATCCTTTTGCATTTAGCCTACCCCATTGGTATACTCAATAATTTTAGTTGTACTAATGTATTTACGCTATGGTGCTTTCTTTTATGTTACACCATAGGTTCAGAGTCAGGAGTTCCAGATCAGGAGTAGCAATAGCATCCTAGTACGCAGAGTAGCAGTGAGTCCTCATCCATTCGAGGATGATATTATTTTATTTCATTCGTTATTTCAATGCACTTTCTCTAGACGGATTTAGTTGGAGACATGCTCCTTCAATCCTTATTTCAGATAGTATTTAGAGGCTTTCAAATTTAGTTCATATTTGACTCAGAGTTCATATTTTTTGGGTATTTGTCACCCATAAGGATGTTATGTTTTGTTAGACACTTTATTCAGTTGAACCTTATTGCCTATTGTTCATCTTTTTTTCGCATTTTACACGTATATTATGCATTGTACAGGTACAAATATTAGTCATGGGTTAGTTTGTGGTCCTTTGGGTAATAAGAACCGTGTAGTATTCCAGTTCAGAAAATAGAGGTGTTACACTATAAAGGGAATATTGCATTTAGAATGTGGTTTGGTTGGTGATTTAGTTACTGGAAACTGATAAGTATAGTGACTTTAAAGGGGATTTTGTGTTTTGAATATGGTTTTGCTTTGATACATAGTCACTTGAAAATGGTCAAGTGTAGGGACTTTGAAGGCGATTTTTTATTTTGCATGTGGTTTTGTTATGATACTTATTCATTGGAAAAAAGTTTAGATTAGGGAATTTAAAGGGGATTTTTTTTTTGAATGTGGTTTGGTTAGTGACTTACATACTTGAAAATAGTTTAGTGTAGGGAATTAAAAGAGGATTTTGTGTTTTGAATGTGGTTTGGTTGGTGACTTAGTCACTTGAAAAAGGTAAAGTGTAGGGACGTTAAAGGGAATTACGTGTTATGAATGTGGTTTGCTTGGTGTCTTACTTACTTAAATATGGTTAAGTGTAGGGACTTTAAAGGGGATTTTGTGCTTTGAATACGGTTTTGTTTTGATACTTAGTCACTTGAAAATGGTTAATTGTAGGGACATTAAAGGGGCTTTGTTATTTTGAATGTGAGTTTGTTTTTATATTTAGTTACTTGAAAATGGTTAAGTGCACGGACTTTAAGGGGAATTTTTTATTTTGAATATGGTTTGATTGGTGAGTTAGTTACTCTAAAATGGTAAAGTGTAGGGATTTTAAAGGGGATTTTGTGTTTTGAATGTTATTTGGTTTTGATACTTAGTCTCTTGAAAATGGTTAACTGTAGGGACTTAAAAGTGGATTTTATGTTTTGAATATGGTTTGGTTGGTGACTTAGTTACTTGAAACTGGTTAAGTGTATGAACTTTAAAAGGGATTTTGTTTTTTGAATGTGGTTTTATTTTGACACTTAGTCTCTTGAATATGGTTAAGTCTAGGTATTTTAAGGGAGATTCTTTTTGTTGAATGTTGTTTTATTTTGATACTTAATCACTTGAAAATGTTTAAGTGTAAGACTTTAAAGAGAATTTTAGTTTTAAATATGGCTTGATTGTTGAGTTAGTTACATGAAAATGTATAAGTGTAGGTACTTCAAAGGGAAATTGTTTTTTTGAATGTGGTTTTTTTTTATACTTAGTCACTTGAAAATGGTTAAGGGTAGATACTCTAAAAGGGATTTTGTGTTTTGAGTGTGGTTTTTCTTTGATACTTAGTCAGTAGAAAAAGGTTAAGTGTAGGGACTTTAAAGGGGATTTTTGTTTGAATATGTTTTGGTTGGAGCCTTAGTTACTTGAGAATGGTTAAGTGTAGGAACTTTAAATGGGATTTTTTGTTTTAAATGTGGTTTGATGGTTACTAACTTATTTGAAAATAGTTAAGTGAAGGGACTTTAAAGGGGATTTTGTGCTTTAAATGTGGTTTTGTTTTAATAGTTAGTCATTTGAAAATGGTTAAGTGTTGGGACTTTAAAGCAGATTTTTTTGTTTTAAATGTGGTTTGCTTGGTGACTTATTTACTTGATATGGTTAAGGGTAGGGACTTTAAAGGGGATTTTGTGTTTTAATGTGGTTTTGTTTTTATACTTAGTCACTTGAAAATGGTTAAGTGCAGGGGCTTTAAAGCGGATTTTGTGTTTTGAAGTGGTTTTGTTTAGATACATAGTCACTTGAAAAAAGTAAAGTATAGGGACTTTAAAGAGGATTTTCTTTTTGAATATGGTTTGATTGGTGATCTAGTTACTTAAAAATGATTAAGTATAGGGATTTTATATGGGATTTTGTGTTTTGAATGTGGTTTGGTTGTTGACTTTGTCACTTGAAAATGGTTAAATGTAGGGGATTTAAAAGGTATTTTGTGTTTAAAATGTGCTTTTTGTTTTTATACTTAGTAACTTGAAAATGGTAAAGTGTAGGGACTTCAAAGTGGATTTTCTTGTCTTGAAAGTAATTTTGTTGGTGACTTACTTACATGAAAATAGTTAAGTTTAGGGACTTTAAGCGGGATTTTGTATTTTGAATGTGGTTTGGTTGACGACGTAGTTACTTGAAACTGATAAGTGTAGAGACTTTGAAGGAGATTTTTCATTTTGAATATGGTTTGGCTGGTGACTTAATTATTTGAAAATGGTTAAGTGTAAGTACTGTAAAGTGGATTTTGTGTTTAGAAAGCGTTTTTTTTATACATAGTAATGTGATAATGGTTAAGTGTGGGGATTTTAAAGGAGATTTTTTTATTTTGAATGAGGTTTGCTTGGTGACTTAGTTACATGAAAATGGTTAAGTGTAGGGAATTTAAAGGGATTTTTTGTTTTGAATATGTTTTTTTCTATACTTAGTCACTTGAAAATGTTTAATTGTAGGGATTTTAAAGGGGATTTGTTGATTTGAATGTGGTTTTATTTTGATACTTAGTCACTTATAAGTGGTTAAGTGTAGGGACTTTAAAAAGGATTTTTTGTTTTGAATGTGGTTTGGTTGGTGACTTAGTTACTCAAAAATGGTTAAGTGTAGGTTCTTTAAGGGATTTTGTATTTTGAATGTGGTTTGGATGGTGAAGTAATTACTTGAAACTGATAAGTATAGGGACTTTAAATAGATTCTGTGTTTTGAATTCAATTTTATTTTGATACTTAGTCACTTGAAAATGGTTAAGTGTTTGGGATTTAAAAGGGATTTTTTTATTTTAAATGTGGTTTTGTTTTGATACTTAGTCACTTGAAAAATTTTAAGTGTTTGGACTTTTAAGGGCATTTTTTGTTTTGAATGTGGTTTAGATGGTGACTTAGATACTTGAAAATGGTTAAGTATAGAGACTTTAAAGGGGATTTTGTTTTTTTTAATATGGTTTGGTTGGTGACTTAGTTATTTGAATATGGTTAAGTGTAGGGACTTTAAAGGGGAATTTGTGGTTAAGTGTATGGACTTTAAAGGGGATTTTTTATTCTGAATGTGGTTTTATTTTGATACTTAGTTATTTGAAAATGATTAAGTTTAGAGACTTTAAAGAATACTTTTTGTTTTGAATATTGTTTGGATGGTGACTTAGTTACATGAAAATATTTAAGTGTTAGGACATTAAAGGGGTTTACCTGTTTTGAATGTTGTTTGGTGGTGACTTAGTTACTTGTAAATGGTAAGTGTAGGGAATTTAAAGGGAGTTGTGTGTTTTTAATGTGGTTTTGTTTTCATACATAGCCACTTGAAAATTATTAAGTGTAGGGATTTTAAAGGAATTTTGTGTTTTGAATGTGGTTTGGTTAGTGATTTACTAACTTGAAAATGGTAAAGTATAGTGACTTTAATGGAGATTAAGTATTCTGATTGTGGTTTGGTTGGTGACCTAGTTATTTGAAAATGGTTAAGTGTAGGGACTTTAAAGGGGATTTTATGTTTTGAATGTGGTTTTATTTTCATACCTAGTCATTTGAACATGGTAAAGTGTATGGACTTTAAAGGGGATTTTTTATTCTAAATGTGGTTTTATTTTGATACTTTGTAATTTGAAAATGATTAAGTTTATAGACTTTAAAGAAGACTTTTTGTTTTGAATGTTGTTTGGATGGTGACTTAGTTACATAAAATATTTAAGTGCTAGGACTTTAAAGAAGATTATCTATTTTGAATATGGTTTGGTGGTGACTTAGTTACTTGAAAATGGAAAGTGTAGGGAACTTAAAGAGAGTTGTGTGTGTTGAATGTGGTTTTATTTTGATACTTAGCCACTTGAAAATTGTTAAGTGTAGGGATTTTAAAGGAATTTTGTGTTTTGAATGTGGTTTGATTAGTGATTTAGTCACTTGAAAATGGTTAAGTATAAAGACTTTAACAGAGATTAAGTATTTTGATTATCGTTTGGTTGGTGACTTAGTTACTTGAAAATGGTTAATTATACGGACTTAAAAGGAATTTTTTTTTTTGAATATGGTTTGGTTAGTGACTTAGTTTAAAATGGTTAAGTGTAGGGACTTTAAATAGGATTTGGTGTTTTGAATGTGGTTTTGTTGGTGACTTAATAACTTGAGAATGGTTAAGTGTTGGGACTTAAAAGGGGATTTTGTGTTTTGAATGTGGTTTGGTTGGTGACTTAGTCACTTGAAAATGGTTAAGTGTAGGATTCTAAAGGGGATTTTTTGTTTTGAATGTGGTTTGGTAGGTGAGTTAGTTACTTGAAAATGCATAAGTGTAAGGACTTTAAAGGGTATTTTGTTTTTGAATGTGGTTTGGTTGGTTTTGTTTTCGTACATAGTCACTTGAAAATGGTTAAGTGTAGGGACTTGTAAGGGGATTTTTTGTTTTGAATGTGCTTTTATTTTGATACTTAGTCACTTGAAAATGGTTTAGTATAGGGACTTTAAATAAGATTTTGTTTTTTGAATGTAATTTGGTTGGTGACTAAGTTACTTGAAAATGGTTAAGTGTAGGAACTTTAAAGGGGTTTTTGTAATTTTAATGTGGTTTTGTTGGTGACTTAGTTACTTGAAACAGATAAGTATAGAGACTTTAAAGGGATTTTGTGGTTTGAATTCAATTTTGTTTTGAAACTTATTCACTTGAAAATGGCTTAAGTGTTGGGATATTAAAGGGGATTTTTTTATTTTGAATGTGGTTTTGTTTTGATACATAGTAATTTGAAAATGGTTAGGTGTAGAGATTTGAAAGGGTATTTTTTGTTTTGAATATGGTTTGGTTGGTGTCTTAGTTACTCAAAAATGGTTTAGTATAGAGACTTTAAAGGGGATTTTGTATTTTGAATGTGATTTCGTTGGTGACTTAGTTACATTAAAATGGTTAAGTGTATGGACTTTAAAAGGGATTCTGTGTTTTGAATGTGGTTTGTGTAACATCCCATATTTTTGGGCTAGAGTTTAGACCGGGATTCCTTCGTATATAGACCTGAACTGAATTATTCTTGTACCGCTTTGCATTTCGGGCCACAATATAGACCATGATTTTGATGATTTGATAATTTAAAATCCATAAATCCTATGCCAATATGGAATGTTAATCATTTGCATAGTATGTGAATCTATTTAAGCTTGAATTTAGACCATAGAGGTGCTTCAACTCAAGGACCTGTTGAAACTATTTCGATCGATTATGTTTTAGTGGACGTTGTAATTTATGTCAGATTCCATCGACCATAACTCTCTGTATGTATCGAATTAGAAAGCCTACTATGTGTCAAATGATAGGTCTCCGAGTTACCTTTTCAACGATATCAATTTTGCTAAAATCTAGCACCTGAGCAAGAAGTTATGGCCTTTTAAATTAGTAGACAGCGTGTAACGCCCCAGGAAACGGGTCCCGGAGCGTCACACGGTGCTTGAGGCTATGAGTATCCCCAAGCTAACCCTTTGAGCTATTTTCATTTAGTTCAACACAAATCAATGGAGTTTCCATAAATAACCCTCAAATATCAACAGAGTAATCATCATCCAAGAGTAAAAAAATTTCAGAAAGATAACAAAATACGACTTATTAGTCAACTTCCAACATCTATACTAGTCTGACAAGCCTCTATGAAAATCAATAAAACTAGCGAGCCATTGAGACATGCCCCAACTTACTCATACTCAATTATCAAATGTAAATAATTTTGTGAAACCAACATCAGACATCACATCCTCAGAACATGAGGACTCAGCCTAACAGAGGATGTAAAACAACGTGCCGGTAGAATCACTGTCGAAACTGGAATTGAGCACCTGAACCAACATTCCAAGAAAATGCAGCCCACATCTATAGATGTGGGTCAGTACCATGGAAAGGAACCGAGTATATGGGGGTGTATGCAGTTTTACAAACATCATCATCGTAAATATTTATAAGAAATATGCAGGATGTATGAAAGACTCACATAGCCCGAACAAAATCATCATAATCATGAGAAGATAAATAAGTACAATAACATATGTGAGTCATCATATATTTTGTCAATCACTTTAGGTTCATCAAGAATATCAATTCTCATAATGTAAATATCATTTTAATCTTTCAAAAAAATAACTTCCACAATTCAGCTTTCAAATCACTTCACCATTCACCATAGACACAAGGAAACACACACACACTGGGAGATCCTATAACTGACATAAACCATGTGAGCTACATGGAGTCCAACGTACAACCCACGTTGGGGAGAGCCGTCCTATCCTTGCCATCAGAGTAGACTATCGATATCTAATCCACACAAACTAGTGATCAATATATAAATCAGCCTCAAGCTCACTCCTACGGGGTCACGTAGTTCTAAGGAAGTAAGGTTGATTTATACCTCCCACTCGGTGCTAAAGATTTCTCCCAGACTTAGCTCAGATAATTTCAAAGAAAATCCACAACAAAACAATTTCAGTAATATATAAATATACATTGGGAGCCATCATGCTTCCCATCTATCAAAATCAACCATGTTGTGGATTTCTTTCACACTCGGCTTCAAAACAACTCCATTAAGACCAAAAGGTTAAATCATTCAAAATATCTCAAATATTCAACATCAAGGTGCTTATAACACATACTTTCTCAAAAAAAAACACAATTTCCATTAGGGATTCAGGACCCAAATATCAAAATCATAATAAATATCGTTCAAGATTCATGTTTTATATCTCCACACATGTAAATTCATCTTTCAAAATCATAAACATCAAGATTTCATAATAATCATCATAAAATATGGGTTCATGCTTCAAATTCGTAAAAATCAAATAAAAATCATGCCTTTATAAAGAAAATTACTTTTGGGCACAAGAACGAAAGAGAGTTCTTGTTGAAAAACCCCATATACCTTGAATGAATGAACTTTAGATCGATACTCATTTTTGAGATGTTAATCGTGCCTTTGGATGATGGTTCTTGGAGTTCTTGAACTAGGAACTTGGAATCTTGAATAAATTTGCAGAATTAATGGTGAACTTTGGAGGTTCTTGAAGCTGGATGTAGGAACTTAGGTTTTCTTTTTGAGGGAATTTAATGAAATATAACATATAATGCTTCTAATAGGCTTTAATATAGGGTTTGGACGGATTTTAGGTGAGGGGAAATGACCAAAACGCCCCTAAAAATCAAATAATTCTCGAATCTGTCCTTTGGTGGACTATTTTGATAGTCTGAAGTAGATCAACCATAACGTTTTGCTCTGATATCCAAATTGGATGAAACCAATTTCTTTAGAAAGAGGAATCTCATATATTTCCGTTGATATATAGAGTCTCACCCAGATCCTTGTGTACAAAGATTATGATCATTTGAAGTTTACCCAAAAATTCGCTTTTGATAGGCTGAAGTATATTGACCATAACGTTTTGCGTAGAGAGACAAATTGGATGAAACAAATTTCATTGGAAAGAGGACTCGCAGATCTTTTCGTTGATATATAGTAGATCACCCAGATTATTATGTACAAGTAGTTATGATCATTTAAAGTTGTAGAAAAAATATGCCAGGCCTCAGTACTTTTTCCTGCACGTTTTACTGTTCACTACTATTCACGATTCGATTGAAATGTTCATAACTCGTCCCTCGGGTGTCCGTTTTGGATGATCCACATATAGTTGGAAAGATTATTCGATTCTCTACGCAATGGTTGGTCATAACCTATGACATTCCACAAAGAAAATTTATAATTCATTATAGAAGATAGAACCAAACACGTTTACGCACAAAATTTCAACGAAAAATTTCTTGGGGTATTACATCATCCTCCCTTTGGAAACATTCATCCTCGAATGACGCTAGACATGCCATGTTTATATTAGAGCATACAGCTGAAATCATTTGTTAGACTCATCACCACATCGTTTCTCACTACGAATGCAACATAGAATGCATAAATTCAAGAAACTACAGCTGAACACATAATAAATGACAGTTGAACAACTGCAATTTTTATCAAAAGTGCATGATTTAGGAAAGAACGGTACCTTCGGCTTGATTGGAGTTCACAAAAAATAGGTGCGGGTACTTGGATCGCATATCCGCCTCAGCTTCCCAAGTTACACACTCAACAGATTGGTTTCGCCACAACACCTTGACCAAGGGAACTTCTTTGTTCCTTATTCTTCGGACACTTAAATCAAGAATCTCAACAGGAATCTTATCAAAAGAAAGATTTTATTGAATGTCAGCACTCATAGAGGGATCCACTACCACAGCATCGCTAATATACTTTCTAAGCATGGAGACATGGAATATTAGATGAACAGAGGACAACTCGGAAGGCAACTCGACCTCATAAGCTACGTTACCAACACGACTAAGAATTTTGTAAGGACCAACATAATGGGGACTAAGTTTCCCCTTCTTTCCGAATCTCTCCACCCCCCTCATGGGTGAAATTTTCAGATACACTAGGTCACCAACTTCAAACTCAAGGTCTCTCCTTATAACATCAGCATATCACTTCTGACGACTCTGCGCAGTTTTCACCCTTTCCCTAATCAACTTAACTTTTTTCATAGCCTCAAATATCGAATCAGGACCACTCACAGCTGCTTCACCCACCTCGAACCAACCTATGGGTGATCTACACTTTCTCCCATATAAGGCTTCATATAGACCCATTCCAATACTAGAGTGGAAACTGTTATTGTAAGCAAACTCAATCAATGGTAAGTGATCATCCAAACTTTCCTTAAAGTCAAGTGCACAAGCTCTCAACATATCCTCTAAGGTCTGGATGGTCCGCTCAGCCGGACCATCGGTCTATGGATGAAAAGCAGAACTCAAAAGCACTTGGGTACCAAGACCCTTCTGGAAAGCTTTCCGAAATTGCGAAGAGAACTGAGTACCCCTATCCGAAATGATAGACAAGGGAACTCCATGCAGTCTCACTAGCTCTCAGATATACAATGTAGCATAATCCTCAGTAGTATATGAAGTATGAACAGACAAGTAATGAACAGATTTAGTCAACCTATAAACCATAACCCACATGGTATCATGATGGCGTCGGGAAGGAGGTAAACCAATCACGAAGCCCATATTTATCTCATCCCACTACCAAGTGGTAACGCTAATCTCTTGCATCATACCACCAGGTCTTTGGTGTTCAACCTTAACGTGTTGGCATGTTGCACACTTAGCTACAAACGCGACCATATCTTTCTTCATGCCACTTCACTAATATATTTCCCGCAAGTCTCGGTACATCTTGGTGGTACCAGGATGAATAGAATATCATGCCGCATGTGCTTCAGCCATAATCATCTGTCGCAGATTATCAACATTCGGGACACACAATCTACCCTGCAATCTCAACACACCATCTCCTCCTTGGGAGAAAACCTCTACTTTTTGGACCTTGACTGACTCCTTCAGTCTGACCAAACTAGCATCTAAGTATTGCTTTTCCTTCACTTCCGAAACTAAGGAGGATTTGGAACTACTCGGAACCCCTATACTACCTTCAGCAGAGTCAAACAACCTAACCCCCAATCTAGCCAAATGATGTACATCACGTGCCAACTCTTTCTTACCTTCTACCACATCCGGAACACTACCCATGGACACTCTACTTAGGACATCCGCCATAACATTGGCCTTGCCCGAATGGTACAACACACTCATATCATAGTCCTTTAACAATTCTAACCATCATCTCTGCCTAAGATTCAATTTTCTCTGGGTAAACACATACTACAGACTCTTATGATCAGTGAAAACATCAACATGGATACCATACAAATAATGTCTCCAAATTTTCAAAGCAAACACAACAGCAACCAACTCAAGGTCATGGGTGGGGTAATTTTTCTCATGGGGTTTCAACTGTCTAGAAGCATAAGCTATAACCTAACCCTTCTGTATCAATACGCAATCCAACCCAACTCTCAAAGTATCATAGTACACTACAAAACCATCAACACCATCAGGCAAAGTCAAAACAGGGGCTGAAGTGAGTCGAGTCTTCAACTCCTAAAAACTCTTCTCACAAGATTCGGACCACAAGAACTTTACTTTCTTTTGGGTCAAGTGAGTCATAGGATACACTATAGAGGAGAAATCCTCAACAAAATAGTGGTAATAGCCAGCTAAACCCAAGAAACTTAGGATATCAGTCGGAGAAATAGGTCTAGGAAAATTTCTAACAGCTTCGGTCTTTTGGGAGCCAACTCTAATACCTTCGGAAGAAATGATATGACCCAAAAGAGCAACTGACCTTAGCCAAAACTCACACTTACTGAACTTCGCAAACAACTTGTGATATCTAAGGGTTTGCAAGACAGTTTGGAGATGATCAGAATGTTCACTACGGAGGTACACCAGTATATCACCAATGAACACTATGACAAACATATCCAGATATGGTCTGAACCCTTGATTTATGAGGTCCATGAAAGCTGCTGGGGTATTAGTTAACCCAAAATACATTTAAAAAAACTCAAAATGGCCATAACGAGTTTGAAAAGCAGTTTTTGAGATGTCACACTCCCTAACTTTTAGTTGATGATAGCCGGAACGAAGGTCTATCTTTGAGAAATAACTTTCACCTTGCAATTTGTCAAACAATTCATCTATTCTTGGAAGGGGGTACTTATTTTTTACGGTGACTTTATTCAGTTGGTGGTAATCAATGCACATACGCAAATAGCCATCTTTCTTTCTCATATACAACACAGGAACACCCCAAGAAGAAACACCGGGACTTACGAAACCCTTATCTAGTAGATCTTTGAGTTGCTCTTTCAACTCCTTAAGTTCTGCAGGGGCCATACGATAAGGAGGAATAGAAATGGGCAGAGTATCGAGAAGAAGATTAATCCCAAACTTTATCTCTTTATCAGGAGGTATCCCTGGGAGATCAAATGGAAAGACATCAAAAATATCATTGACGACCTTAACAGATTGGAGAGTTGGAGTCTCATACTTAGTGTCTTTGACTCTAACCAAATGGTAAATACACTACTTGGAAATAAGCTTTTTAGCTTTGAGGTAAGAGATAAAATGACTCTTGGGTGACACAGAATTCCTAGACCACTCAAACACGGATGCACCCGTAAACTAAAACATGACCACATGGGTCCGACAATTAATAGAGGCATAAGAAGAAAATAGCCAGTCCACACCCAGAATCACATCAAAATCTACCATGTCTAACTCAATCAGATCAGCCAACAAGACTCTATGAATAACGATAACAGGACACTTTTTATACACTTTCTGGGCAATAATTGAATCACCTACTGGGGTAGAAACTAGAATAGGTTCAGGAATAATCTCAGGACTCATTTCAAAATTTACAGCAATCAAAGGTGCAACATATGAGAAACTGGATCCAGGATCCAACAAAGCATACACATCAAACTGAAATATATGAAGCATACGAGTAACAACATCGGGAGAGTCCTCCAATTCTTTGCGAGATGGTAAAGCATAGAATCTATTCTGGCGCTGCCCGCCAGTGTTGCTAGAAGAGGCGCCCTGAGCTGGTGTTAGGCGAGTCGCTGGAACTGGAGCACTCATAGTTGAGTCTGGGTCTAAGGTCGATAGTAACGACGCCCTTGTCCATCCTTTGGATAATCTCTAACTCTATGAACCATGTCACAACACCGGAAACAACCCCTCTTCTAACCCAAAAACTCACCCGAATGAGCCCTACCATACTTAGGACATAGGGGATGATTTGGTTAGCTTCTAGCACTGTACTGGGACCTGGATGCATATGACCTACTACCTTGCTCCTTCCTACCTCTAGGCACGAGATCCATTTCAAAATTTACAGCAATCAAAGGTGCAACATATGAGAAACTGGATCCAGGATCCAACAAAGCATACACATCAAATTGAAATATACGAAGCATACCAGTAACAACATCGGAAGAGTCCTCCAATTCTTGGAGAGATGGTAAAGCATACCAGTAACAACATCAAACTGAATTCGGTTAGTTTTGATCTTTAGTCACTTGAAAATGGTTAAGTGTAGGGACTTTATAGGGCTTTTTTTGGGAATATGGTTTTATTTTGATACTTAGGCATTTGAAGATAATTAGGTTTAGAGACTTTAAAGACGACTTTTAGTTTTAAATGTGGTTTGGTTGGTGACTTAGTTACATGAAAATGGTTAAGTGTAGAGACTTTAAAAGGGATTTTGTGTGTTTCATGTGGTTTAGTTGGTGACTTAGTTACTTGAAACTTATAAATGTTGGGACTTTAAAGAAAATTTTATGATTTGAATGTGGTCTTGTTTTGATACTTAGTCACTTAAAAATGGTTAAGTGTAGGGACTTTAAAGGAGATTTTTTATTTTGAATGTGGTTTTATTAGATACTTAGTAACTTGAAAATGGTTAAGCATAGGGACTTTTAAAAGGATTTTTTGTTTTGAATTTGATTTTGTTAATGACTTAGTTACTTGAAAATGGTTAAGTATGGGGACTTTAAAGGGGATTTTGTATTTTAAATATGGTTTGGTTGGTGACTTTGTTACTTAAAACTGATAATTATAGGGACATTAAAGAGATTTTGTGTTGTGAATTTGGTTTGTTTTGATACTTTGTCACTTGAAAATGTTTAAGTGTAGGGACTTTAAAGGAATTTTATTGGGAATGTGGTTTTATTTTGATACTTAGTCATTTGAAGATGATTAAGTTTAGATACTTTAAAGACGACTTTTAGTTTTGAATGTGGTTTGGTTGGTGACTTAGTTACATGAAAATGGTTAATTGTAAGGACTTTAAAGGGGATTTTGTGTATTTCATGTGGTTTAGTTGGTGACTTAGTTACTTGAAACTTATAAATGTAGGGACTTTAAAGAAAATTTTATGATTTGAATGTGGTCTTGTTTTGATACTTAGTCACTTGGAAATGGTTAAGTGTAGGGACTTTAAAGGGATTTTGCGTTTTTAATGGGGTTTGGTTAGTGACTTGGTCACTGGAAAATGGTAAAAAGTAAGGGATTTAATGGGGATTTTTTGGGTTGAATGTGGTTTAGTTTGTGACTATGTTACTTCAAAATGGTTAAGTGTATGGACTATAATGGGGATTTTGTGTTTTGAATGTGGATTGGTTTTGATACTTAGTTACTAGAAAGGGGTTAAGTGTAGGGACTTTAAAGGAGATTTTTTGTTTTGAATGTTTTTTGGTTGGTGACTTCGATATTTGAAAATGGTTATGTGTACGGACTTTAATTGAGATTTTGTATTTTGAATGTGGTTTGGTTGGTGACTTAGTCAGTTGAAAATTTTTAAGTGTAGGAACTTTAAAGGAAATTTTTTGTGGTGAATGTGGTTCATAGGTGACTTAGTTACTCAAAAATGATTTAGTATAGGGACTTTAAAGGGGATTTTGTATTTTGAATGTTGTTTGGTTGGTTACTTAATCACTTGAAAGTGGTTAAGTGTAGGGTCTTTAAAGGGGATTTTTGTTTTTGAATGTGGTTTGGTTTTTATACTTAGTCACTCTAAAATGGTTAAGTGTAGGTACTTTGCAGAGAATGACAATTTTTTGTTTTGAATGTGGTTTGGTTGGATACTTTGTTACTTGAAAATGGTTAAGTTTAGGAACTTTGAAAAGGATTTTTTATTTTGAATGTGGTTTGGTGGTTACTTAGTTACTTGAAAGTGGTTTTTATACTTGTTTTGATACATAGTAACTTGAAAATGGTTGAGTATAGGGACTTTTAAAAGGATTTTTTATTTTGAATTTAGTTTGGTTAGTGACTTAGTTACTTGAAAATGGTTAAGTGTTGGGACTTTAAAGGGGATTTTGTGTTTTGAATATGGTTTAGTTGGTGACTTTGTTGCTTAAACTGATAATTATAAGGACATTAAAGAGATATTGTGTTTTGAATTCGGTTTTGTTTTGATACTTAGTCACTTGAAAATGGTTAAGTTTAGGGACTTTAGAGGGACTTTTTCTTGAATGTGGTTTTATTTTGATACTTAGTCATTTGAAAATGATTATGTTTAGGAACTTTAAAGACGACTTTTAGTTTTGAATGTGGTTTGGTTGGTGACTTAGTTAAATGGAAACGGTTAAGTGTAGGGACTTTAAAGGGGATTTTGTCTATTTAATGTGGTTTGGTTGGTGACTTAGTTACTTGAAACTGATAAATGTAGGGACTTTAAAGAAAATTATGATTTGAATATGGTATTGTTTTGATACTTAGTCACTTGAAAATGGTTAAGTGTATTGACTTTAAAGGGATTTTGCGTTTTTAATGGGGTTTGGTTAGTGACTTAGTCACTTGAAAATGGTAAAAAGTAGGGGATTTAATGGGGATTGTTTGATTTGAATGTGGTTTAGTATGTGACTTAGTTACTTCAAAATGCTTAAGTGTATGGACTATAAAGGAGATTTTGTGTTTTGAATGTGGTTTGGTTTTGATACTTAGTTACTAGAAAATGGTTAAGTGTAGGAACTTTAAAGGGGATTTTTTGTTTTTGAATGTTTTTTGGTTGGTGACTTAGATATTTGAAAATGGTTAAGTGTACGGACTTTAAATGAGATTTTGTGTTTTGAATGTGGTTTGGTTGGTGATTTAGTCATTTGAAAATTTTTAAGTGTAGGAACTATAAAGGGAATTTTTTATGGTGAACGTGGTTCGTTGGTGACTTAGTTACTCAAAAATGGTTTAGTATAGGGACTTTAAAGGGGATTTTGTATTTTGAATGTGGTTTGGTTGGTGACTTAATCACTTTAAACTGGTAAAGTATAGGTTTTTTAAAGGGGATTTTGTGTTTTGAATGTGGTGTGGTTTTTATACTTAGTCACTTGAAAATGAAGTGTAGAGACTTTAAAGGGAATGACAATTTTTTGTTTTGAATGTGGCTTGGTTGGAGTCTTCGTTACTTGATAATGGTTAAGTTTAGGAACTTTAAAGAGTATTTTTTATTTTGAATGTGGTTTGGTTGGTGACTTAGTTTCTTGAAAGTGGTTAAATGTTGGGACTTTAAAGGGATTTTTTGTTTTTTATGTGGTTTTGTTTCGATACTTAGTCACTTGAAAATGGTTAAGTGTAGATATTTTAAAAGAGATTTTTTTTTGAATATTGTTTTATTTTGAAACTTAATCACTTCAAAATGGTTAAGTGTAGAGACTTTAAAGAGGATTTTTTTGTATTGAATGTGGTTTTGTTTCGATTTAGTAACTTGAAAATGGTTAAGTCTAGGAACTTTAATGGGGATTATGTGTTTTGAATGTTGTTTGGTTGGCAACTTAGTTACTTGAAACTGATAAGTATAGGGACTTTAAACGAATTTTGTGTTTAAAATTGAGTTTTGTTTTGATACTTTGTTACTTGAAAATGGTTAAGTGTTGTGACTTTAAAGGGGATTTTTTGTTTTGAATTTGGTATTGATTCGATACTTCGTCACATGAAAATGGTTAAGTATAGGGGCTTTAAAATGTATTTTCTTTTAATATTGTTTGGTTAGTGACTTAGCCACTTGAAAATGGTAAAGTATAGGGACTTTAATGGAGATTATGTGTTTTGAATGTGGTTTGGTTGGTGACTTAGTTACTTTAAAATGGTTAATTGTAGGGAATTTAAAATGGATGTTTTATTTTGAATGTGGTTTGGTTGGTGACTTAGTTACTTCAAATGGTTAAGGGTAGGGTCTTTAAAGGGGATTTTGTGTTTTGAATGTGGTTTGATTTTAATACTTAGTCATTTGAAAATTGTTAAGTGTAGGAACTTTAAAGGGGATTTTTTGTTGTTATTGTGGTTTGGTTTTGATACTTAATAATTATAAAATGGTCAAGTGTCGGGAATTTAAAGAGGAGTTTTTGTTTTGAATGTGATTTTGTTAGTGACTTTGTTACTTAAAAATGGTTAAGTGTAGGAACTTTAAAGGGGATTTTGTTTTTTAAATGTAGTTTGGTTTGTGACTTAGTTCCTTGAAAATAGTTAAGTGTAGGGACTTTAAAATAGATTTTGTGTTTTGAATATGGTTTTATTTTGATACTTAGTAACTTGAAAATGGTTAAGCTTAGGGACATTAAAAATGATTTTTTGTTTTGAAATTGGTTTGGTTGGTGACTTAGTTACTTGAAAATGGTTACATGTAGGGACTTTAATGGGGATTTTGTCTTTTGACTGTGGCTTGGTTGGTGACTTAGTTACTTGAAACGGATAAGTATACGGGTTTTAAATATATTTTGTGTTTTGAATTCGATTTTGTTTTGATACTTAGTCACTTGAAAATGGTTAAGTGTTGGGACTTTAAAGTGGATTTTTTATTTTGAATGTGGTTTTTTATTTGGATGCTTCATCACTTAAAATGTTTAAGTTTAGGGACTTTAAAGGGTATTTTTGATTTGAATAAGGTTTGATTGGTGACTTAGTTACCTGAAAATGGTTAAGTATAGAAACTTTAAAGGGGATTTAGTATTTTAAATGTGGGTTTGTTGGTGACTTAGTCATTTGAAAATGGTTAGTTGTAGAGACTCTAAAGGGGATTTTGTGTTTTGAATGTGGTTTGGTTGTTGACTTAGTTACTTGAATAAGGTCAAGTGTAGGGAATTGAAAGGGCAATTTGTATTTTGAATGTAATTTTCTTTTGATGCTTAGTCACTTCAAAATGCTTAACTGTATGGACTTTGAGGGGATTTGTTTTTCAATGTGGTTTTATTTTGATACTTAGTCAATTGAAAATGATTAAGTTTAGGAATCTTAAAGATGACTTTTAGTTTTGAATGTGGTTTGGTTGGTGACTTAGTCACATGAATATGGTAAAGTGTAGGGACTTTAAAGGGATTTTGTGTGTTTAATGTGGTTTGCTGGGCGACTTAGTTACTTGAAACTTATAAATATAGGGACTTTAATGGAAATTTTATGATTTGATTGTGGTTTTGTTTTGATACTTTGTCACTTGAAAATGGATAAGGGTAGGGACTTTAAAGGGATTTTGGGTTTTGAATGTTGTTTGGTTAATGACTTAGTCCTCTGAAAATGGTAAAGTGCAGGGGCTTTAATGGGGATTATGTCTTTTGAATGTGGTTTGGTTGATGACTTAGTTACTTGAAAATTGTTAAGTGTAGGGACTTTAAAGAGGGTTTTTTGTTTTAAATATGGTTCGGTTTGTGACTTAGTTACTTCAAAATGGTTAAGTGTAGCAACTTTAAAGGTGATTTTGTATTTTTAATGTGGTTTGGTTTTAATACTTAGTCACTTGAAAATGGTTAAGTGAAGGGACTTTAAAGGAGAATTTTTGTTTTGAATGTTTTTTAGTTGGTGACTTTGTAACTTGAAAATGGTTTAGTGTAGGGACTTTAAATGATATTTTGTGTTTTTAATATGGTTTGGTTGGTGACTTAGTCACTTGAAAATGTTTAACTGTGGGGACTTTAATGGGAATTTGTTTTGTTGAATGTGGTTTTGTTGGTGACTTAGTTACTCAAAAATGGTTAAGTATAGGGACTTGAAAAGGGATTTTGTAATTTGAATGTGGTTTGGTTGGTGACTTAATCACTTTAAAATGGTTAAGTGTAGGGTCAGTATTTAAAAGGGATTTTGGGTTTTGAATGTACTTTGGTTTTGATACTTAGTCACTCGAGAATGGTTAAGTGTAGGGACTTTAAAGAGAATGAGAACTTTTTGTTTTGAATGTGGTTTGGTTGGTGACTTCATTACTTGAAAATGGGTAAGTGTAGGAACTTAAAGGGGATTTTGTGTTTTGAATGTGGTTTGGTTGGTGACTTAGTTATTTGAAAGTGCTTAACTGTAGGGACTTTAAAGGGGATTTTGTGTTTTTTATTTGGTTTTGTTTTGATACTTATTCATTTGAATATTGTTAAGTGTAGGGATATTTTTTTAAATGTGGTTTTATTTTGATACTTAGTAACTTGAAAATGGTTAAGCGTAGGGACTTTACAAAGGATTTTTTGTTTTGAAATTGGTTTGGCTGGTGACTTAGTTACTTGAAAATGGATAAGTGTTGGACCTTTAAAGGGGATTTAGGGTTTAAATTGTGGTTTGGTTGGAGACTTAGTTACTTGAAATTTATAAGTGTAGGGACTTTAAAGGTACTTTGTGTTTTGAATTCGGTTTTATTTTGATACTTAGTCACTTGAGAATGGTTAAGTGTAGGAACTTTAAAGGGGATTATTTATTTTAAATGTGGTTTTATTTTGATACTTAGTCACTTGAAATGGTTGTGTTGGGACTTTAAATGGGATTTTTTCTTTTGAATATGGTTTAGTTGGTTGATTGGTTTTTGAAAATGGTTAAGTATAGGGACTTTAAATGGGATTTTTTGTTTTGAATGTTGTTTGGTTGGTGACTTAGTATCGAAAGTTTCTTTAAGAATGCAGACTGGTTTTCCATTTTTTCTCCGATTTTCCATTTTTTCTCCGGTTTTGAATTTTGGTATAAATAGGTTGTTTCTCTGTCCTATTTTTAGTTGTAATAGCAACTATTTAAGTTGCTTCATTGATGATCAATTTAAGGTGGTCTTTCAACAAGAAAATAATCACTCTCTCTGTATTCTCTTCTTCAAACTCTATCTTTATTTTAGCGGCTAGCTTTTGAATTGAAATCCTTTTATTTCCCATTAATGGTTTTTAAACCAACAATTGGTATCATAGCTTTAATATTAAGGGACCTATGAGTGTGTGCATCAATCTGATCTAGTGGATACCATGAATGGAGAAGTAAATTTTTCTTCAATCGCACTATCAACTTTCGATGGACAAAGTTTTCAAATTTTGGCAGTTGGAATGCGGATATATCTACAAGCTTTGGATCTCTGGGAAGCTGTTGAAGATGAATACGAGATAGCCCCCTTGTCGGACAATCCACAGTGGCGCAGATTAAAACTCATAAGGAAAGGAAAAGGATGAAATCAAAGGCAATGGCATGCTTATTTACTGCAGTTTCATCAAATATCATAAGTCGTATCATTTCTCTGTAATCAATGAAAGAGATATGGGACTATATCAAGACTGAGTATAAAGGAGATAAAAGGATTCGAGGGATGCAAGTGATAAATCTGATACGTCAATTTGAGTTGCAAAGGATGAATAGGAAGAAGATCAACTCTTTGTTACATTATGTTTTACAAGCAATGTCTCAAGGGAGTCGTGGCGATCGATAGCGGATGCACAAATCATATGACTTGCGATAAAGATCTTTTTAAAGATTTGAGCCCTACTAAAATTATAAAAGTTAGAAATGTCCTTGGTGGTTATATTCCAGAAAAAGGAATGGGAACCATTACAATTGAAACACAATCGGGTACTAAATCAATTTCTGATGTTCTTTATGTACCCGATTTGGACAAAAACTTGTTAAGTGTTGGTCAGTTATTAGAAAAAGGTTTCAAATTGTATTTCAAAGATAAACATTGCTTGATCAAGGAAACATCCGGACAAGACCTACTTAAAGTCAAAATAAGAGGAAAAAGTGTCTCATTAAATCCATTGGAAGAAGAGTGTGGATTTCAAAGCTTGTGTGTGGAGCCACCTCTGCTAAAAGAAGACATTCGACCTGATAATGAAGGCTGGATTTGTCCTGGTTACTATTGCAAATTTGACCGCATTGACTTACTTAATAATCGTCAAGGAACAGACTTTTCCATCACTGACAGCTGGGAGAAAGTATATCTCAAGGAAGCAGTTGCTGCATCTGTTGACAAGCTAGATGATATTTATGGTCTTCCATCGGATGAGTTAGAGGATGATACTACAACCTTGAAAATTCAGATGTAGAAAAAAAATATTTTGATGCTCAGGCTAGTTCTAATGAATCTAATTTTTACTTTGCATTTGAAGGGCTGGCAAAAGTCCCTCCTAATGATGATGGGATCTTGGGGCTTTCCTCTTAAGACTCAGAAGATGATGACTTTAATCCTGATGATCCAGATAAGGATTAGTTAGTTAAAACAAAAAGTTCAAGTTCTGATTTTACGTCCGACTTTGAGGATTTTAGTTTAATACTTAATACTGAACTCAATAAGAGACTTGATGATTGGGTTAAACTTAATGAACTTAATCTTTATTTGGTAGATACTGTTGTGGATGAGAAGGTCGAGGATAAGGTGACAAGTTTAAAAATGACATACCACCAGAAATGTAAAATTGATAAGACTCATGTCAAGGGCCATGAGGAGCTTGAGGCAGCCAGTGTATGAGAGCATGAAGAGTTCGCAAAAGTCAAGAACATTGATACAATAGAACTTCAAAGATATGAGATTGAAACATGGTACTTCTGGCCATTTCCCCCAGAATACAATGAATATTCAAAACTGTTCTTTTCCGAGTTTTGTCTTAATTTTATAAAGCACAAAAAGTAGCTTCAGAGTCACATGAGAAAATATGATCTTAAGCATCCTCCAGGTGATGATATCTATAGTAGTGGTACACTGTCAATGTTTGAGGTAGATGGTAAAAAGAATAAGGATTATGGGAAAAATCCATGTTACTTGCCAAATTGTTTCTTTATCATAAGACTTTGTATTATGATGTTAACCTGTTCCTCTTTTATGTGCTTTGTGAATGTGACGACCGAGGTTGCCATATGGTTGGTTACTTTTCAAAGGAAAAGCTTTTAGAAGAGTCTTATAACTTAGCTTGCATTCTAACACTTCCACCTTATTAGAGGATAGGCTATGGGAAATTCCTAATTGTATTCCCATATGAACTTTCAAAGAAAGAAGGTATAGTGGGCACACCTGAAAGAACACTTTCCGACTTAGAAATATTGATCTATAGGGGTTGCTAGATGTATGAGCTTCTGGATATATTTAAAAATCTCAAGGGCAATATATCTATCAAGGAACTAAGTAACATGACAACAATCAAGGAGGAAGATATTTTGTCCACCCTTCAGGGCTTGGAGTTAATCCAATATCTAAAGAGTCAACAAGTCATTTGCGCAGACCTGAATTTTTTGGATCATCATCTCAAAGCAACTGGGTGGGGTGGACTTGAATTTGATGTCAGAAAATTTGAGCTTCTCAGACAAAGAATTGGTGTTTGCATTTCATAAAGAAAAGAGGAGTGTTGAAAGTTTCTTTAAGAATGCAGACTGGTTTTCCAGTTTTTCTCCATCTTTTCTTTTTACATACAAATCCTAGTGAAATTATGAGTCCTATCTTTGGTATGAAACTAATTAGCTATTTTAATTTTAGTAGAAATAGGTTGTTTCTTTGTCCTATTTTTACTTGTATTAGCAACTATTTAAGATGCTACGTTGATGATCAATGAAAGGTTGTCTTTCAACAAGAAAATAACCATTCTCTGCATATTCTATTCTTCAAAATCCATCTTTACTTTAGCGGCTAGCTTTTGAATTGAATTCCTGTTATTTCCCTTTAACGGTTTTTATACAAACACTTAGTCACTTGAAAATGGTTAAGTGTTGGGACATTAAAGTGGATTTTGCTCTTTGAATGTGGTTTGGTTGGTGACTTAGTTACTTGAAACTGATAAGTGTAGGGACTTAAAAGGGATTTTTATGTTTTAAATGAGGTTTTGTTTTGATACTTAGTCACTTGAAAATGGTTAAGTGCAGGGACTTTAAAGGGAATTTGTGTTTTGAATGTGATTTGGTTAGCGACTTAGTCACTTGGAAATAGTAAAGTGTAGGGACTTGAATGGGGATTATGTGTTTTGAATGTGGTTTGGTTGGTGACTTAGTTACTTGAAAATGGTGAAGTATAGGGAATTTAAAGAGAATTTTTTGATTTGAATGTGGTTTGGTTGGTGACTTAGTTACTTGAACAAGGAGATGGATTTGTCTAGGCTAATAATCTATGCACAACAAATAGAGGAGCACAAGTTAAGGGAAAGAGATAGAGCGAGAGGTAACAAGATAGCCAGGTTTGAACAACATGAGTACGGTCAGGCTAGATCCCTGGAAAGGAACTGCCCTCAGTTCAAGAGTCGTTCTTCTATACCAGTACCCTGATCCGCTATTGCCCCAATGCTTAGAGATAGGCCAGAGTAGGGAAATAGGTCATCTATGTCCAGGCCACAGTAGAGTATGAGCAGCAAGCCCAACTTCCCTCCTTGTGCCAAGTGTGGTAGGACCTATCTGGATGAGAGTTTGACTGAAAAACGTGGTTTTATTTGCGTATGGAAAGATAGGCCATAGGCTTAGAGAGTACCCACATGCGAGGCAGAGACACAGAGATACCCGACCCCAGGCCCAAGCCAACAGTGCACCAGCTCTCGCAGGCCGTCTAGCTCCTCCTTAGGGAATTTCTTCTAGTATTGCGGGCGGTCAGTGCCAAAATAGGTTCTATGTCCTACCTTCACATCAAGAGATAGAGGACTCTCCCGATATTGTTACTGGTATGCTTCATGTATTTCACTTTGATGTTTTTCTGCTATTGGACCCCGGGTCAAGTTTTTCTTATGTGACCCCACTGGTTGCTGTGAATTTTTAGTAGAGTCCTGAAAGTATGTCTGAGTCGATTCTAGTTTGTACTCTAGTAGGAGAGTCTGTTGTTTCTAAGAAAGTATACAAGAATTGTCCTGTTATACTCTTTCATAGAGTCATACTTACTGATTTGATAAAGTTAGAGATGGTTGATGTTGATGTTATCCTGGGTATGTACTGGCTTCACTCCTACTACGCGTCTATAGATAGTAGTACTCGTGTAGTCAAATTTCCATTTTTAAGTGGTCAGGGATTTCAACACCTCCCAAGAGTCATTTTATTTCTTATCTCAAAGCCAGGAAGCTTATATCTAAGGATTACTTTTATCACTTAGTTAGATTTAAGGACACTAAGTCAAAAACCCCAAGTATCTATTCAGTTAACATTGTCAATGAGTTTCCTGATGTCTTTCCGGAAGATCTCCCAAGGGTACCTCCCAATAGAGAGGTAGGATTTGGGATCGATCTTCTTCCCGACACTCAGTCTATTTCTATTCCTCCCTACTGTATGGCAACTCAAGAGCTTAAGGAGTTGAAAGAACAACTCAAAGATCACTCTGACAAAGGTTTTATAAGGCCTAGTGTATCTCCTTGGGGCGCACCTGTCCTTTTTATGTGAAAGAAAGATGTTTCTTTTGGTATGTTCATTGACTATCGTCAGCTTAATTAGGTCATAGTAAATAACAAGTAACATCTTTCGAGAATAGATGATTTGTTTGATCAGTTCTAAGGTGCGAGTTATTTCTCCAAGATAGACCTTAGACCTGGCTATCACCAACTTAAATTAAGGGAGTCTGATATCCTGATGAGAGCATTCCAAACCCGCTATGGTTATTTTGAGTTTTTTGTCATGTCTTTTGGGATAACTAACGCCCCAGCAAGTTTCATGGACCTTATGAATCAAGTGTTCAAGCCATATCTTGATATGTTCATCATTATGTTTATCGACGACATCCTTGTGTATTCTCAAAGTGAGGGTGATCATGCAGACCATCTTAGAATCTTTTTGGAAACTCTTAAGGATCATAAGTTGTTCGCCAAATTCAGTAAGTATGAGTTTTGGCTAAGGTCTGTAGCATTTTTGGGTCATATTATTTCAGCCAAAGGTATTAGAGTTGATCTTAAAAAGATAGAGGTTCTAATAAATTGGCCTTAGCCTATCTCTCCATCTAATATTAGAAGTTTCTTGGGTCTAGATGGCTATTACCGCCGTTTCATTAAAGGATTCTCTTGTATTTCATCTACCATGACTCGGTTGACCCACAACAAAGTTAAGTTCCTCTAGTCGTATTACTCTGAGAAGAGTTTTCTGGAGTTGAAGACTAGACTCACTTCTGCCCCTGTGTTAACTTTGCCTGATAGTGTAGATGGTTTTATGGTATACTATGATTCTTCAAGAGTTGATTTGGGTTATGTGTTGATGTAGAGGGGTAAAGTTATAGCCTATGCTTCTAGATAGTTGAAACTTCATGAGAAGAATTACCCAACCCATGACTTAGAGTTGGCTTCTATAGTGTTTGCTCTGAAAATCTAGAGATATTATTTTTATGGTGCGCATGTTGATGTTTTTACTGATCATAAAATCCTATAGTATGTGTTGACTCATAAGGAGTTAAATCTTAGGTAGCGGAGGTGGTTAGAATTTTTAAAAGAGTATGATATAAGCATTTTCTATCATCTGGGAAAGGCCAATATTGTGGCAAATACCCTTAATAGGATGTCTCTAGGTAGTGTTTCACATGTGGAGGAAGGTAAGAAAGAGTTGGCTCGTGATGTGCATCGTCTGGCTTGACTAGGCGTTAAGTTGCTTGATTCTGTTGAGGGAAATATGTTGGTGCAAAGTAGTTCCAAATCCTCTTTTATTTTGGAAGTGAAGGAAGCAAGACTTATATGCTAGCTTGGTCAGACTGAAGGATCAGTCAAGGACCAAAAGGTAGAGGTTTTCTCTCAAGAGGAAGATAGTGTGTTGAGATTGCGTGGTAGAATACATGTTCCTGATGTTTGTGATCTTAGGCAGAGAATTATAGCTAAAGCGCATGGTGCACAGTATTCTATTCATCTCGACACTACCAAGATGTATCGTGACTTTCGGGAAATCTATTGGTGGTGTGGTATGAAGAAAGATATAGCTAATTTTGTGGCGAAGTGTTCAATATGTCAATAGGTTAAGGTTGACCAACAAAGACCTAGTGGGGTAATGCAAGAGTTTGGTATCTTAACTTGGAAGTCGGAAGAGATAAATATGGATTTTGTGACTGGCTTACCTCTTTCCCAATGCCATCATGATTCCATCTAGGTTGTTGTCGATAGGCTGACTAAGTCAGTGCATTTCTTTCCTGTGTACACATTTTATACAGCTGAGGACTATGCTAGATTGTATATTCAGGAGTTGGTCAGGTTGTATAGAGTTCCCTTGTCTATTATGTTGGATAGGGGTACTTAGTTCACTTCTAAGTTCTAGAGAGCATTTCAGAAGGGTCTTGGTACCCAAGTTCATTGAGTTCAACTTTTCATCTGCAGACAGATGGTCGGCTAATAGGACTATCCAAACTTTGGAGGACATGTTGAGAGCGTGAGCCCTTGATTTGAAAGGTATTTGGGGTGAGCATTTGTCGCTGATAGAGTTTACTTACAACAATAGTTACTATTCTAGTATCAAGATGGCACTATTTGAGGCTTTATATGATAGGAGATATAGGTCACCCATAGGCTGGTTCAATGTGAGTGAAGCAACTTTGGTCGGACCTGATGCAGTATTTGAGGCAATGCAGAAGGTGAATTTAATTAGAGAAAGGTTAAAGATAGCTTAGAGTCATCAAAAGTCATATGCAGATATAAGACGAAAAGACCTTGAGTTCGAAGTTAATGATTTGGTGTATCTGAAATTTTGCCCATAAAAGGGGTTAAAAGGTTTGGAAAGAAGGGGAAACTTAGTCCCCATTATGTTGGCCCTTACAAAATTCTCAGTCGTCTTAGGAAAGTAGCCTATGAAGTTGAGTTACCTATAGAGTTGTCAGTTATTCATCCTATTTTCTATACTACCATTCTTAAGAAGCATATTGGTGATTCTATCATTGTTGATTCTTCAGATAACTTTGATGTTCAGAATAACCTTTTGTTTGATGAGGTTCTAGTTGAGATCCTAGATTACCAAGTCCGTAGAATAAGGAATAAAGAAGTTCCATTGGTTAATGTTTTATGGCGGAACCAACCAGTTGAGGGTGCTACTTGGGAAGTCGAAGAAGATAAGTGATCCAAGTACCTACACCTCTTCTTCACAAGTTCAGAACAAGCCAAAGGTTTAACTTTTTCTTAATTCATCCCCTATCTAACCAAAAATTCAGCTATATAGCTATTTTGTTGTAAATTTGTGCAACCTCAAAAATACTAGAAAGTTTAGAATGAGATAGATTAAATTTAAAGAACTATTCCAATTGGGCATCCTAATTTTCTTTACATTCCTATCTTAACAAGTAACGTTCGAGGATGAATGTTTTCAAGGGGGAGATATTGTAATACCCTGAGAATTTCAACTAATAGTAGAACCCTACTTCAAGATCTTTAGAAATAAAGTTAGTGATTTGATAGTTACATGATCTATTTTGATTAGTATTAAGGTGTCACGACCCGAACTGAGGTCCTGGCCGCGACTGGCATCCCAAACCACAAAGGCCCGAGATACCCTTGTCATGTCCTAACCCACTAGTAATATTGTCCGCCCATGCCCGCATGGATTTACTATGTGTCACTAGGGAGTAAAGGCTATCTCAATAATATACCCAGCATCCCTCTTGTGTTTTGCTAATGTGGGACTCCTTCCTAAGTTGGGGTGCCACATAAGGCCTCAAAAGTATCCTAGCTATTAGAAAAATCAAAACATTCCATGCCAATTGAATTCTTGTGAAGGATATTGGTATACTCAACTTCAAATGAGCATATCTCTCATCGTACTATGAATTTCTGAGCTCATTACACACCAACAGATAGATAATTTAATTAGCTTTCCAACAATACAAATTTTGCCTAAATTCGATATCGAAGCAAAAAGTTATGCCCATTTTACCCTAGCATGTCATCTTGGAAAATTGAGTGACGACACTCGTGATAACTTATCACAAGTATGACGACTTACCATGAATGTCGTCAGCCTTAGGCAGAATCCAGCCCCCAGTGACGACATTTCTAATAATTTATCACAAGCGTGATGACTTATAACGAATGTCGTCAGCATTAGGAAGAATTCCATTAATTCCAGCCCCCCAGTGACGACATTTGTGACGCTTATCACAAGTCTGACGGCCTATCCTAAATGTTGTCAGCCTTAGATAGTCAGCAACTGGGAAGTGGTTTAGTAAGGGTATTTTGGTCTTTTTCCTTCACTTTCAATGACTTATAACACACAAGGAGCATAATATCTTCCATTCTATTTAGTTAAACATCTCAAAATTCTCTACACACCTTTAACCATAAGGTTAATGTTTTAACATAAAAACCCAATCATCTAGAGATTCAACCATGAGAATTCGATAATTCTTGTATATTTGAATTCCCTGTTAAGAGGGATACGAAGGACACCCAATAGTTCTTGAATAACCTTCTGAAATATTTGAAGTCATCTAAAAACTCTAAGTTTAAGGTATGTGGTTTTGAACAAGAACATCCTTTTCTTCTTGTACCCAAAAGTTACATATTTTCATAAATTATTTCATAAATTCATGATGAATTCCTATCATGTTATTATATTAGGAGTTTTTTTATGAAACTATGTCTTACCCAAGCTTTGAGTTATAATATTATTATGCATAGTAATGGTTTAAATTAACAATTTATGGTTTAAGTTGCATAATTCAACGTCTATATCATGTTTTGAGAATTTCAAGTCCTATTGTATGAATTTAACCTTATGGTTAAAGCATGAGTTTGAGAATAAGATGTTAGTGATTTTTAAAGAATATCAAGAAATGAGTTTTGATTTTAAGTTAAGATAGAAATCCACATTCTTGAGTTTAATTATTTTAAGGTGGATTTTCTAAAGTTCTAAGCTAAGTCTGGGAGTAGTATTTAGCACCGAGTTGGGCTTGATTCCAAGGTCTCATGCCCCAGATGACGTGCCCCCGTAGGTTTTTGACATACCATAGTCGATAAAGATAGTGATCACTAAGGTTAAGGTTTAATCCAACGGAAAGGATAGAACAGATCTCCTTGATGTGGGTAAGACATTAGACTCCATGTACCTCACATGGTTTATATCGATTAAGATAAAATCCCTAAGTTCCTAAAGTTATCTAAGTTCTAAAGTCTTCCAAGTTTCAAAGTGTTTTAGTTTTAAAGTTACAATGTTTTGAAAGTATAAGTGTTTTGAAAGCTATGGTCCTAATAATTTCAGGTTTCATGATAATTTAAGGTTTTAAGTAAAAATATAATGATTTATCAGTCTTGTGGCATATATTTATTTCAAGCTATGTGAGTATGTTTTACAACAAGCAGGTTTTCGATAAAATCTTATGATATTGATTATCTTAATTGCACACTCCACCATATTATCAGTACATTCCAAAAGTACTGACCCAGATATTTTGTCTGTGCGCCATATATTATCGTAATGTAGGTTCAGGCGCTTAGTCTCAGATTCACCAGTGATCCTTTCGAGCACTCCTATCTACATATCAGCAGTGATGAGTCCTCATGTTTTGGGGACCGATTATTCTCAGACTTCCAGTTTTATTTAGTAGCTGTTTAATTCTTTTCAGTTGAGTATGAGTTAGTTAGGAACCTTTCCCAATGGCTCTATAGTTTAGGGTAGTAGAAGTTTGTTAGACTAGTCATCAGATTATCAACACTTCAAGATTTTCTTTGAGCTATAGTTTGTTCAGACCAAGTATTTCATTCATATTTATTATGTTATGATGTTGCAGAGTTGAGTTCATGTATTTTATCTCTAAGTAAGCTCATACATGAGGTAGAAGGCTCAAAGGGTTAGCTTGAGGCTACTTGTAGCACTAAGCACCATGTGACATTTTGGGACCTGGTTGCAGGGTGTTACATTTGGTTGGTGATATAGTTACTTGAAACTGAAAAGTGTATAGACTTTAATGGTCATTTTATGCTTTGAATGTGGCGTTGTTTTCATAAACAGTCACTTGAAAATGGTTAGGTGTAGGGACTTTAGAGGGGATTTTTTATTTTGAATGTGGTTTTGTTTTGATACGTAGTCATTTGAAGATAGTTAATTATAGGGACCTTAAAGGGGATTTTAAGTTTTAAATGTGGTTTGGTTGGTTACTTAGTTACTCAAAAATTGTTAAGTGTGGGGACTTTAATGAAGATTTTGTGATTTGAATGTCGTTTGGCAGGTGACTTAGTCACTTGTAAATGGTAAAGTGTAGGGACTTTAAAGGGGTTTTTATGATTTTAATATGGTTTGATTGGGGACTAAGTAAATTGATAATGGTTAACTGAAAGGACATAAAAGGAGATTTTGTATTTTGAATGTGGTTTTGTTTTGATACTTAGTCACTTGAAAATGGTTAAGTGTAGCGACTTTGAAGAGGAGTTTCTATTTTGAATGTGATTTGGTTGGTGACTCAGTTAGATGAAAATGGTTAAGTGTAGGGACTTTAAAGGGTATTTTGTGTATTGAATGTGGTTTAGTTGGTGACTTTGTTGCTTGAAACTTATAAGTGTAAGGACTTTAAAGAGCATTCTGTGTTTTGAATGTGGTTTTTTTTTATACTTAGTCACTTGAAAATTGTTAAGTGTAGGGGTTTTAAAGTGGATTTTTTATTTTAAATGTGGTTTTATTTTTATACTTAGTCATTTGAAAATAATTAAGTTTAGGGACTTTAAAGAGGATTTTTTTTTTGAATGTGGTTTCATAAGTGACTTAGTTACTTGAAAATGATTAAGCGTAGGAACTTTAAATAGGATTTTGTATTATGAATGTGGTTTGGTAGGTGATATAGTCACTTGAAAATGGCAAAGTATAGGGGCTTTAAAGGGGATTATGTGTTTTGAATGTGGTTTGGTTGGTGACTTAGTTATTTGAAAATTGTTAAGTGTAGGTACTTTAAAGAGGATTTTTGGTTTTGAATGTGGTATGGTTGGTGACATTGTTACTTGAAAATTGTTAAGTGCAAGGACTTTAAAAGGGATTTTGTATTTTGAATATTGTTTAATTATGATACTTAGTTCCTTTAAAATGGTTAAGTGTAGGGACTTTAAAGGGGATTTTTTATTTTCAATGTGATTTGGTTGGTGACTTAGTCAGTTAAAAATGGTTAAGAGAAGGGTCTTGAAAGGGGATTTTGTGTTTTGAATTTGGTTTGGTTGATGATTGAGTTACTTGAAAATGATTAAGGGTAAGGACTTTTAAAGGGATATTATGATTTCAATGTGGTTTTGTTTTGCTACTTAGTCATTTGAAAATTGTTAAGTGTAGTTACTTTAAAGGAGATTTTTTGTTTTTAATGTGGTTTTATTTTGATACTTAGTCCCTTGAAAATGGTTAAGAGTACGGACTTTAAATTGAACTTTTTATTTTGATTTTGGTTTGGTTGTTGACTTAGGTACATGAAGATGGTTTAGTGTAGGGACTTTAAAGGGGATTTTGTGCTTTGAATGTGCTTTGGATGGTGCCTTATTTAATTGATACTGATAAGTGTAGGGACTTTAAAAGGGATATTGTTTTTTGAATGTTGTTTTGTTTTGATACTCAATCATTTGAAAATAGTTAAGTTTAGGAACTTTAACGGAGATTTTTGATTTTAAATGTGGTGTGGTTAGTTACTTAGTTACATGAAAATTGTTAAGTGTAGGGACTTTAAAGATGATTTTGTGCTTTGATTGTGGTTTGGTTAATGACTTTGTTACTTGAAAATGGTAAAGTGTAGGGACTTTAAAGGGGATTTTGTTTCTTGAATGTGGTTTTGTTTTGATACTCAATCATTTGAAAATAGTTGAGTTTAGGAACTTTAACGGAGATTTTTGATTTTAAATGTGGTTTGGTTAGTTACTTAGTTACATGAAAATTGTTAAGTGTAGGGACTTTAAAGATGATTTTGTGCTTTGAGTGTGGTTTGGTTAATGACTTAGTCACGTGAAAATGGTAAAGTGTAGGGACTTTAAAGGGGATTATACTTTTTCAATGAGGTTTGGTTGGTCACTTAGTTATTTATATATGGTTAAGTGTAGGGACTTTAAAGGAGATTTTGTATTTTGGATGTGGTTTTTTTTTATACTAAATCATTTGAAAATGGTTAATTGCAGGTGCTTTAAGAGGCCTTTTTTTTGTTGAATGTGGGTTTGTTTTGATATTTAGTCATTTGAAAATGGTTAAGTGTAGGGACTTTTAATGAGATTTTGTGTTTTGAATGTAGTTTGGTTGGTGACTTAGTTACTTGAATATAGTTAAGTGTAGATTCTTTAAATAAGATTTTAGTTTTTGGATGTGGTTTTGTTTTGATACTTAGTCAATTGAAAATGGTTAAGTGTAAGGACTTTAAAGGGGATTTTTTGTTTTGAATGTGGTTTTATTTTGATATTTTTCCATTTGAAAATTATTAAGTTTAGGAACTTTAAAAATGACTTTTGGTCTTGATTGTGGTTTGGTTGGTGACTTAGTAACATGAAAATGGTCAAGTCTAGGGACATTAAAGGGGAATTTGTGTTTTGAATGTGGTTTGATTGGTGTCTTAGTTATTTGAAATTGATAAATATAGGGACTTTAAAGGGAATTTTGTGTTTTGAATGTAGTTTTTTTGTCTTGATACTTAGTCACTTGAAAATGGTTAAGTGTAGGGACTTTAAACGGGATTTTTTGTTTTGAATGTGCTTTTATTTTGATACTTAGTCACTTGAAAATGGTTAAGTGTAGGCACTTTAAATATGATTTTTTGTTTTGAATGTGGTTTGGTTGGTGACTTGGTTACTTGAAACTGATAAGTGTAGAGACTTTAAAGGGATTTTGTGTCTTGAATTCGGTTTTGTTTTGATACTTAGTCACTTGAAAATGGTTTAACTGTTGTAATATTAAAGGGGATTTTGTATTTTTAATGTGGTTTTGTTGGTGACTTAGTCACTTTAAAATGGTTAAGTGTATGTACTTAAAAGGGATTCTGTGTTTTGAATGTAGTTTGTGTAACACCCAGTATTTTTGGGCTATAGTTTAGACCGTGATTCCTTCGTATATAGATCCGAACTGGATTATTCTTATAACGCATTACATTATGGGCTACAGTATAGACCATGATTTAGATGCATTGATAATCCCGAAGACATAAATCCTATGACAATATGGCATGTTAATCATTTGCTTAGTATGTTAATCCATTCAAGATTGAATTTAGACCATAAAGGTCCTTTTACTCAAGGACGAGTTGAAACTATTTCGATCGATTAAGTTTTAGTGGAAATTGTAATTTTTGTCAGCTTCCATCAACCATAACTCTCTGTATGTGTCAAATTACAGACTCTACTATTTGTCAAATGATAGGTCTTCGAGTTAGCTTTCCAACAATACCAATTTTGCTAAAATTCGGCACCCGAGCAAAAAGTTATGGCCTTTCAAAGTAGTAGACGAAGCCTATGTAAACATAGGCGATAGCATAGGCGGCGCCTATATAAACATCAGCGATAGCATAGCCAGCATCTATGTAATGGTTTCAAGTGACTTAAACACTCTGTTTTAGGGGAAAATGGTCCTTTTCCACCCTTACTTAGCCCTAAACACGAAATTCAATTCCCAAAGACCCCAAAATACACCTTCATTCATCAAAACTACTCAAGAACTCTCTCTATAGTTTCAAAATAAAAACCCAAGCAACTCAAGATTCAATCGTGGGTTTTAGAAACTGATTGCATATTTGGAATCCTCTCAACGTAGGCTTAAAGAAGAACCTAATATTTTTAGTAATCAAGGTACGTTGGGTTATCTCAAAAATCTCATGGGCTTTAAAAATTCATGTTTTCAAATGGGGGTTTTGAAATTAAGAATATGATTATGTTTTAAACATTTTATGATATTGATTTGCCCCATATGCCTACTCCCAAAGTGATTACTATATGATATATGTATATGCATACATTCCAAAAAGATGATAACTTGAGATCATGAATGATATGGAATCCCTCTCTTGATGTGAATTGGTTTTAAATGTTCATATGATGTAAATTGTTTGAAAACGTCTAAAAAAGCATGACATGAAATATTTTGAGAATTGATATGATTTTAACTTGAAAATAAGAGGGCTATTTGTGTTGAAACATATTAATACAATGGTTGAATGTGAAGAATGATGTGATATTCTTGCAAGTTGGGTATGACGATACCCTACAGATTATGATATGTGATTGAATCAGATGAAGTTTGAATGCATTAATTTTTCATAAGATACGTGATGCCCGAAGAAGGCATTTGAGTGTAACGGCTCATCATTGAAAACCGTGCTTGCCGTCATAAGAATTTGGTACCCTGCTTTATGATCTTGCATACCTGACTTTATGTCATTCCTAAATAGGGACTATGGTAGGATCCCTGCTTTGTGATCTTGTGCACTACCATTGGGTCGAGACACCCTGCTGTGTGATCTTATGTGTCTTCTCCTCACTTATACTGTAATCTTGGCGGCAACCGAGGTTTTATAGTTTGTGTAAATATGATATATAAGGTATTCCACCTAGCTCAGCAACATTGCATTGTTGTTGAAAACAATTACATTACGCCCATTTGTTTTTAAATGATTTGATATGAAACTGCTTTATAATGGCTCTTAACTATGTTTTGTAAAAATATTATGTTGTGTTTTGATATCTCTGCATACCAGTACTTTTGTATTGACCCCCTTCCCTCCCAAGTTCGGAGGCATAGTCTAGGGGTCCTAAAAATCAGTAGATTTCCTCAGACAAATTCACAAAGTCACTTAGTGAGCCTTCTATATTTTGTATGGCCTGATATCTGGCGGTTTTATTTATCATTTATTATTTCTGGGTTTACTGGGGGACTTGTCGTTGTTTTCAGATAGACATTTGTTTCAGGCATGTAGTAGAGATTTTCGCAGACATTATAGAGATGTTGTATTGAGATAGTTATTCCCCATTATTTATTTTGTATGATTCCTGACCATGTTTCCATAATATTGTTTATCTTTTGCATTTTTTATCATTTGAATTATGTGCATGACTACCAGACAGATAGGGGTGTTTTGGCCCTTTATGGTTTGGGATACTCGTCACGGCCAGGCCCTTGATTCGGGTTGTGACAAACTTTGTATTAAAGCACAGTTTATGGTCCCCAGGTATCTGCGAAATCGCATCGTGTAGAGTCTTATTTATGGATGTATAGTGGCCAAACTTATAAGCAGAAGGATACAAGGCGTTTAGGAATGTCTCTCTTTGTTCCTCTTTTAGTTTGTGCAATAGAGTCAGAATGTTCCTCCTTCATACTCTAATTCGTGCTATGGTGACGTCCATATGAAAGTAAAACCATCCCAAATTCTTTCCTTACTCTGATGTTCTCAGACCCGTCACATTATTGGGGCAATTCAAGTACAGAAGTTTAGAGTCTAAATGGTATGATTTGTTCTAATCGAATCATATAAGATTTTTGTAAGGACTTAAGAAGAGTCCGTTAGTGCTTCATAATGTGTTGGTTATATTGTGAACCTTGATTTTGATGAAATTATGTTTTTCAACCTACAATATTAAGTGTATTCAGTTCTTTTCAGAACTTATGTTGCCAGTGTCGCACTTCAGAGGTAATAAGGTCTAGCAGAATGTTGGAATGGTATTTCCACCTGAATAGTAATGTATGTTATCTTGTTGTTGTCATGAAATATTGGTAATGAAATTAGACCAAGAAGTTGGTGATGTGAAGTCACAAAGTTAGAAGTCAGAGTGAGGATGATTTACCCTTTTATAGTGATAAACTAATTTGGTAACTAACAACATGTGTGGATGGTATGGTAGTCCATGGAGGAAGTGTTTGAATCCAATTTTTATTTCTACAGAGTAAGATGTGTATTCTTAGTTCATTTAATATTGCGTATTAAATCTCTATCTCATGAAATATTGTCATTAAAGTGTTGTTAAAAAAAATCAAAGTCTTGTTAAGCCGTGTGAGGCCTATTTCGATTCACTAGCAATTTGTCATTCAACTTGTTGTTCTTGTGTTGGTTTAATATATGTATAGCTGAATCTTTTTGCATGAGATAGTTTTGGTAATGAAGTGATTCATCCTTGTGTGTTATTAGTAGAAGGTAGAGAAGGAATTGTTGTTCAGGGTGATTTATTGGTTGCTTGAATGTGAAAATGGCTATATTAGCGAGTAAGTTATGATTATAGACTCATGGTTATTTGAGGAGTTTGAAGGTAGTGTAAATGTACACTTGGGTAAGTAACTGTAATATGAGAAAGCAGTATAAGTAGATACGATTGTATGGGGTTATAATATAAGATTAAGGTTGATCATGTTACCTTCTATTGTTTGTAGCTGTAAACTAGTACTACTTGTGAGAAGGTATGTAGCAGATTTTGAAGTATTTGGGATAGACTGTTCCAATTTGATGGATTAGTATATTATGTTGCACTCGTCATTGGTGGTAGATGATTGATGCTAGACCATTGGCTTTAATTATTGTAGGATGTGGATGTAAGAATAGTGGCATGAGATTAATGATGTATATTTATGGGAATAAATAGTAGTAGGCTTGATGTGTTGAAATAGTACGTGCTAATGAGTTATGATAAGGAAGATCGTAAGGACAAGGTGGATTATTATTGTTATGAGGTTCTAGTGTACTAGTATTTATTGATGTTTATTTCATGGTTTCCAAGTGAGAATCATGTGTAAGGTTAGGTTGTAAAATCATGTTTAGTACTAGACATTAAGTTTAAATAGTTGAAGTTCATAAATGTGGATGTGATAATTTCTTGATCAATGATATTAGTTATATGAAAGTGATCTAATAGGCTTGAACGGTGTATGAAATGGCTTAAGTTTAAATTGATTCGTAATGAAGTATAATGTTGTAGGTATGGTGTAGAAGTATGCCAAGGTGATAAGAGGTTGCGGCATATTTTTCTAAGACTAATACATAATTTGTGTGGCTAGTGGTACCATTGAATTGTTAAGTGGAGAAAGACTAGTTATATGGTATATGGTGTTCTAAATAGCAATGTTAAGTGTTAGAATCTAAGTTTGAGTTTTGAAGGTTTAACCGATAGAAATATGTATTGGTGGCTTTGGAAAGATAGAGTGTACCCCAGAAGGTAGTCATTCGGGTTAAGTTTATGATATGCATGTATGAACATTTTTTTTCTTTCTCTTTCAGACCCTAGAGTGCAGTAAGTGTAGTTCAGTTAGAATCTAGTAAGGGATCTCCCAAACTCTAGATAATGACTTAAAGCTAAGGAGGAGATGATAGAATGAATGACCAAGTAAGGCTCTCAGATTCTAGTAGTGATGCAGTATGATTTAGAACATCAGAAAGTGAGGGTGAATCTCAAGCCATTTCTACCTTAGTATTTTTTTTATTCGGATGCTTACTCATGCCTTACGATCCAATTTCGTGATCATAGTTCATGATTCTTGTATATGAGAGACTCACGTACTCTTCCAGTTCTGAGATAATGAGTTTTAGTTCATTCAAGTAGTCGGAATCACATTCCTTATGTTATGAAATCTAGTTGAGGTCATGCAACTCATGATGCATGCACTCACTCTTTATAGTGTACTCAGTCCCGTATAAAAATCTTTTCATGCTTCAGGATCTTATGTTTTAACCTTTAAGTGACCCTCCCTATGCAATAATAGCATTGACGATGTAAATGTTCTTGTTGATGGAATATCATAGTATTCTTGCTTAGATAAGGCCATAAGTATAAAGTAAGAGTTGGGGCCAAGTATTTGATACAAGTGATGGTTAGTGGAAAAGTTTGTGTGTGTATATCTTAGGGTAGCGCGTGCGAGTTATATTGACAGTAGTTTAGAGACTATGTGAAGCATGTATTTATGGGTGGGTGCCTTGAAGTTAGCATGTGGTTATAAAAATAGGCTTGAATGATGTTTTTGGATTGTAGTGGAAGGTCGCAATATGCATTAACGACTTCATATTAAGAGTTCAGAATAGTCATTGAAGTGGTAAGGCATGTTATGCTTAGGATGTGATCTTTAAAAGAGGTATAGAATGTGACATCATATGGTTTAGAATAATAGCGCGGTGTACCATGTTTTATTTTGTGACGTAGAGTTAGGCTTGATCACGGTGTAAGGATTAAGTTATTTTAGACATTAGTAGGAATTTTTTTTTGTGTCAATGCTCATATAAGAATTTTAAGCTGAATTGAATGGATATGATATTTATAGGGAATAGTATAGTTAAGGGATATTCAAGAAGTGTGCTAAGCTTGAAAGTAAGAAGTTGTATTGCAAAAGGTCTGGTAATTCTATCCTCATTTATGAGTTATATGTATATATTCAAGACTGTATAGTAGAGTAAATATTGGGATTTCCTAAGTTGGATGTCTCGTGCAATCCAGGCCCAAGATTCATGGCTCCCTATTACTGCTAGAACCTCTTTTGAGAGAGTATTGAAGAGATACTCCAGATTGAGTATAAGTTTCCAGTATAGTTCATTCTATGTAGCAAGCAAATCTGTTTAGCAGTCAGATTCACATGACTTGTTTTCTCGTGTCTTTATTTAATCATGATACTCAAAAATCTCAAATATGCTAGTATTCCAAGATAGATTATACTAGTAATTGTGAGTATAGATCACTTCATGCGTCATGCATTAAATTGAGATTATAGATGTTCAGTAAAGATTCAATTTTTAGGTGCCCTATTCCTCGCATAAGTTTTCAAGTATCTTAGTTAATTGAGCATTCATAGAGGGACATAGGGTCCCAAGGGGGAGATACCCCATTCAGCTGCATGCATAGATTCTTATTACAGGATTCGTACTAGTTATCATTGCATATTCAGTCATACGTCATACGTTAGTTCAGTCAGATATGCATGCATTAGAAATGCATGTTCAATAGAAAAGTTCAGCTTATCAATGTATTCAATTTTGCATTCATGAAAACAACTCAGTAACAAATCCATGCATAGGATATGCATGATTTATTATGATAATTCAGCCTATGAGTCGCTTCAGTTGTCTATTCCATGCATCAGATATGCACATCCGGTATAAGAATTTAGAACATCAGTAGTTCTAGTCTTATAGTCTTGTTTCAGATCAGTGTATTCTTTCTAAGAGAAACATATAATGTCGACATTATTCCATACCTCTAAGCTTCAATATGTTCCTACCCATATTCGAGGATGAATGATCCCAGGGGGAGATAATGTAACACCCGGTATTTTTGGGCTAAAGTTTAGACCATCGTTCCTGCGTATATAGATCCTAACTGAATTATTCTTGTAACGCCCCACATTTTGGTCAACAATATAGACCATGATTTCAATGAGTTGATAATCCCAAAGCCATAAATCCTATGCCAATATGGCATGTTAATCATTTGCATAATATGTGAATCCATTCAAGCTTGAATTTAGATCATAGAGGTCCTTCAACTCAAGGACGAGTTGAAACTATTTTGATCGATTAAGTTTTAGTGGACGTTTTAATTTGTGTCAGGTTTCAACGACCATAACTCTCTGGATGTTCTGAATAAAAGATCTTACTATGTGCCAAATGATAGGTCTTCGAGTTAGCTTTCCAACGATACCAATTTAGCTAAAATCCAGCACCCGAGCAAGAAGTTATGGCCTTTCAAAGTAGTAGGTGGTGCCTATGTAACATAGGCGATAGCATAGGCGGTGCCTATGTAAACATAGGCGATAGCATAGACAGCACCTATATAAAGGTTTCAAGTGACTTAAACACTCATTTTTGGGGCAAATGCTCCTTTCCCACCCTTACTTAGACCTAAACACGAAATTCAGTTATCAAAGACCCCAAAATACACCTTCATTCATCAAAATTGTTCAAGAACTCTCTCTAGGGTTTCAAAATAAAAACCCAAGCAACTCAAGATTCAACCATGGGTTTTAGAAACTAATTGCATATTTGGAACCCTCTTAACATAGGGTTCAAGAAGCACCTAATATTCATAGTAATCAAGGTACGTTAGATTATCTCAAAAATCTCATGGGCTTTAAAAATTCATGCTTTCAAATGGGGGTTATGAAATTATGAATATGATTATGTTTTAAACATTTTATGATGTTGATTTTCCCCTTAGACCTACTCCCAAAGCGATTTGCTATATGATATATGTTTATGCATGTATTCCAAAAAGATGTTAACTTGAGAGCATGAATGATATGGAATCCCTCTCTTGATGTGAATTGATTTTAAATGTTCATTTGATGTATATTATTTGAAAGCATGACGTGAAATGTTTTGAGAATTGATATGATTTTAACTTGAAAATGAGAGGTCTATTTATGTTGAAACATGTTGAATATAATGGTTGAACGAGAAGAATGATGAGATATTGATGGCTTACAAGTCAGGTATGACGATACCCTACAGAATATGATATGTGATTGAATTAGATAAAATTTGAATGCATTGATTTTTCATGAGATAGGTGGATGCCTGAAGAAGGCATTTGAGTGTAACGGATCATCGTTGGAAACTGTGTTTACCAACATGGGAATTTTGTACCCTGCTTTGTGATCTTACGTACCTGACTTTATGTCATTCCCAAATAAGGACTATGGTTAGGAACCCTTCTTTCTGATCTTGTGCACTACCATTGGGTCAACACACCCTACTGTGTGATATTGTGTGTCTTCCCCTCACTTATACTCTAATATCGGTGTCAACCGAGGTTTGACAGTTGGTGTAAATGTGATATGTAGGGTATTCTACCTAACTCAGCTGCATTGCATTGTTGTTGAAAATAATTACATTACACCGATGTGTTTTTGAATGATTTGATAAGAAACTCATTTATAATGGCTCTCAACTATATTTTGTAAAAATATTATGTTTTGTTTCGATATCTCTGCGTACTAGTACTTTTGTATTGACCCCCTTCCCTCCTAAGTTCGGAGGCAGAGTCTAGGGGTCTAGAAAATCAGTAAATTTCCTCAGACAGATTCACAGATTCACTTGGTGAGCCTTTTATATTTCTGAAGGCCTGATATATGGTAGTTTTATTTATCATTTATTAGCTTTGGGTCTACTGGGGGCCTTTTCCCAATTTTTAGATAGACATTTGTTTTGGTCATGTAGTAGAGATTTTCACAGACTTTATAGAGATGTTGTGTTGAGATTGTGGAACATTATTCTCCATTATTGCTTTCGTATGATTCCTGACCAGGTTTCCATATTATTGTATATCTTCTGCATTTTTTTATCATATGAATTTTGTGCATGACTACCAGACAGATAGGGGTGTTTTGGGGCTTTATGGTTCGGGATACTCGACACGGCCAGGGCCCCTATTCGGGTCATGACAGTTTGGTTGGTGACTTTGTTACTTGAATATAGTTAAGTCCAGGGACTTTAAAGAGGATTTTGTGTTTTGAATGTGTTTTATTTTTGATACATAGTCACTTGAAAATAGTTAAGTGTAGGGACTTTAAATGGGATTTTTTATTTTGAATATGGTTTTATATTTATACAAATTAATTTGAAAATGATTAAGTGTAGGGACTTTAAAGACGACTTTTTGTTTTGAATGTGGTTTGGTTGGTGACTTAGTTACATAAAAATGGTAAAGTGTTGGGACTTTAAAGGGGATTTTGTGTTTAGAATGTGGTTTGGTTGGTGAATTAGTAACCTGAAAATGGTAAATTGTAGGTACTTTAAAGGGAATTTTGGGTTTTGAATGTAGTTTTGTTTTGATGCTTAGTAACTTAAAAATGGTTAAGTGTAGGGACTTCAAACGGATTTTGTTTTTTTAATGTGGTTTGGTTAGTACCTTAGTCACTTGAAAATGGTAAAGTGTAGGGGCTTTAATGGGGATTATGTGTTTTGTATATGGTTTGGTGTGTGACTTAGTTATTTGAAAATGGTTAATTGTAGGGAATTTATAGAGGGCTTTTTTATTTGAATGTGATTTGGTTGACGACTTACTCATTTTGAAATGGTTAAGTATAGGGACTATAAAGGAGATTTTGTGTTTTGTATGTTGTTTTGTTTTGATACACAGTCACTTGAAAATGGTTTAGCGTAGGGACTTTAAAGTGGATTTTTTGTTTTGAATGTGGTTTGGTTGGTGACTTCGTTACTTGAAAATGGTTAATTGTAGGAACTTTAAAGGGGATTTTGTGTTTTAAAAGTGGTTTGTTTGGTGAATTAGTACTTGAAAATGGTCAAGTGTAGGGACTTTAAAGGGGATTTTTTGTTATGAATGCGGTTATATTTTGATACTTAGTCACTTGAAAATGGTTAAGTGTAGGGACTTAAAAGAAGATTTTTTGTTTTGAATATGGTTTGGTTGGAGACTCAGTTACTTGAATATGGTGAAATGTAGGGACTTTAAAGGGGATTTTGTGTTTTGAATATAGTTTGGTTGGAGACACAGTTACTTGAAACTGATAAGTATATGGCCTTTAAATGGATTTTGTGTTTTAAATTCGGTTTTGTTTTGATACTTACTCACTTGAAAATGGTGAAGTGTTGGAACTTTAAAGGGGATTTTTTATTTTGAATGTGGTTTTGTTTTGATACTTAGTGACTTCAAAATGGTTAAGTATAGGGACTTTAAAATGTATTTTTTTTAATGTGTTTTGGTTAGCGACTTAGTCACTTCAGAATGGTAAAGTGTAGGGACTTTAATGGAGATTATGTGTTTTTAATGTGGTTTGGTTGGTGACTTAGCTACTTGAAAATGTTTAATTGTAGGGACTTTAAAGAGGAGTTTTTATTTTGAATGTGGTTTGGTTGGTGACTTAGTTACTTCAAAATGGTTAAGTGTAGGGACTTTAAAGGAGATTTTGTGTTTTTAATGTGGTTTGATTTGAATACTTAGTCATTTGAAAATAGTTAAGTGTAGGAACTTTAAATGGGATTTTTTGTTTTGACTGTGGTTTTGTTTTGATACTTAGTCATTTGAAAAATGGTTAAGTGTAGGGAATTTAAAGAGGAGTTTTTGGATTGAAATTGGTTTGGTTGGTGACTTCGTTACTTAAAAATGTTTAAGTGTAGGAACTTTAATGGAGATTTTATGTTTTAAATGTGGTTTGGTTGGTGACTTAGTTACTTGAAAAAGGTTAAGTGTTGGGACTTTAAAGTAGATTTTGTGTTTTATTTGTGGTTTTGTTTTGATACTTAGTCACTTGAAAATGTTTAACCGTAGGGACTTTAAAGGGGATTTTTTGTTTTGAATGTGGTTTTGTTTTGATACTTAGTCATTTGAAAATAGTTAAGTGTAGGGAATTTAAAGAGGAGTTTTTGGATTGAATGTGGTTTGCTTGGTGACTTTGTTACTTTAAAATGGTTAAGTGTAGGAACTTTAAAGTGGATTTTATGTTTTAAATGTGGTTTGGTTTGTGACATAGTTACTTGAAAATGGTTAACTGTTGGGACTTTAAAGGAGATTTTATGTTTTAAGTGTGGTTTTCTTTTGATACTTAGTCACTTGAAAATGATTAAGTGTAGGGACTTTAAAGGGGATTTTTTGTTTTGAATGTGGTTTTATTTTGATACTTAGTAACTTGAAAATAGTTAAGCATAGGGACTTTAAAAGGGATTTTTTGTATTGAATTTTGTTCGGTTAGTGACTTAGTTACTTTAAAATGGTTAAGTATTGGGATATTAAAGGGGATTTTGTGTTTTGAATGTGGTTTGGTTGGTGACTTCGTTACTTGAAACTGATAATTATAGGAACTTTAAAGAGATCTGGTCTTTTGAATTTTTTTTTTTTTATACCTTGTCACATGAAAATGGTTAAATGTAGGGACTTTAAAGGGATTTTGTTTGAATATAGTTTAATTTTGATAGTCATTTGAAAATGATTAAGAATAGGGACTTTAAAGACAACATTTAGTTTTGAATGTGGTTTGGTTGGTGACTTAATTACAAAAAAATAGTTTAGTGTAGGGACTTTAAAGGGGATTTTGTGTGTTTAATGTGGTTTGGTTGGTGACTTAGTTAATTTAAACTTATAAATGTAGGGACTTTAAAGAAATTTTTTTGATTATAAAGTGTTTTTGTTTTGATACTTAGTCACTTGAAAATGGATAAGTGTAGGGACTTTAAACGGATTTTGTGTTTTAAATGTGGTTTGGTTAGAGACTCAGTCCACTGAAAGTGGTAAAGTGTAGGGACTTTAATGGGGATTATGTCTTTTGAATGTGGTTTGATTTGTCACTTAGTTACTTCAAAATGGTTGTGTGTGAACTTTACAGGGAATTTTGTGTTTTGAATGTGATTTGGTTTTGATACTTAGTCATATGAAAATTGTTAAGTGTAGGGACTTTAAGGGGGATTTTTTGTTTTGAATGTTTTTTTTTTGGTGACTTAGTAACTTAAAAATGTTATTGTGTAGGGACATTAAATGAGATTTTGTGTTTTTAATGTGGTTTGGGTGGTGACTTAGTTACTTGAAAATGTTTAACTGTAGGGACTTTAAAGGGAATTTTTTCGTGTTGAATGTGGTTTCGTTGCAGACTTAGTTAGACTTTAAAGGGGATTTTGTATTTATAATGTGGTTTGGTTGGTGACTTAATCACTAGAAAATGGTTCAGTGTAGGGTCATAAAACGGGATTTTGGGTTATGAATGTAGCTTGGTTTTGATACTTAGTCACTTGAAAATGGTTAAATGTAGGGACTTTATAGAGAATGAGAATTTTTTGTTTTGAAATTGGTTTGGTTGGTGACTTCATTACTTGAAAATTGGTAAGTGTAGAAACTTTAAAGGGGATTTTTTGTTTTGAATGTGGTTTTATTTTGATACTTAGTCATTTGATAATAGTTAAGTGAACGAAATTTACAGACGAGTTTTTTGATTGAATGTGATTTGGTTGGTGATTTTGTTACTTAAAAATGGTTTAGTGTAGGAACTTTATAGGGGATTTTATATTTTAAATGTGGTTTGGTTGGTGACTTAGTTCCTTGAAAATGGTTAAGTGTTGGGACTTAAAAGGATATTTTGTGTTTTAAATATGGTTTTGTTTTGATACTTAGTCACTTGAAAATGTTAAATGTAGGGACTTTAAAGGGGTTTTTTTTGTTTTAAATGTTGTTTATTTTGATACTTAGTAACTTGAAAATGGTTAGGCATAGGGACTTTAAAAAGGATTTTTTGTATTGAATTTGGTTTTGTTAGTGACTTAGTTACTTGAAAATGGTTAAGTGTTGGGACTTTAAGGGGAATTTTATGTTTTGAATGTGGTTTGGTTGGTGACTTCATTATTTGAAACTGATAATTATAGGGACTTTAAAGAGATCTAGTGTTTTGAATTCGGTTTTGTCTTGATACTTAGTCACTTGAAAATGGTTAAGTGTAGGGACTTTAAAGGGATTTTTTTGAATATGGTTTTATTTTGATACTTAGTCATTTGAAAATGATTATGTTTTGGGACTTTAAAGAAGGCTTTTAGTTTTGAATGTGGTTTGATTGGTGACTTAGTTACATAAAATGGTTAAGTATTGGGATATTAAATTGGATTTTGTGTTTTGAATGTGGTTTGGTTGGTGACTTCGTTACTTGAAACTGATAATTATAGGAACTTTAAAGAGATCTGGTCTTTTGAATTCATTTTTTTTTATACTTTGTCACATGAAAATGGTTAAATGTAGGGACTTTAAAGGGATTTTGTTTGAATATTGTTTAATTTTGATAGTCATTTGAAAATGATTAAGTTTAGGGACTTTAAAGACAACATTTAGTTTTGAATGTGGTTTGGTTGGTGACTTAATTACAAAAAAATGGTTTAGTGTAGGGACTTTAAAGGGGATTTTGTGTGTTTAATGTGGTTTGGTTGGTGACTTAGTTAATTTAAACTTATAAATGTAGGGACTTTAAAGAAAATTTTTTGATTATAAAGTGGTTTTGTTTTGATACTTAGTCACTTGAAAATGGATAAGTGTAGGGACTTTAAACGGATTTTGTGTTTTAAATGTGGTTTGGTTAGAGACTCAGTCCACTGAAAGTGGTAAAGTGTAGGGACTTTAATGGGGATTATGTCTTTTGAATGTGGTTTGATTTGTCACTTAGTTACTTCAAAATGGTTGTGTGTGAGCTTTACAGGGAATTTTGTGTTTTGAATGTGATTTGGTTTTGATACTTAGTCATATGAAAATTGTTAAGTGTAGGGACTTTAAGGGTGATTTTTTGTTTTGAATGTTTTTTTGTTGGTGACTTAGTAACTTAAAAATGTTATTGAGTAGGGACATTAAATGAGATTTTGTGTTTTTAATGTGGTTTGGGTGGTGACTTAGTTACTTGAAAATGTTTAACTGTAGGGACTTTAAAGGGAATTTTTTCGTGTTGAATATGGTTTCGTTGCAGACTTAGTTAGACTTTAAAGGGGATTTTGTATTTATAATGTGGTTTGGTTGGTGACTTAATCACTAGAAAATGGTTCAGTGTAGGGACATAAAACGGGATTTTGGGTTATGAATGTAGCTTGGTTTTGATACTTAGTCACTTGAAAATGGTTAAATGTAGGGACTTTATAGAGAATGAGAATTTTTTGTTTTGAAAGTGGTTTGGTTGGTGACTTCATTACTTGAAAATGTGTAAGTGTAGAAACTTTAAAGGGGATTTTTTGTTTTGAATGTGGTTTTGTTTTGATACTTAGTCATTTGATAATAGTTAAGTGAACGAAATTTACAGACGAGTTTTTTGATTGAATGTGATTTGGTTGGTGATTTTGTTACTTAAAAATGGTTTAGTGTAGGAACTTTATAGGGGATTTTATATTTTAAATGTGGTTTGGTTGGTGACTTAGTTCCTTGAAAATGGTTAAGTGTTGGGACTTAAAAGGAGATTTTGTGTTTTAAATATGGTTTTGTTTTGATACTTAGTCACTTGAAAATGTTAAATGTAGGGACTTTAAAGGGTTTTTTTTGTTTTGAATGTAGTTTATTTTGATACTTAGTAACTTGAAAATGGTTAGGCATAGGGACTTTAAAAAAGATTTTTTGTATTGAATTTGGTTTTGTTAGTGACTTAGTTACTTGAAAATGGTTAAGTGTTGGGACTTTAAGGGGAATTTTATGTTTTGAATGTGGTTTGGTTGGTGACTTCATTATTTGAAACTGATAATTATAGGGACTTTAAAGAGATCTAGTGTTTTGAATTCGGTTTTGTCTTGATACTTAGTCACTTGAAAATGGTTAAGTGTAGGGACTTTAAAGGGATTTTTTTGAATATGGTTTTATTTTGATACTTAGTCATTTGAAAATGATTATGTTTTGGGACTTTAAAGAAGGATTTTAGTTTTGAATGTGGTTTGATTGGTGACTTAGTTACATAAAATGGTTAAGTGTTGGGACTTTAAAGGGGATTTTGTGTGTTTAATGTGGTTTGGTTGGTGACTTAGTTTCTTGAAACTTATAAATGTAGGGACTTTGAAGAAAATTTTATGATTTGAATGTGGTTTTGTTTTGATACTTAGTCACTTGAAAATGGATAAGTGTAGGGACTTTAAAGGGATTTTGTGTTTTGAGTGTGGTGTTGTTAGTGACTTAGTTCACTGAAAATGGTAAAGTTTAGGGGCATTAATGGGGATGTCTTTTGAATGTGGTTTGGTTTGTCACTTAGTTACTTCAAAATGGTTGTGTATGAACTTTACAGGGAATTTTGTGTTTTGAATGTGGTTTGGTTTTAATACTTAGTCATTTGAAAATTGTTAAGTGTAGGGACTTTAAAGGGGATTTTTTGTTTTGAATGTTTTGTTGTTGGTGACTTAGTAACTTGATAATGGTATAGTGTAGGGACATCAAATGAGATTTTGTGTTTTTAATGTGGTTTGGTTGGTGACTTAGTCACTTGAAAATGTTTAACTCTAGGGACTTTAAAGAGAATTGTTTGTGTTGAATGTGGTTTTGTTGGAGACTTAGTTACTCAAAATTGGTTAAGTATAGGGACTTTAAAGTGGATTTTGTATTTTGAATATGGTTTGGTTGGTGACTTAATCACTTGAAAATGGTTAAGTGTAGGGTCTTTAAAGGGGATTTTGGGTTTTGAATGTAGCTTGGTTTTGATACTTAGTCATTTGAAAATGGTTAAGTGTAGAGACTTTAAAGAGAATGAGATTTTTTTGTTTTGAAAGCGGTTTGGTTGGTTACTTCGTTACTTGAAAATGCGTAAGTGTAGGAACTTTCAAGGGGATTTTGTGTATTGAATGTGGTTTAGTTGGTGACTTAGTTACTTGAAAGTGGTTAAGTGTAGGGACTTTAAAGGGAATTTTGTGTTTTTAATGCGGTTTTGTTTTGATACTTCGTCACTTGAAAATGGTTAAGTGTAGGGATTTTAAAGGGGATTTTTTTTTGACTATGGTTTTATATTGAAACTTAGTAACTTGAAAATGGTTAAGTGTAGGGACTTTAAAGAAGATTTTTTGTTTTGAATTTGGTTTTGTTTTGATTTAGTTACTTGATAATGGTTAAGTGTAGGAATTTTAAAGGGGATTTTGTGTTTTGATTGTGGTTTGGTTGGCGACTTAGTTACTTGAAATTTATAATTGTAGGGACTTTAAAGGGATTTTGTGTTTTTGAATTCGGTTTTGTTTTGATAATTAGTCACTTGAAAATGGTTAAGTGTTGGAACTTTAAAGGGGATTATTTATTTTAAATGTGGTTTTGTTTTGATACTTAGTCATTTGAAAATGGTTAAATGTAGGGACTTTTAATGGGATTTTTTGTTTTGAATATGGTTTAGTTGGTGACGTAGTTACTTGAAAATGGTTAAGTATAGGGACTTTAAATGGGATTTTGTGTTTTGAATGTTGTTTGGTTGGTGACTTAGTGTTGAATGTTGCTTTAAGAATGCAAACTAGTTTTCAATTTTTTCTCCAGTTCTTCTTTTTACGTGCAAATCCTTGTTAAATTAGGAATCCTATCTTTTGTAGAAAACTAATTAGCTATTGTAATTTTGGTAGAAATAGGTTGTTTGTTTTTCCTATTTTTAGTTGTAATAGTAACTATTTAAGTTGCTTCGTTTATGATCAATTTAAGGTGGTCTTTCAACAAGAAAATAATCATTCTCTCCATATTCTCTTCTTCAAACTATACCTTTATTTTAGCGGCTAGCTTTTGAATTGAAATCGTTTTATTTCCCATTAATGGTTTTTAAACCAATAATTGGTATTATAGCTTTAATATTAAGGGACCTATGAGTGTGTGCATCAATCTGATCTTGTGGATACCATGAACGGAGAAGAAAATTTTTCTTCAATGACACTATCATCTTTTGATGGAGAAAGGTATCAAATTTGGGCAGTTTGAATACGGATATATCTGCAAGCTTTGGATCTCTGGGAAGCTGCTTGAGATGAATATGAGATAGCTCCCTTGTCGGACAATCCCACAGTGGTGCAGATTAAAACTCACAAAGAGAGGAAAAGGATGAAATCAAAGGCAATGACATGCTTATTTACTATAGTTTCATCTAATATCTTAACTCGTATCATGTCTCTGCAATCAACGAAAGAGATATGGGATTATATCAAGACTGAATATGAAGGAGCTAAAAGGATTCAAGGGATGCAAGTGATAAATCTGATACGTCAATTTTAGCTGCAAAGGATGAAAGAAAGTGAAACAATAAAGGAGTACTCCGCTAGACTTCTTAATTTAGCAAATCACATTAGATTCTTGGGTTCCACTTTTAATGATTCGAGCATCGTTGAGAAAATCCTAGCAACGGTGCCTGAAAGACTTGAGTCTACCATAACAACCTTAGAAAATACTAAGGACTTTTCCAAGATAACACTTGCAGAGCTCTTAAGTGCTTTTCAAGCGCAAGAACAACGACGTATTGTGAGATAAGGAGGAGCTGTCGAAGGTGCCTTACCCGACAAACATCATGATGATGGACGTTCTAAGAGGAAAAATAATAAGTACTTCAATGGATGAATAAGGTGCAACGTACAACAACAAAAATAAAATAGGTGGATTAAAAGGAAACTACCCTCCTTGTAAGCATTGCGGCAAGCACGGGCACGCACCTTTCAAATGATGGGAAAGGCCTGATGCTAAATGTTTTAAGTGAAATTATCTTTTCCATGAAGCAATCATTTGAAAGAAAAAAACTTAGTAGCAAGGTGCATAGGATCGAGTTATTGATAAACAGGATGAAAATCAACTCTTTATCGCATTATGTTTTACAAGCAATTTCTCAAGTGAGTCGTGGCTAATCGATAGCGGATGCACAAATCATATAACTTACGATAAAGATATTTTTAAAGATTTTAGCCTTAATAAGTTTATAAAAGTTAGAAATGGCCATGGTGGTTATATTCCAGTAAAAGGAATAGGAACCATTACAATTGAAACACAATCGGGCACTAAATCAATTTCTGATGTTCTTTATGTACCCGATTTGGACTAGAATTTGTTAAGTGTTGGTCAGTTATTACAAAAAGGTTTCAAATTGTATTTCGAAGATAAACATTGCTTGATCAAGGAAACATCTGGACAAGACCTACTTAAAGTCAAAATAAGAGGAAAAAGTTTCTCATTAAATCCATTGGAAGAAGAGTATGGATTTCACAGGTTGTGTGTGGAGCCACCTCTGCTAAAAGAAGACATTCCACCTGATAATGAAGGCTGGCTTTGTCCTGGTTACAATTGCAAATTTGACTGTATTGACTTACTTAATGATCGTCAAGGAACAAACTTTTCCATCACTGACAGCTGGGAGAAAGTATATCTCAAGGAGGCAGCTGCTGAATCTAGGGAGAAGCTAAATGATATTTCTAGACTTCCATCAGATGACTCAGAGGATGATACTACAACCTTGAAAATTCAGATGTAGAAAAAAATGTTTTGATGCTCAGGCTAGTTCTGATGAATATAATTTTTACTCTGCATCTGAAAGGCTAGCAGAAGCCCTTCCTGATGATAATGGGATCTTGGGGCTATCCTATGAAGACTCAGAAGATGATGACTTTAATCTTGATGATCCGGATAAGGATGAGTTTGTTAAAACAAAAAGTTTAAGTTCTGACTTTACGTCCGACTTTGAGGATTTTAGTTTAATACTTAATATTTAACTCAATCAGAGACTTGATGATTGTGTTAAAATTAGAGAACTTAATCTTAATTTGGTAGATACTATTGTGGATGAGAAGGTCGAGGATAAGGTGACAAGTTTAAAAATAACATGCCACCCAAAACGTAAAATTGACAAGACTCGTGTCAAGCGCCATGAGGAGCTTGAGGCAGCCAGTTTACGAGAGCATGAAGAGTTAACAAAAGTCAAGAACATTGCTACAATAGAACTTCACAGATATGATATTGAAACATGGTACTTCTCGCTATTTCATCCAAAATACAATGACTGTTCGAAGTTGTTCTTTTGCATGTTTTGTCTCAATTTTATGAAGCTCAAAGAGTAGCTTTAGAGGCACATGAGAAAATGTGATATTAAACATCCTCCAGGTGATGAGATCTATAGAAGTGGTACACTGTCAATGTTTGAGGTAGATGGTAAAAAGAACAAGGATTATGGGAAAAATCTATGTTACTTGCCAAATTGTTTCTGGATCATAAGACTCTGTATTATGATGTTAACCTATTCCTCTTTTATGTGCTTAGTGAATGTGATGACCGAGGTTGCCATATGGTTGGTTACTTTTCAAAGAAAAAGCTTTCAGAAGAGTCTTATAACTTATCTTGCATTCTAACACTTCCACCTTATTAAAGGAAAGGCTAGGGGAAATTCCTAATTGTGATCCCATATGAACTTTCAAAAAAAGAACGTATAGTGGGCACACTTGAAAGACCACTTTCTAACTTAGGAATGTTGATCTATAGGGGTTGTTGGATATATAAGCTTCTGGATATATTGAAAAAGCACAGGGGCAATATATCTATCAAGGAACTAAGTAATATGATAACAATCAAGGCAGAAGATATTTTGTCCACCCTTCAGGGCTTGGAGTTAATCCAATATCTAAAGGGTCAACAAGTCATCTGCGCAGACCTGAAAGTTATGGATCATCATCTCAAAGTAGCTGGGTAGGTTTGCCTTGAAGTTGATGTCAGTAAATTTGAGCTTCTCAAAAAGAATTGGTGTTTGCATTTCATAAAGATAGGAAGAGTGTTGAAAGTTTCTTTAAGAATGCAGACTGGTTTTCCATTTTTTCTCCAGCTTTTCTTTTTACGTACAAATCCTAGTTAAATTATGAGTCCTATCTTTGGTAGGAAACTAATTAGCTATTTTAATTTTAAAAGAAATAGGTTGTTTCTTTGTCCTATTTTTAGTTGTAATAGCAACTATTTACATTTCTACATTGATGATCAATTAAAGATGGTCTTTCAACAAGAAAATAATCACTCTCTGCATATTCTCTTCTTCAAAATCCATCTTTACTTTAGCAGCTATCTTTTGAATTGAATTTCGGTTATTTCCTCTTAATGGTTTTCAACCAACACTTAGTCACTTGAAAATGGTTAAGTGTGGGGACATTAAAAGGGATTTTGTGTTTTTACTGTGGTTTGGTTGGTGACTTAGTTATATGAAAATAGTTAAGTGTAGGGACTTTAAAGGGGATTTTGTGTTTTGAATGTGGTTTTGTTATGATACTTAGTCACTTGAAAATGGTTAAGTGTAAGGACATTAACGAGGATTTTTTATTTTGAATGTGGTTTTATTTTGATATTTAGTCATTTGAAAATGATTAAGTTAAGGAACTTTGATGACGACTTTTTGTTTTGAATGTATTTTGGTTGGTGACTTAGTTACATGGAAATGGTTATGTGTAGGAACTTTAAAGGAGATTTTGAGTTTTGAATATGGTTTGGTTGGTGACTTAGTTACTTGAAACTGATAAGTCTAGGGACTTACAAGGGATTCTTCTGTTTTAAATGAGGTTTTGTTTCAATACTTAGTCACTTGAAAATGGTTAAGTGTAGGGATTTTAAAGGGATTTCGTATTTTGAAGGACGTTTGGTTAGCGACTTACTCACTTGAAAATAGTAACGTGTAGGGACTTGAATGGAGATTTTGTGTTTTGAATGTAGTTTGTTTGGTGACTTAGTTACTTGAAAAGGGTGAAGTGTAGGGGATTTAAAGAGAATTTTTTGATTTGAATGTGATTTGGTTGGTCACTTAGTTACTTCAAAATGGTTAAGTGTAGGGACTTTAAAGGGGATTTTGTATTTTGAATGTGGTTTGGTTTTGATAATTAGTCACATGAAAATGGCAAAGTGTAGAGACTTTAAAGGGGTTTTTTTGTTTTTAATGCAGTTTGGTTAGCGACTTACTCACTTGAAAATAGTAATGTGTAGGGACTTGAATAACGATTATGTGTTTTGAATGTGGTTTGGTTGGTGACTTAGTTACTTGAAAAGGGTGAAGTGAAGGGAATTGAAAGAGAATTTTTTGATTTGAATGTTGTTTGGTTGGTCACTTAGTTACTTCAAAATGGTTAAGTGTAGGGACATTAAAGGGGATTTTGTATTTTGAATGTGGTTTGGTTTTGATAATTAGTCACTTGAAAATGGCTAAGTGTCGAGACTTTAAAGGTGATTTTTTGTTTTTAATGTGGTTTGGTTGGTGACTTAGTTACTTGAAAATGGTTATGTGTAGGGATGTAGGGACTTTAAAGGGAATTTTGTTTTTTGAATGTGGTTTTGTTGTGATACTTAGTCACTTGAAAATGGTTAAGTGTAGGGACATAAAAGTGGATTTTTTATTTTGAATGTGGTTTTGTTTTGATACTTAGTCACTTTAAAATAGTTAAGTGTAGGGACTTTAAAGGGAATTTTTTGTTTTGAATGTAGTTTTATTTTGAAACTTAGTCACTTGAAAATGGTCAAATGTAGGGATTTAAAGAGGATTTTTTTTTGTTTTGAATGTGGTTTGGTTGGTGGCTTAGTTACTTGAAACTGATAAGTGTAGGGACTTTAAATGGGATTTTGTGTTCTGAATGTGGTTTTGTTTTGATACTTAGTCACATAAGAATGGTTAAGTGCCAGGACTTCAATCAGGATTTCTTATTTTGAATTTGGTTTTGTTTTGATACTTAGTCATTTGAAAATAGTTAAGTTTAGGAACTTTAAAGGGGATTTTTGTTTTGAATGTGGTCTGATGGTAACAAAAAATTCAGCCCCTATCTAAAAAAAAATTCAGCTATATAGCTATTTTGTTGTAAATTTGTGCACTCTCATAAAAACTCGAAAGTTTAGAATGAGATAGATTCAATTTAGAGAACTATTCTAATTGGGCATCCTAAGTTTCTTTACATTCCTAGCTTAACAACTGACATTCGAGGATGAATGTTTTCAAGGGTGAGATATTGTAATACCCCGAGAATTTCAACTAATAGTAGAACCCTACTTCAAGCTCTTTAGAAATAAAGTTAGTGTTTTGGTAGTTACATAATCTAGTTTGATGAGTATTAAGGTATCACGACCCGACCCGAGGTCCTGGTTGTGACGGGCATCCCGAACCACACAGGTACGAGATACCCATGTCACGTCCCAACCCACTAGTTATATTATCTGCTCTGGGCCCATTCCCGCACGACTTTACTATACATCACTAGGGAGTAAAGTCTTTCTCAATTATATACCCAGCATCTCTCTTGTGTTTTGCCGATGTGAGACTCCTTCCTAAGGTGGGGTGTCACATAAGGCCTCAAAAGTGTCCTAGCTAATAGAAAAATCAAAACATTCCTTGCTGATTGAATTCTTCTGAAGGATATTAGTTTAATCAACTTCCAATAAGCATATCTCTCGTTATACTATGAATTTCTGAGCTCATGACCAACCAACAGATAGATAATTGAATTATCTTTCCAACAACACCAATTTCTCCTAAATTCGATACCAAAGAAAAACGTTAGGACCATTTTACTCTAGCATGTCATCCTAGAAAACTGAGTGACTACATTCGTGATAACTTATCACAAGTATGACGACGTATGACAAAAGTCATCAGCATTAGGCAGAATCCAGCCACTAGTGACGACATTTCTGAAAAGTTATCACAAGTGTGATGACTTATCACGAATGTTGTCAGCATTAGGCAGAATTCCATCAATTCCAGCCCCCCAGTGACGACATGTGTGACGACTTATCACAAGTCTGACAGCCTATCACAAATGTCGTCAGCCTTAGATTTTCAGCAATAGGGAAGTGGTTTACTAAGGGTATTTTGGTCTTTTTTCTTCAGTTTCCACGACTTATAACCCACAAGGAGCATAATATCTTCCATTCTTTTTAGTTAAACATATAAAAATTCTCTACACACCTTTAACCATAAGGTTAACATTTTAACACAAAAACCTAATTATCTTGAGATTTAACCGTGAGAATTCGATAATTCTTGTATATTTGAATTCCCCATTAAGACGGCTATGAGGAACACCCAATAGCTCATGAATAACCTTCTGAAATTTTTGAAGTCATCCAAAAGCTCCAAGTTTAAGGTATATGGTTTTGAACATGAACACCCTTTTGTTCTTGTGCCCAAAAGTTACATATTTTTGTAAAGTATTTTGTAAATTCATGAAGAATTCCTATCATGTTATTATATTATTAGTTTTTCTATGAAACTATGTCTTACCCAAGCTTTGAGTTGTAATATTATTATGCTTAGTAATGGTTTAAATTGTCAATTTATGGTTTAAGTTTCATAATTCAACGTCTATATCATGTTTTGAGAATTTCATGCCCTATTGTTATGAATTTAACCTTATGGTTAAGGCATGAGTTTGAGAATAAGATGTTAGTGATTTTTAAAGAATATCAAGAAATGAGTTTTGATTGTAAGTTAAGATAGAAATCCACATTCTTGAGTTTGAAGTAAAGGGGATGCATTTTAACTCCCATTATGTATATATACATATATATATATATATATTGTTGAATTATTTTAAGGTGGATTTTCTAAAGTTCTAAGCTAAGTCTAGGAGTAGTATTTAGCACCGAGTTGGGCTTGATTCCAAGGTCTCATGCCCAAGAACTAGGTACCCCTATAGGTTCTTGACATACCTAAAGTGGGTTAAGATAGTTATCACTAGGGTTAAGGTTTTATCGGATGGAAAGGATATAACAGATCTCCCCGATGTGGGTAAGACATTAGAATCCATGTAGCTCACATGGTTTATATCGGTTAAGAGAAAATCACTAAGTTCCTAACGTTCTCTAAGTTCTAAAGTCTTCCAAGTTTCAATGTATTTTAGTATTAAAGTTACAATATTTTGAACGTATAAGTGTTTTGAAAGCTATGGTCTAACAATTTCAGGTGTCATGATAATTTAAGGTTTTAAGAAAAAATATAATGATTTTATGAGTCTTGTGGCTTATATTTATTTCAAGTTATGTGAGTATGTTTTACACCAAGAAGTTTTTCTATAAAATCTTATGATACTGATTATTTTAATTACATACTCCCCCATATTATCAGTACATTCCCAAAGTGCTGACCCAGATATTTTGTCTGTGCACCATATATTATCGTAATGTAGGTTCAGGTGCTTAGTCTCAGGCTCACCAGTGATCCTTTCGAGAACTCCTATCTACATATCAGCCTTGGTGAGTCCTCATGTTTTGGGGACCAATTATTCGCAGACTTTCAGTTTTATTTAGTAGCTGTTTAATTCTTGTCAGTTGAGTATGAGTAAGTTGGGAACTGTCCCAATGGCTCTCTAGCTTGGAGTAGTAGAAGTTTGTCAGACTAGTCATCAGAATATCAACACTTCAAGATTTTCTTTGAGCTATAGTTTGTTTAGACGAAGTATTTCATTCATATTTCTCATTTTATGATGTCACAGAGTTGATTTCATATATTTTATCTCTAAGTAAGCTCATACATGAAGTAGAAGGCTCAAAGGTATATCTTGGGGCTACTTGTAGTGTTAAGCACCGTGTGACATTCTGGGACCTGCTTGCGGAGTGTTACATTTGGTTGGTGACTTAGTTACTTGAGACAGAAAAGTGTACAGACTATAAAGGTAATTTTGTGTTTTCAATGTGGCTTTGTTTTGATAAATAGTCACTTGAAAATGGTTAAGTGTAGGGACTATAAAGGGGATTTTTATTTTGAATGTTGTTTTGTTTTGATACGTAGTCATTTGAAGATAGTAAATTTTAGGGACTTTAAAGGGGATTTTTGTTTTTAAATGTGCTTTGGTTGGTTACTTAATTACTTCAAAATTGTTAAGTGTGGGGACTTTAATGAAGATTTTGTGTTTTGAATGTCGTTTGGTTGGTGACTTAGTTAGTTGAAAATGGTTATGTGCAGGGACTTTAAAGGGTTTTTTTTTATTTTGAATATGGTTTGATTGGTGACTAAGTTAATTGATAATGGTTAAGTGAAAGGACATTAAAGGAGATTTTGTATTTTGAATGTGGTTTTGTTTTGATACATAGTCACTTGAAAATGGTTAAGTGTGAGGACTTTTAAAGAAATTTTTTGTTTTGAATGTAGTTTTATTTTGATTCTTAGTCACTAGAAAATGGTTAAGTGTAGCGACTTTGAAGAGTAGTTTCTATTTTTAATGTGATTTGGTTAGTGACTCAGTTATATGAAAATGGTTAAGTGTAGGGACTTTAAAGGGGATTTTGTGTATAAATGTGGTTTGGTTGGTGACTTAGTTTCTTGAAACTTATAAGTGTAGGGACTTTAAAGAGGATTTTGGGTTTTGAATGTGGTTTTGTTTTGATACATAGTCACTTGAAAATTTTTAAGTATAGGAGCTTTAAAGGGGATTTGTTATTTTAAATGTGGTTTTGTTTTGACACTTAGTTATTTGAAAATAGTTAAGTTTAGGGATTTTAAAGAGGATTTTTTGTTTTGAATGTGGTTTGGTTGGTGACTTAGTTACTTGAAAATAGTTAAGTGTAGGGACTTTAAAGAGGATTTGGTATTATGAATGTTGTTTGTAGCGGACATAGTCACCTGAAAATAGTAAAGTGTATGGACTTTAATTGAGATTATGTTTTTTGAATGTGGTTTAGTTGGTGACTTAGTTACTTGAAAATGGTTAAATGTAAGGAATTTAAAGAGGATTTTTGGTTTTGAATGTTGTTTGGTTGGTGACAGTGTTACTTGAAAATGGTTAAGTGTGAGGACTTTAAACGGGATTTTGTGTTTTGAATGTTGTTTGATTATGATACTTAGTCACTTGAAAATGATTAAGTGTAGGGACTTCAAAGGGGATTTTTTTTGTTTTGAATGTGGTTTGGTTTGTGACTTAGTCACTTAAAAATAGTTAACTATAGGGACTTGAAAGGAGATTTTGTGTTTTGAATTTGGCTTGGTTGGTGACTAAGCTACTTGAAAATGGTTAAGCGTAAGGACTTTAAAGGGGATATTATGATTTGAATGTGGTTTTGTTTTGATACTTAGTCACTTCAAAATGGTTAAGTGTAGTGACTTTAAAGGAGATTTTTCGTTTTGATCTGGTTTTATTTTGATACTTAGTCACTTGAAAATGGTTAAGTGTGGGGACTTTAAATTGAATTTTGTGTTTTGATTTTGGTTTTGTTGGTGACTTAGTTACATGAAAACGGTATAGTGTAGGGACTTCAAAGGGGATTTTGTGTTTTGAATGTTTTTTGGATGGTGACTTATTTAATTGAAACTGATAAGTGTAGGAACCTTAAAGGGGATTTTGTGTTTTGAATGTGGTTTTGTTTTTATACACAGTCACTTGAAAATTGTTATGCGTAGTGACTTTAAACGCAATTTTTTATTTTTAATGTGGTTTAGTTTTTATACTTATTCATTTAAAAATAGTTAAGTTTAGGGACTTTAAAGGAAAATTTTGTTTTGAAATATGGTTTGGTTGGTTACTTAGTTACATGAAAATTGTTAAGTGTAGGGACTTTAAAGATGATTTTATGTATTGAGTGTGGTTTGGTTGGTGACTTAGTCACTTGAAAATTGTAAAGTGTATGGACTTTAAAGGGGATTACAATTTTTGAATGTGCTTTGGTTGGTGACTTAGTTACTTATATCTGGTTAAGTGTAAGGACATTAAAGGGGATTTTGTATTTTGGATGTGGTTTTGTTTTAATACTAATTCATTTGAAAATGGTTAATTGTAGGAACTTTAAAAGAGATTTTTTTTATTGAATTTGGGTTTAAGTGTAGGGACATTAAAGGGGATTTTTTGTTTTTAATGTTGTTTGGTTGGTGACTTAGTCACTTGAAAATTGTTAAGTGTAGGGACTTTTAATGGGATTTTGTGTTTTGAATTTGGTTTGGTTTGTCACTTAGTTACTTGAATAAGGTTAAGTGTACAAAATTTAAAGGGGATTTTATTTTTTGAATGTGGTTTTATTTTGATACTTAGTCACTTGAAATGGTTAAGTGTTGGACTTCAAAGGGTTTTTTTTTGAGTGTGGTTTTATTTTTAGACTTTATCATTTGAAAATTATTAAGTTTAGGAACTTTAAAAATGACTTTTGGTCTTGAATGTCTTTTGGTTAGTGACTTAGTTACATGAAAATGGACAAGTGTAGGGACATTAAAGGGGAATTTGTTTTTTGAATGTGGTTTGATTAGTGTCTTGTTTCTTGAAATTGATAAATATAGGGACATTAAAGGGAATTTTGTTTTTTGAATGTGGTTTTGTCTTGATACTTGTCACTTCAAAATTGTTAAGTGTAGGGACTTGAAAGAAATTTGGTGTTTTAAATGTGTATTCGTTAGTGACTTAGTCAATCCAAAAAAGTAAAGAGTAGGAACTTCAATGAGGATTATGTGTTTTGAATGTGGTTTGGTTGGTGACTTAGTTACTTGAAAATGGTTAAGTGTACGAACTTTAAAGAGGTGTTTTTGTTTTGAATGTGGTTTGGTTGGTGACTTAGTTACTTTAAAAGGGGATTTTGAGTTTTGAATGTGTTTTGATATTAATAGTTAGTCACTTGATAATTGATGATAGGCGAAATTACGCGCCTATATCAATATATTTTGCCCATATTTTAGCCTAGTTTTGAGAACAAATTATATATTTCATGCACTTTTAGTCCTTTTTCCTATAAATGAGCTAACAAACATGATTAGTAAAGTTTCAGGTATAAATGATGCAAAATTCAGCATTTTATGGCTTACTTGACGCAAAAGAAAGCTCACGAAGGAAGGAAAGGGAGTTTACACGCCTAAGGACCAAAACTGCTGCATGGAAACTCTGTCCCGGGCTAAAACAGCATTTCTGAAGACTCTGGGGACCTGGACCAAAACTGCTGGATGGAAAATCTGTCCCGGGCTAAAACAGCATTTCTGAAGACTTTGGGGACTTACAGACACAAAGCTGGATTTTGACAATGATACATTAACCTAGTACAATTGGGTTATGTATTTCATTAGTTTATTTGGATTAGGAGAATGTTACATTAACCTAGTACAAATGGGTTAAGTATTTCCTTAGTTTAGTAGGATTTGGTTATTTATTTCATTAGCATAGTAGGAGTAGGATAGGAGTATTATAAATACCCTATCATGCTAGAGATTTTAAGGAAGTCCTCCCTTAGTGGAGGCAACTCCTCCCTTCATTCAAGAAATTCATTCTTAAACTATTAATTTTCTTCCATCTTTCTCATCTTCCACCACAAACACTTCTAATCTATTCTTCTATTCTTAAATTCCACAACAAGAGAATCGTTACTTGCTACGGAATCACTAAAACCACACGCCAAACACCTACTATTCACGCCATCCACCATGCAAAACGTGATATCCTTCGCATTCATGGGTAACTAAACCTCTTAGTTGGGGTTATGGAAGCCGAATGAGTTACTATCTATTGCTATGAGCTTGTGAGTTCAAGACACGTATATTGCTTATATCATTATTCTCTTCATCTTAAATCTACAATCTTTGCGGTTTCAAACACATGAACACGCCATTCTAACATCTAACCTGTTCGAGAGAAAGGTTACTTGTCTAGAAAAGAAGACGCATAGACCAACGCCAATCTAACATTTAACTTGTTCGAGAGAAAGGTTATTTGTCTGGAAAAGAGATAATGTCAAGGTAGTAGGACACCCTTTCCTATTAAAAAGCTAGTGCCGTAACTGGACTAACCGCTTGGAGAATTTGTACCGCTAGACACGCTTTAAGCTCGAGAGAGTTAAAGTGAAATAGTCCTTGTTTAGGTCGAGAGACGCTTGGATTTACCATCGACTACAATTCTCTATAAGCAATTGCATGTCAAGACTCTACACACTCATAGCCAATAGAGACGTATACCTCAGAAGGTGGACATAACCCCAACGCCTCAATTCTCATTGTTTCACAACCTACGAAATACTCTCTTTTTACTTTATTATTTTCAGCTTTTATTTCATTACTTTGGTTACTTATTACAATCCCCCCTTCTTACGAGACTTGCACCAAAAGTCTATTAATTTTGCTTACTTGTTGACCAAGCTATTCCCTGTGGGATCGATACCCAACCCAGGTTGGGTTCTATATTTGCTAACGACCGCTTTACACTCCCACGAGAGCTGTAGATTGAGCGTTATCAAAAATTGGCGCCGTTGCCGGGGAATACGAGTGTCAATCAAGTTCGTGATAATTACTATACCCTTTGGTCAAAGATTCTCGTACTTTTACTTTTAGTTGTTGTTTTTGTTTTATTTAGGTTTATTCAGTGCATCAATGGAGGCACAACGTGAAATTGAAAGGATGGCTGCTCAAGTGCATCAACAAAATATTGATAACCGTAGGCGAGCAACAAATCCTGACGATGAGGACGATCTGGACGGACCTGGTGCCACCAGAGCTATTATTCTTCCTCCCTTAGCACCGGGAGCAAAGTTCAATATCACTAGCGCCATGATTCAGCTTTTGCAACTCAAGGGATTATTTGGTGGACTAGCAGGCGATGATCCGAATATGCATCTGATCAACTTTATTTCTACATACAAGTCATTCGACAATCCAGGCATTGGACAGAATGCAATTCGATTACGTCTATTTCCATTGTCTCTGTCTGGGGAGGCAACTATGTGGTTGAATGGGCTGACTCCTGATTCTATTACAAATTGGAGGCAATTGAGAGACGCTTTCCTAGAAAGATTCTTTCCGCCATCCAAAAGAGCACAGTTGAGAGATGAGATCATCAATTTTCGACAGCTTCCAACTGAAGCTCTCCACGAAACATGGGAGAGGTTCAAGACGAAGCTAATGCGATGCCCAAACCATCATATGACCAATGTCCACTTGATGGAGATATTATACAGAGCGTTGAATTCGGTGACTAAGCCAGTGGTTGATAATGCAGCAGGTGGATCATTTATGGACCTCACCTTTGTGCAAGCAAGCAATATGCTAGATCGGATGACGAAGCAAAGTAGAGCTTGGCATACTAGAGATTCTGAGGTAACAAGCCCCACTTTATCTTTTGGCATGACTGTAGAGCAGAGGCGAAGACAAGAGGATCGTGACCAAGACATGGCTCACATGAAAATGCAGATGGATCTTCTTACCAAGCACTTATTATCAGGGAAGACCGAAAAAGTGAAAGCTATTGCGTCAAAAGGAAGAGACAAATCTGATTCGGAAGATGAGGCCAACTACTTGAACAATCAGGCGGGTTTCCGAGGGCATACCAAAGGAAACCAAGGTCGGAACTATTATGATAAATCTGGAAGCAAAGACCAAGGTAGTTGGAAGAAAAATAATGAAAAGAGTGGTTTGTACGTTCCCCCTGGTAGACGTGATACCACCACATCTAATTCTGGGAGTATGGAAGACATGATGGCTAAGTTATTGAAAGGAGTGGAAGCAACGAGCGCAGGAGTTAAGGAGGTGATTGATGATTTGTCCTCCATGAAGAAACTAGTTAATTCTCATTCCACTTCTATCAAGCAAATAGAGCAGCAATTAAGCCAACTTTCAGCAACATTTAATCAAAGGAAGGCTGGCACTTTACCTAGCGATACTGTGCAAAACCCAAGGAATGATGGGTCATGCATGGCCATAACTACCAGAAGTGGTAAGGTGCTGGAAACTTCAGAAAAAGGCAAGCAAGTGGTTGATGAAGTGGTACGGATTGATATATGCAAAACAATGAAGCAGCCCAGCGATATGAATGAGTCATCTGTAGCTGATGTTCATTATGAGGATACGAAAGCATTATCTATAGAGAAACAACCTACTGTTGAGCCATTGTCTGCTGCGCCACTGAATGTTGAGCATGAAGATAATGAAGGTTATGAAGAACTTATGGGTGATCTAACAGAAATAGAGTCTTATACTCCTAAGAAACCGGATTGTGATCTCAAGAATCAACCAACAGCGAAGACTCACTTTGACGAGCCACCAATGCTAGAATCGCAAGAGCTCCCCGATTATCTAAGGTATGTGTTCTTGGAAAGTAGAAATATACTTCCAGAGAGAGCAGATGATTTAAGTGAACAGCACGTAGAAGCTCTCATCTCTGCTCTGAGGAGATACAAGAGAGCTATGGGTTGGACTATTGATGATATAATTGGTGACTCTCCGGAGAAACGTATGAGCCAGCTCGAAAAAGATCGCATGCCCACAGGTAAGCCTCATTGTCGTCTAAATCCTTTCAGAAAACGATCCATCACTTACCTCGACGAAGTCTGAGTACTCGAGGTAACTACGTCGAGCCACGACAATAAATAAGGCGCTAGATGGGAGGCAACCCATCGTTTTATCATTTTATCATTTTTCCTTTCATTCTAGTACTTGTTTTGTTTTATGAAAAATCCAAAAATAAGAGTCGTGCCACGACCAAAACTAAGGCGCTTGGTGGGAGGCAACCCATCGTACTAATCGTTTTCATTTGGTTTTGAGCAAAAATAGGTGCAAGAAGTATGCAACGAGGAGATTGATTTCAATTGACGATTTGGTCGCATTGTATGGTAAAGTCGGTAAGTTAGGAATGGTGATGCATAAGGCTATGAATTGAGACTTTCTCACGTCGAAATAGGCTTCGAGGAAGGCTAGGCCTTGGTAAAAATAGGCCACGAACGATGCACAACCTATTCTATAGCCTAAGGACTCGGAATCTAGTGTGCTATACACTATGCGCCGCCTATTCCTAGGTGTGCTTTTGACTATGCGCCGCCTATGCTATGGCATTTGAGATACTGAGACCAAATGCCATAGACTATGCGGCGCATATGTCTAGAAATGCCATAGGATATGCGGCGCATATGTCCCATTATGCCATGGACAATGCGCCGCATATGTAAGTGATATGCCGAGGGATATGCGCCGCATATGTGGTGATTTTGTCTCCAAAACCAATTGTAAATGGGTCATAACCCGACCCATACTCTTCCTATATAAAGGGGACATAGTTTTACAACACAACCACATTAGAAAACACCCTAAAGGCGCCACATAACCTTTCAAATCTTCTCAAAATTTTCTTCTTTTGCTCTTCTAATTCACAACACCGTCTCCACAAGCTTCAAGCAAGTAAGTACTCTCATATTCTTCATTTATTTATCATAAGTACTACGTTGCTATGCTTATTATAAATTGCTAAATCATATAAGATTGTTGGTGATGTTCATGTGTTTGAATTGTTGTTACATAATCATGTGAGTGAACATATACGTAGGGAATTCTTGACTTATTTTCGACTTGAATTTGGTTTCAATAGCATTGTTATGATATTTGCTGAATAGATATGGCTATGAATATTGCTTAAGAGTGTTGTTTGGATGCTTACATGTTAGACTATCCCGGCCATCGGGATAAGATTATAGTGCCTATCGACTTAGGAGGTTGTGCTTGTTGTAAGAATAACGATTCCATGTGGTAACCCCTATGTCGTAGTGTTGCTATATCTACCATGAAAGTAGTCCAATGGCTGCAAATAAGTGATACAATGCTGATTTTCTTGTTGGAATACAATCCTAAAACGTATGTCGACGAAATCTGAGTAAATCGACTACGTCCACCTCACTGATTTGTGCAACAAAACTAAGTGTGGGGTGGTACCCCTAGTACTTGCTTATAGATTGTATCAAGTGAGATTGTGCTGCAACTAACACTATTTCTAGTCTCAGGTACAATGGCACCTAAAGCGAGACAAGGCAAGGAGAAGGCTACCACCTCCCAAAAGGGCAAAAAGAGAAGTTGCAAGGAGCAAGGAGAACCCTCCTCGCTGCAAACACCTCGACTCACGCTTGGAATTAAGTGGGATACTTATGCGGAACTTATGAGGATGATGACTCTTATGATGATCCCAACGCAAGGGGTATGACCCCAGACATAGAGGAGGAGTCCGACTGACCAGGTTTCTCGTATTTATTTTCCACTGAGGACAGTGTCCCGTCTAAGTGTGGGGTGGCATTGCATGCTATACTTCTCTGTTTGTACCTATGTTTGTTTGTTTACTTTGTTTATTTGAGTTCGTTTTTTTTTTTTTTTTTGACGTTTTTTTTAGTTTTTTTTAAGAGTAAAATCTTTCTAGCTTAGCATGAAATTATTTTGATAGGCAGCATGAGATTATAACAAGAGTATGTATTACAATTGTGACTATTGAGATGTTTAGGCTCTAGTTGTGACTCATTATGTGATATTGTATGATTCAATTCCTTCACTTGTTGGGTCAAGAGTCTATATTACTTCCAAATCAAGTCGACCATGTGCCTTGTGTGTGTGAGATAATAGTATATTCTATGTGTGTGGCTGATGCTAGAACTTGCCTGGTATGTATGCAAAGCGAAAATAAGGAGTGTAAGTTAGGATATGATTTAGGCATTTCTTTGGCAACCTATATTTGTTTACCTTCAGTTTTACCTACCCATGGACATCATCCTAGTTAAACCCTTTTGAGCCTTTAGCCTATTTCTTTGACAACCTTGTATGTAAGCCTAATCCATTTCTTTCAAGACCGTAATTTGATCCAAATTCCTAAGTGCTTTAAAGTGAAAAAGTCATGTGACAACATAAGAGGAAATTGGGTGAGTATGATGCTTTAAATTGCAAGGGTGCTTGAATATGTTATGAAAAAGAAAGGGCTATCATAAGATGTATGTTGTGAAAAGAAAAAGGACAAGAAAGCTGAAAAGTGAGTTGTGCTTAAAATTGAAAAACAAAAGATGATAACAAGGGTGGAAAAATAAAATAAAGAAAGATTGAAAGAAAAAAGTGTCAATGATACAATGTGATGTATTAAAGTGCTTAGGAACCTAGTCACTATTCTTGGCCAAAATAGTCCTACCCGTCCCTTAGCTTACGTTACAACCATCAAAAGACCTACTTGATCCTAATCTTAACATTCCGACATTTAGTGGAGTACTACATTAAGGGCAAGCCTATGGTCATCAGTTTCTACATATGAATTCTTTGTGAGAGTGAGTGCAAGGATATTTTGATACCCATGTTTGAAAAATATGCTATACTTGTGAGTGATTATGGGTACTATATTGTGAGACACACATGGTTGATGAGTCTTGGATAGTTGTATATGATTCTATGCACCCTAACGTTTGCATGCGAGTTGATCACCATCACGAGTCTATGCTTGAGGTTAAATTGTTTCTACTTATAATCGGAAAGCTACTCTTCGTTGATAATTGTTGTGCTTGTCGTGAAGAATGTTTTGTGTTGTTGCTGTAAAACCCTAAGTTGATGTTTAGAAGGACATGATATTTTGTTCGAGGACGAACAAAGCTTCAAGTGTGGGGTGTTGATGATAGGCGAAATTACGCGCCTATATCAATATATTTTGCCCATATTTTAGCCTAGTTTTGAGAACAAATTATATATTTCATGCACTTTTAGTCCTTTTTCCTATAAATGAGCTAACAAACATGATTAGTAAAGTTTCAGGTATAAATGATGCAAAATTCAGCATTTTATGGCTTACTTGACGCAAAAGAAAGCTCACGAAGGAAGGAAAGGGAGTTTACACGCCTAAGGACCAAAACTGCTGCATGGAAACTCTGTCCCGGGCTAAAACAGCATTTCTGAAGACTTTGGGGACTTACAGACACAAAGCTGGATTTTGACAATGATACATTAACCTAGTACAATTGGGTTATGTATTTCATTAGTTTATTTGGATTAGGAGAATGTTACATTAACCTAGTACAAATGGGTTAAGTATTTCCTTAGTTTAGTAGGATTTGGTTATTTATTTCATTAGCATAGTAGGAGTAGGATAGGAGTATTATAAATACCCTATCATGCTAGAGATTTTAAGGAAGTCCTCCCTTAGTGGAGGCAACTCCTCCCTTCATTCAAGAAATTCATTCTTAAACTATTAATTTTCTTCCATCTTTCTCATCTTCCACCACAAACACTTCTAATCTATTCTTCTATTCTTAAATTCCACAACAAGAGAATCGTTACTTGCTACGGAATCACTAAAACCACACGCCAAACACCTACTATTCACGCCATCCACCATGCAAAACGTGATATCCTTCGCATTCATGGGTAACTAAACCTCTTAGTTGGGGTTATGGAAGCCGAATGAGTTACTATCTATTGCTATGAGCTTGTGAGTTCAAGACACGTATATTGCTTATATCATTATTCTCTTCATCTTAAATCTACAATCTTTGCGGTTTCAAACACATGAACACGCCATTCTAACATCTAACCTGTTCGAGAGAAAGGTTACTTGTCTAGAAAAGAAGACGCATAGACCAACGCCAGTCTAACATTTAACTTGTTCGAGAGAAAGGTTATTTGTCTGGAAAAGAGATAATGTCAAGGTAGTAGGACACCCTTTCCTATTAAAAAGCTAGTGCCGTAACTGGACTAACCTCTTGGAGAATTTGTACTGCTAGACACGCTTTAAGCTCGAGAGAGTTAAAGTGAAATAGTCCTTGTTTAGGTCGAGAGACGCTTGGATTTACCATCGACTACAATTCTCTATAAGCAATTGCATGTCAAGACTCTACACACTCATAGCCAATAGAGACGTATACCTCAGAAGGTGGACATAACCCCAACGCCTCAATTCTCATTGTTTCACAACCTACGAAATACTCTCTTTTTACTTTATTATTTTCAGCTTTTATTTCATTACTTTGGTTACTTATTACAATCCCCCCTTCTTACGAGACTTGCACCAAAAGTCTATTAATTTTGCTTACTTGTTGACTAAGCTATTCCCTGTGGGATCGATACCCAACCCAGGTTGGGTTCTATATTTGCTAACGACCGCTTTACACTCCCACGAGAGCTGTAGATTGAGCGTTATCAATAATGTTTAAGTGAAGGGACTTTAGAGGAGAAATTGTTTTTGAATGTGGTTTGGTTGGTGACTTAGTTACTTGTAATGGTTATGTATACGGACTTTAAATGAAATTTTATATTTTGAATGTGGTTTGGTTGGTGACTTAGTCACTTTTAAAAGGGTTACGTGTAGGGACTTTAAGGGGCATTTTTTGTTTTGAATGTGGCTTGGTTGGTTAGTTAGTCACTTTAAAAGGGTTACGTGTAGGGACTTTAAAGGAGATTTTTTTTTGAATGTGGTTTGGTTTTGATACTTAGTCACTTGAAAATGATTAAGTGTAGGGACTTTAAAAAGGATTTTTTGTTTCGAATGTGGTTTGGTTGATGACTTCGTTACTTGAAAATGGTAAAGTGTAGGGACTTTAAAGAAGATTTTTTCTTTTGAATGTGGTTTGGTTGGTGACTTAGTTACTTGAAACTGATAATTGTAGGGTCTTTAAAGGGATTTTGTGTTTTGAATGTGATTTTGTTTTGATACTTAGTCACTTAAAAATAGTTAAGAGTAGAGACTATAAAGGGGATTTTTTATTTTCAATTTGATTTTGTTTTTACACTTAGTCACTTGAAAATGGTAAAGTATAATGACTTTAAAGAGGATTTCATATTTTGAATATTGATTGGCTGGTGACGTAGTTACTTGAATATTGTTAAGTGTAGGGACTTTAAAGGGGATTTTATGTTTTGAATGTTGTTTTGTTTTGATACTTAGTCACTTGAAAATGGTTAATGGTAGTTACGTTAAAACGGCTTTTTTGTTTTTAATGTGGGTTCGTTTGAATATTTATCACTCGAAAATGGTTAAGTGTAGGAACTTTAAAGGGGATTTTTTGTTTTGAATGTGGTTTGGTTGGTGAGTTGGTTACTTGAAAATGGTCAAGTATAGGAAGTTTAGCGGGTATTATGTGTTTTGAATGTGGTTTGATTTTGATACTTGGTCGCTTGGAAATTGTAAACTGTAGGGACATATAGGAGATTCGTGTTTAGAATGTGGTTTGTTTTGTTATTTAGTAACTTGAAACTTGTTAAGTGGAGGAACCTTAAAGGGGATTTTGTATTTTGAATGAGGTTTTGTTTTTAAACTTAGTCACTTGAAAATAGTTAAGTGTAGGGAGTTTAAAGGGGATTTGTTTTGTTTTGAATGTGGTTTGGTTGGAGAGTTAGTTACTTGAAAATGGTTAAGTGTAGGGATTTTAAAGGGGTTTATGTATTTTGAATGTTGTTATGTTTTGATACATAGTCACTTGAAAATGGTTAAGTGTAGGTACTTTTAAGGGAATTTTTTATTTTGAATGTGGTTTTGTTTTGATACTTAATCATTTGAAAATAGTTAAGTTTAGGGACATTAAAGGAGATTTTTTGTTTTAAATGTGGTTTGGTTGGTAACTTAGACACTTGAAAATGGTAAAGTGTTGGTACTTTAAAGGGGATTATTTGTTTTTAATGTTATTTGGTTGCTGACTTTGTTATTTAAAAATGAGTAAGTGTAATGACTTTAAAGTGGATTTTGTATTTTAAATGTAGTTTTGTTTTGATACTTAATCATTAGGAAAGGGTTAATTGTAGGATCTTTAAAAGGGCTTTTTTGTTTTGAATGTGGGATTGTTTTGGTATTTAGTCACTTTAAAATGGTTAAGTGTAGGGACGTCATAGGGATTTTTGTTTTAAATGTGGTTTGGTTGGTGACTTAGTCACTTGAAAATGGTTAAGTGTAGGGACTCTAAAGGGGATTTTTTGTTTTAAATGTGGTTTGGTTGGTGACTTAGTCACTTGAATATGGTTAAGTGTAGGGACTTTAAAGGGGATTTTGTGTTTTGAATGTGGTTTTGTTTTGATACTTAGTCGCTTGAAAATGGTTAAGTGTAGGGACTCTAAAGGGGATTTTGTTTTTTAAAAGTGGTTTGGTTGGTGACTTAGTTACTTGAATATGGTTAAGTGTAGGGACTTTAAAGTGGATTTTGTGTTTTGAATGTGGTTTTGTTTTGATACTTAGTCGCTTGAAAATGGTTAAGTGTTAGGACTTTAAAGGGGATTTTTTTTAATGTGGTTTTATTTTGATACTTTGTCATTTGAAAATGATTAAGTTTAGTTACTTTAAAGACGAATTTTTGTCTTGAATATGGTTTGGTTAGTCACTTAGTTACATTAAATTGGCCAAGTGTATGGACTTTAAAGGGGATTCTGTGTTTTGAATGTTGTTTTGTTGGTATCTTAGTTACTTGAAATGGATAATTGTAGGGTCTTTAAAGGGAGCTTCGTAATTTGAATGTGATTTTTGTTTGATACTTTCTCACTTGAAATTGGTTAAGTGTAGTGACTTTAAAGAAATTTTGTGTTTTGAATGTGGTTTGGTTAGTGACTTATTCATTTGAAAAATGGTAAAGTGTAGGGACATTAATGGGAATTATGTTTTTTGAATGTGGTTTGGTTGGTGACTTAGTTACTTGAAAATGGTTAAGTGTAGATACTTTAAAGAGGATTCTTTGTTTTGAATATGGATTGGTTTGTGACTTTCTTACTTCAAAATATTTAAGTGCAGATACTTTAAAGGTGATTTTGTATTTTAAATGTGGTTTGGTTTTAATACTTAGTCACTTGAAAATAGTTAAGTGAAGGGACTTTAAATGAGAATTTTTTTTTTGAAGGTAGTTGGGTTGGTGACTTAGTTGCTTTAAAATGATTAAGTATAGGTACTATAGAGGGGATTTTGTGTTTTGAATGTAGTTTGGTTTTAATACTTAGTCACTGGAAAATGGTTAAATGAAGGGACTTTAAAGGATATCGTTTGTTTTGAATTTGGTTTTGTTGGTGACATTGTTACTTGAAAATGTTTAAGTGTTAGGGACTTTAAATGTGATTTTGTATTTTGAATGTTGTTTGGTTGGTGACTTAGTCACTTTAAAATGGTTAACTGTAGGGACTTTTAAGCGGATTTTTTGTGTTGAATTTGGTTTGGTTGGTGACTTCGTCACTTGAAAATGTTTAAGTTTAGGGACTTTAAAGGATATTTTTTGTTTAGAATGTGGTTTGGTTTTGATGCTTAGTCACTTGAAAATGGTTAGGTGTAGGCACTTTGAAGAGGATTTTTTGTTTTAAATGTGGTTTGGTTGGTGAGCTAGTTACTTGAAAATAGTTAAGTGTAGGAATTTTAAAGTGGATTTTGTGTTTTGAATGTGGTTTGGTTTTGATACTTAGTTGCTTGAAAATTGTTAATTGTAGGTACTTTAAAGGAGATTTTGTGTTTTGAATGTGGTTTGGTTTGTCACTTAGTAACTTGAAACTGGTTAAGTGCAGGAACCTTAAAGTGGATTTTGTATTTTGAATGTGGTTTTCTTTTGGTACTTAGTCACTTGAAAATAGTTATGTTTAGGGAATTTAAAGGGGATTTTTTGTTTTATATGTGTCACGACCCGAACCGGGGCCCTGGCTGTGACGAGCATTCCAAACTATGAAGGCCCGAAACACCACTTTTTATCTGGTAATCATGCACATAATTCATATGATAAAAGAAATGCAGAAGATTCATCATACTACGAAAATATGGTCAACCTGAATGTAATCATAACACTGGAAAACTTAAATCCAAGATATGTCTTGACAGTAATGTCTGACTCAGTCTGCGAAATCTCTACTATAGACTAAATAAACTGTCTACAAACTGGGACAAGGCTCCCAGTTGACAAAAACAAAACTAAAGATAATTATCTGAAATAACCAGGCCTTCTGGATCATAGAAGGCACGCCACTGCACAATCTGATCTGCGATCTGAAATATCTACTACTTATCTAGACCCCTAGACTGTGCCTCAGAACTTAGAGGGAGGGGGGTCTGCCCAAAAGTATTGGAATGCAAAGCAATCCAACATAGATTACTTGAACATATGTATAAAATAGATGAGAGCAAGTTTTCATCAAACGTCATGCATAAAATAGTTTCTAGAAACACTTAGGCATCATTAGAGTAATCATAAATCATTCTTATCAAAATACTTTCTGATCTTTGTATCATTTTTGAGTTTAGTGGCACTCCCATACATTTTCAAATACTCCACGGTCTATATGGAATCTGCCATTGACTCGGAGGGAAGCCTCCAACCCTGTGTGCCGCAAGGGTTGGGTCTTTGATTCTAATATGCCACATGGCACTAGGACAACGTAATATAAGATATACCCGGATCGGTAAATCACGATTTCGGGCAATGAGTATCTTGACTCATGCCTTCTTTGGGGAACCACCTGACACCTCTTTCTACACAATTTATAACCATTTCTACTCATGCAACATTCTAATCACAAAATCTGTAAATCTATTTTGAAACATGGATTCTATTCTATTCTTAATTTATCATGGCATTCTCTGAGATGGTGTCGTCACACCAAGACTTCCAAGTTCTATTTCTAAGCCATAATGCAATAAGCATGATTTTTCATTAAAATGTAGTTTCATACCACCCAAAACATATAATTTTAATAAAAGATTTCATGTTCCAAAAACTAAAGTCATATCCATGCAAAAACTCTCATAAAACATATGGTGGTCACATGGTTTTGGAAAAACCATGCACTCTTTCATTATATGTATATTCATGATTCATAACCCTCTCTTTCGTATTCAAAAATCATATTCAAAACATAGCAAAAGACAAAGTATTTCATATCATGCTCTTCAAAACGCATTCAAAATAATTTATATCATACGAAGATGAGAAAACTCATAACAAGAGAGGGATTCATTATTATTTATGCTCTCAATTGAATAAACATTCTTGAATACATACGTACATATATAAATAATTACAAATCGATTTGGGGAAAAAGCCTAAACACCAAAACAATATCATCAAAACTTCTAAAACATAATTATATTCATAAACTTCAAAACACCATTCTTAAAACATGATTTCTATGCCTATGAGATTTTAGGAAAAACCCTACATACCTCAGAATAGAGAAACGATGAGTGTTTCTTAAAGCCTATAATCTGGGATTTTGAATCTTCAATCAATTTTGAAAACCAATAGTTGAATTTTAAGTTTTTTGAAGTTCTTGTTCGAAACTCTAGAGAGGATTCTTGATGAAAGTAGAGTTAAGTTTTGCCAAAATACCCTAAATCCTTTGTTTGGACGGTTTTAAAGACTAGGGAAAAGTCAAATTTAGCATTAATGACTCCTGAACGGAACTGGAAATTTAAACTTAAAACTCGATTTTGGGTGCCACCGCGATGCGCCACAATTGCTGTGGTCCACTGGAATTTGACGAGTGGGAAATTGGGTGCTTCCTCGATGTGCCACCATTGCAGAGCCCCACTAGAAGTTGACGATTGTCAATTTGACCCTCTTCGCGATGCGCTAGACCCTAAAATGATGATGTTTACAATTGAAACTTTAAATTTTTCATAATTTCTTTACCGAGGTCCGTTTTAGATGACTCTTATATCATTGAAAAGCCAATTAAGTCATCTACGTAATGAAAGGTTGAAATATAGGAAATTCCACATGAAAATTAATTTAGATCATTCTAAACGATAATGCTTAAACTTTCCATGGATAAAATTTAGCTATGAAGACATCAGGGTGATACAGAATGTGGTATGGTTGGTGAGTTAGTTACTTGAAAATGGTTAAGTGTAGCGATTTTGAAGGGGATTATGTATTTTTAATGTGGTTTTGTTTTGATACTTAGTCACTTGAAAATGGTTAAGTGTAGGAACTTTAAAGGGATTTTTGTGTTTTCACTGTGGTTTTGTTTTGATACTTAGTCACTTGAATATTGTTAAGTGTAGGGAATTTAAAGAGGATTTTGTATTTTGAATATGGTTTGGCTAGTGACTTGGTTAGTTGAAAATGGTTAAGTGTAGGAACTACTAAGGGGATTTTGTATTTAAATGTAGTTTGGTTGGTGACTTAGTTACTTGAAAATGGTTAACTCTAAGGACTTTAAAGGGGATTTTGTGTTTTGAATGTGGTTTTGACTTGATACTTAGGCACTTGAAAATGGTTAAGTGTAGTAACTTTAAAGGGGATTTTTTTTTAAATGTGGTTTTATTCGATACTTTGTCATTTCAAAATAGTTGAGTGTAGGGACTTTAAAGAGTATTTTTTGTTTTGATTGTGGTTTGGTTGGTGACTTAGTTACATGAAAATGGTTAATAGTAGGAACTTTAAAGGGGATTTAGTATTTTGAATGTGGTTTCATTGGTGACTTAGTTACTAAAAACTGATAAGTGTTCGTACTTTAAAGAGGATTTTTTGTTTTGAATGTGGTTTTGTTTTGATACATAGTCACTTGAAAATGGTTAAGTGTAGGGACTTTAAAAGGAATTTTTAATTTTGAATGTGGTTTTGTTTTGATACTTAGTATTTTGAAAATAATTAAGTATAGGGACTTTAAAGAGAAATTTTGATTTTAAATGTGGTTTGGTTGGTTACCTCGTTACTTGAAAATTGTTAAGTATGGGGACTTTAAAGATAATTTGTTGTTTTGAATGTGGTTTGGTTGGTGACTTAGCCACTTGAAAATGGTGAAGTGTAGGAACTTTAAAGGGGATTTGGAGTTTTAAATGTGGTTTTATTTTGAAGCTTAGTCACTTGAAAATTGTTAATTGTAGGTACTTTAAAGCGGCTTTTTTGTTTTGAATGTGGGTTTGTTTTGAGATTTAGTCACTTGAAAATGGTTAAGTGTAGGGACTTTAAAGGGGATTTCTGTTTTGAATGTGGTTTGGTTTGTGACTTTGTCACTTGAAAATGGTTAAGTGTAGGGACTTTAAAGAGGATTTTTTTTGAATGTCGTTTGGTTGGTCACTTAGTTAATTAAATATGGTTAAGTGTAGGGACTTTAATGGAGATTTTATATTTTGAATGTAGTTTTGTTTTGATACTTAGTCACATGAAAATGGTTAAGTGTAGGGACTTTAAATGGGATTTTTTGTTTCGAATGTGGTTTTATTTTGATTCTTAATCTTTTCAAAATGAATAAGTTTAAGGACTTTAAATATGACCTTTGTTTTGAATGTGGTTTGGTTGGTGACTTCATTTCATAAAAATGGTTAAGTGTATGGACTTTAGAGAGGATTTTGTATTTTGAATATGGTTTGGTTAGTGACTAAGTTATTTAAAACTAATAAGTCTAGGGACTGTAAAAGGAATTTTGTTTTCTGAATATGGTTTTATTTTGATACCTAATCACTTGAAAATGTTTAAGTGTAGGGACTTTAATGGGGATTATATGTTTTGAATGTGGTTTGGTTGTCACTTAGTTACTTAAATATGGTTAAGTGTGGGAACTTTAAAGAGGTTTTTGTATTTTTGATGTGGTTTTGTTTTGATACTTAATCATTTGAAAATGGTTAATTGCAGGTACTTTAAAAGGGCTTTTGTGTTTTGAATGTGTGTTTGTTTTGATATTTAGTCACTTGAAAATGGTTAAGTGTAGGGACTTTAAAGGGGATATTTTATTTTGAAAGTGGTTTGGTTGGTGACTTAGCCACTTGAAAATGGTTAAGTGTAGAGATTTTAAAGAGATTTTGTGTTTTGAATGTTGTTTGGTTGGTGACTTATTTACTTGAATATGGTTAAATGCAGGGATTATAAAGGGGATTTTGTGTTTTGAATGTGGTTTTGTTTTGATACTTAGTCACTTAAAAATGGTTAAGTTATTGGACTTTAAACCTAATTTTTTGTTTTGAATGTTGTTTGGTTGGAGACTTAGTCACTTGAAAATGGTTAAGTGTAGGGACTTTAAAGAGGCTTTTTTATTTTGAATGTGGTTTGGTTGGTGACTTAGTTACTTGGAAATGGTTAAGTGTAGGAACTTTAAAGGAGATTTTTTCTTTTGATTGTGTTTTGGTCTTGATACTTTGTCACTTGTAAATGGTTAAGTGTAGGGACTTTAAAGTAGATTTTTTTTTTGAATGTAGTTTGGTTTGGTTAGGGACTTTAAAGAGGTTTTTGTGTTTTGAATATGGTTTGGTTGGTGACTTATTTACTTGAAAATGGTTAAGTGTAGGGACTTTAAAGAAGATTTTGTCTTTGGAATGTTGTTTGGTTGGAGACTGATTTACTTGAAACTGATAATTGTAGGGACTTTTAAGGGATTTTGTGTTTTTAATGTGGTTTTGTTATGTTACTTAGTCACTTGAAAATGGTTAAGTCTAGATACTTTAAAGGAGATTTTTTATTTTCAATGTGGTTTTGTTTTTACACTTAGTCACTTGAAAATGGTTAAGTGTAGGGACTTTAAAGAGGATTTCTTGTTTTGAATGTGGTTTGGTCGGTGACTTAGTTACTTGAATATGGTTATGTGTAGGGATTTCGAAGGGGATTTTATGTTTTGAATTTGGTTTTGTTCTGATACTTAGTCACTTAAAAATGGTTAATTATGGTTACTTTTAATGGGTTTTTTTGTTTTGAAATCGGGTTTGTTTTGATATTTAGTCACTTAAATATGGATAAGTGAAGGGACTTTAAAGGGTATTTTTTTTTTAAAATGGTTTGGTTGGTGAGTTAGTTTCTTGAAAATGGTTAAGTGTAGGAATATTAAAGGGGATTTTGTGTTTTGAATGTGGTTTGGTTTTGATACTTAATCGCTTGAAAATGGTTAAGTGTAGGGACTTTAAAGGAGATTTTGTGTTTTGAATGTTGTTTCATTTGTGACTTCGTAACTTGAAACTTGTTAAGTGCAGGTAACTTAAAGGGGATTTTGTATTTTCAATGTGGTTTGGTTTTGATACTTAGTCATTTGAAAATATTTAAGTGTATGGAATTTTGAGGGGATTTTTGTTTTGAATGTGGTTTTGTTGGTGACTTTGTAACGCCCCGGAGCGTCACACGGTGCTTGAGGCTACGAGTAATCATCAATAGAGTAGTCATCATAAAAGAATAAAAGAATTTCTGAAAGATAACAAAATACGACTTATTAGTCAACTCCCAACATCTATACTAGTTTTCAAGCCTCTAAGAAAATTAATAAAACCAGCGAGCCATTGAGACATTCCCCAACTGACTCATACTCAGTTATCAAATGTAAGCAATTCCGTGAAACCAACATCAGACATCACGTCCTTGGAACATAAGGACTCAGCACAACAGAGGATATAGAATAGCGTACCTGAAGAATCACTGTCGAAACTAAAACTGAGCTCCTGAACCTACATTCTGATAAAATGCAGCCCACATCCAAAGATGTGGGTCAGTACATGGAAAGGAACCGAGTATATGGGGATGTATGCAGTTGTATAAACTTCATCATCATAAATATTTATAAGAAATATGCAGGATGTATGAAAGACTCACAAAGCCCGAATAAAATCATAATAATCATGAGAGGATGAAATAAGTACAATAACTCATGTGAGTCATCATATAATTTGTCAATCATTTTCAGTTCATCAACAATATCAATTCTCATAATGTAAATATCATTTAAATCTTTCGAAAGAATAACTTTCACAATTCCACTTTCAAATCCATTCACCATTCACCATCGACACCAGGAAACACACACACTGGGAGATCCTATAACCGACATAAATCATGTGAGCTACATGGAGTCCAACGTATAACCCACGTTGCGGAGAGCCGTCCTATCCTTGCCATTGGAGTAGGGCTATCTATATCCAATCCACACAAAGTAGTGATCACTATAAAAATCAGCCTTAGGCTCACTCCTATGGGGGCACGTAGTTTTAGGGAAATAAGGTCGCTTTATACCTCCCACTCGGTGCAAAAGATTTCCCTCGAACTTAGCTTAGATAATTTCAAAGACAATCCACAACAAAATAATTTCAGTAATATATAAATATACATCGAGAGCCATCATGCATCCCATTAATCAAAATCAACTACGTTGTGGATTTCTTTCACACTCGAGTTCAAAACAACTCCATTAAGACTAAAAGGACAAATCATTCAAAATATCTCAAATATTCAACATCAACGTGCTTATAACATACACTTTCTAAAAAAAAACACAATTTCCAATGGTGATTCACGACCCAAATATCAAAATCATGATAAATATCATTCAAGATTCATGCTTTATATCTCCACACATGTAAATTCATCTTTCAAAATCATAGACATCAAGATTTCATAATAATCATCATAAGATATGGGTTCCTGCTTCAAATTTGTAAAAATCAAATAAAAATCATGTCTTTGTAAAGAAAATTATTTTTGGGCACAAGAACGAAATAGAGTTCTTGTTGAAACACCCCACATACCTTGACTGATGAACTTTAGATCGATACTCATTTTGGAGATGTTAATCGTTCCTTAGAATGATGGTTCATGGAGTTCTTGAACAAGGAACTTGGAATCTTGAATAAATTTGCAGAATTGATGTTGAACTTTGGAGGTTGTTGAAGTTGGATGTAGGAGCTTAGGGTTTTCTTTTTGAGGGAATTTGATGAAATATAACATATAATTCTTCTAATAGGCTTTAATATAGAGTTTGAATGGATTTTGGGTGAGGGGGAATGACCAAAACACCCCTAAAAATCAAAAAAATTCTCCAATCTGTCCTTTGGTGGACTGTTTTGATAGTCTGAAGTAGATTAACCATATCGTTTTACTCCGACATCTAAATTTGATGAAACCAATTTCATTGGAAAGAGGACTCTCATATATTTCCGTTGATATATAGTATATCACACATATCATTTTGTACGAGGAGTTATGATCATTTAAAGTGACCCAAAAATTCTCTTTTGATAGGCTGAAGTAGATCGGCCATAACTTTTTGTTCCAATAAATCAATTGAATGAAACCAATTTCATTGGAAAGAGGACTCGCATAGCTTTTTGTTGATATATAGTAGATCACCCATATCTTTATGTACAAGGAGTTATTATCGTTTAAAGTTGGAGAAAAATTACGCCAGGCCTCAGTACTTTTTCCTGCACATTTTATTGTTCACTACTATTCACAGTTCTATCGGAATGTTCATAACTCGTCGCTCGGGTGTCCGTTTTTTATGACACACATATCTTTAGAAAGATTATTCAATACTCTACGCAATAGTGGGTCATAATCTAAGATATTCCTAATGGAAAATTTATAACTCATTCTAGAAGATAAAACCCAACACGTTTACGCACAAAATTTCAATGAAAAATTTCTCGGGTTATTATATCACCCCCTTCCCCCCCCAGAAACATTCGTCCTCAAATGAAGCTAAACATGTCAAGATTAGATAGGGAATTGAGCATACATCTGAAACCATTCATAAGACTCATCACCACATCATTTATCACTCCGAATGCAACATAGAATGTATAAATTCAAGAAACTACAGCTGAACACATAATAAATGACAGCTGAACTGCTGCAACTTTTATCAAAAGTGCATGATTTAGGAAATATTGGTACCTTCAGTTTGATCGGAGTTCACAGAAAATAAGTGCGGGTACTTGGATCGCATATCTGCCTCAGCTTCGCAAGTTGCACCCTCAACAGATTGGTTTCGCCACAACACCTTGAACAAGGGAACTTCTTTATTCCTTAGTCTTTGAACACTGAAATCAAGAATCTCAACAGGAATCTCATCAAAAAAAAGATTTTCTTGAATGTCAGCACTCACAGAAGAATCCACTACCACAACATCGCTAATATGCTTTTTAAGCATGGAGACATGGAATATTACATGAACAAAGGAAAACTCGGAAGGGAACTCTACCTCATAATCTACCTTTCCAACATGGCTAAGAATTTTTTAATGACCAACATTATGGGGAATAAGCTTAATGGGTGAAATTTTTCAGATACAGTAGGTCACCAACTTCAAACTCAAGGTACCTCCTTCTAACATCTGCATATGACTTCTGACGACTCTGCACAGTTTTCAACCTTTCCCTAATCAACTTAAATTTTTCCATAGCCTCAAATACCGAATCAGGACCACTCACAGCCGCTTCACCCACCTTAAACCAACCTATGGGTGATCTACACTTCCTCTCATATAAGGCTTCAAACGGAGCCATGCCAATACTAGAGATGAAACTGTTATTGTAAGCAAACTCTATCAACGGTAAGTGATCATCTCAACTTTCCTTAAGGTCAAGTGCACAAGCACTCAACATATCCTCTAAGGTCTAGATGGTCTGCTCAGCCTGACCATCGGTTTGTGGATGAAAAGTAGAACTCAAAAGAACTTGGGTACCAAGACCCTTCTGAAAAGATTTCCAAAATTACGAAGTGAACTGAGTACCCCTATCCAAAATGATAGAAAAGGGAATTCCATGTAGTCTGACTAGAGCTCGAATATACAATCTAGCATAATCCTCAGCAGTATATGAAGTATGATCAGGCAAGAAATGAGCAGACTTAGTCAACCTATCAACCACAACCCAAATGGAATCATGATGGTGTCGGGAAGGAGGTAAACCAATCAGGAAGTCCATATTTGTCTATTCCCACTTCCAGGAGGGAATACTAAACTCTTGCATCACACCACCAGGTCTTTGGTTTTCAACCTTAACCTGTTGGCATGTTTCACACTTAGCTACAAATGTTGTTATATCTTTCTTCATGCCACTCCACTAATAAATTTCCCGCAAGTCTTGGTACATCTTGGTGGTACCAGGATAAATAGAATATCGCACCCCGTGCACTTCAGCCATAATCCTCTATCTCAGATCATCAATATTCGGGACACAAAATCAACCCTACAATCTCACCAAACCAGCTCTTCCTTGGGAGAAAATCTCTACTTTTTGGTCCTTGACTGACTCCTTTAGTCTGACCAAACTAGCATCTAAGTATTCCTTTTCCTTCACTTCCGAAACCAAGAAGGATTTGGAACTACTCTAAACCCCTATACTACCTTCAGTAGAGTCAAACAACCTAACCCCCAATCTATCCAAATAATGTACATCACGATCCAACTCTTTCTTATCTTCTACCACATACGAAACACTACCCATGGACACTTTACTTAGGGCATCCGTCACAACATTGGCCTTGCCTGGATGGTACAACACACTCATATCATAGTCCTTTAATAATTCTAACCATAATCTCTGCCTAAGATTCAATTCTCTCTGGGTAAACATATACTGCAGACTCTTATGATCAGTGAAAACATCGACATCGACACCATACAAATAGTGTCTCTAAATTTTCTAAGCAAACACAACAACAGCTAACTCAAGGTCATGGGTGGGGTAATTATTCTCATGGGGTTTCAACTGTCTAGAAGCATAAGCTATCACCATACCCTTCTGCATTAATACATAACCCAACCCAACTCTCGAAGCATCATAGTACACCATAAAAATATCAACACCATTAGGCAAAGTAAAAATAGGGGCTGAAGTGAGTCGAGTCTTCAACTCTTGAAAACTCTTCTCACAAGATTCAGACCTCAAAAACTTTACTTTCTTTAGGTCAACCGAGTCATAGGAGACACTATAGAGCAGAAACCCTCAATAAAATAGTGGTAATATTAAGCTAAACCCAATAAACTTCGGATATCAATCAGAGAAATAGGTCTAGGCAAATTTCTAATAGCTTTGGTCTTTTGGGGATCAACTCTAATACCCTCAGAATAAATGATATGACCCAAAAAAGCAACTGAACCTAGCCAAAACTCACACTTACTAAACTTGGCAAAACAACTTGTGATCTCTAAGGGTTTACAAGACAGTTCGAAGATGATCAGAATGTTCATCCTCACTATGGGAGTACACCAATATATCATAGATGAACACTATGACAAACATATCCAGATATGGTCTGAACACTTGATTCATGAGGTCCATGAAAGCTGCTGGGGCATTAGTTAACCCGAAAGACATAACACGAAACTCAAAACGGCCATAATAAGTTCGAAAAGTGGTTTTCGGGAAGTCACAAACCCTAACTTTTAGTTGATGATTGCTAGAATAAAGGTCTATCTTTGAGAAATAACATGAACTTTGCAATTGGTCAAACAAATCATCTATTCTCAGAAGGGGCTACTTATTTCTGACGGTGACTTTATTCAGTTGGCGGTAATCAATGCACATACGCCAAGAGCCACTTTTTTTCTCATAAACAACACAGGAGAACCCTAAGAAGAAACACTAGGCCTTATGAAACCCTTATCTAGTAGATCTTTCAGTTGATCTTTCAACTTCGTAAGTTCTGTAGGGGCCATACAGTAAGGACGAATAGAAATAGGCTGAGTATCAGGAAGAAGATCAATCACAAACTCTATCTCTCTATCAGGACATTTCCCTGGGAGATCATCCAGCAAGACATCAGAAAACTCATTAATGACTTTAACAGATTGGAGAGTTAGAGTCTTAGACTTAGTGTCTTTTTCTCTAACCAAATGGTAAATACACCCCTTGGAAATAAGCTTTCTAGCTTTGAGGTAAGAGATAAAATGACTCTTGGGTGACACAGAATTCCTAGACCACTCAAACACGGATGCACCCAAAAATTGAAACTTGACCACTCGGGTCCGATAATCAATAGAGGCGTAAGAAGAATACAAGCAGTCCATACCCAGAATCACATCAAAATCCACCATGTCTAACTCAATCAGATCAACCAACAAGACTCTATGAAGAACGGTAACAAGACATTTTTTATACATTTTTTGGGCAATAATCGAATTATCCACTGGGGTAGAAACTAGGATAGGCTTAGGAATAATCTCAGGACTCATTTCAAAATTCACAGCAATCAAAGGTGTAACATATGAGAAACTAGATCCACGATCCAACAAAGTATACACATCAAACTAAAATATATGAAGCATACCAGTAACAATATCGGGAGAGTCCTCCTGTTCCTGGTGGGATGGTAAAGCATAGAATCTATTTTGGCGCTGCCCGCCAACATTGTAGAAGAGGTGCCCTGAGCTGGGGCTGGGCGAGTCACTGTAACTGGAGCACTAACAGTCTGAGTCTAGGTCTAAGGGAAATAGTCACAACGCCCTTGTCCATCCTGTGAACAATCTCTAACTCTGTGACCCATGTCACCACATCGGAAACAACCCCTCTTCTCACGCCAACACTCACCCGAATGAGCCCTACCATATTTAGCACACAGGGGACGATTTGGCTTACTACCAGTACTGTACTGCATTGTGAATTTCTTTCACACTCGAGTTCAAAACAACTCCATTAAGACCAAAAGGTCAAATCATTCAAAATATCTAAAATATTCAACATCAACATGCTTATAACATACACTTTCTCTAAAAAACATAATTTCCAATGGGGATTGACAACCTAAATATCAAAATCATGATAAATATCGTTCAAGATTCATACTTTATATCTCCACACATGTAAATTCATCTTTCAAAATCATAGACATCAAGATTTCATAATAATCATCATAAGATATGGGTTCATGCTTCAAATTCATAAAAATCAAATAAAAATCATGCCTTTGTAAAGAAAATAACTTTTGGGCACAAAAATGAAAGATAGTTCTTGTAGAAAACCCCCACATACCTTGAATGATGTACTTTAGATTGATACTCATTTTTGAGATGTTAATCATGCCTTTGAATGATGGTTCTTGGAGTTCTTGAACTAGGAACTTTGAATCTTGAATAAATTTGTAGAATTAATGGTGAACTTTGGAGGTTCTTAAAGTTGGATGTAGGATCTTAGGGTTTTCTTTTTGAGGGAATTTGATGAAATATAACATATAATACTTCTAATAGGCTTTAATATGGGGTTTGGACGGATTTTGGGTGAGAGGGAATTACCAAAACAGCCCTAAAAATCAAAAAAATTCTCGAATCTGTCCTTTGGTGGACTGTTTTGATAGTTTGAAGTAGATTAATCATAACGTTTTACTCTGATATCCCAATTGGATGAAACCAATTTCATTAGAAATAGGACTCTCATATCTTTCCAATTATATATAGTATCTTACCCAGATCATTGTTTACGAGGAGTCATGATCATTTAAAGTAGATCCAAAAATTCACTTTTGGTAGGCTGAAGTAGATCGACCATAACTTTTTGCTCCAATAGAAAAATTAGATGAGACCAACAGCATTGGAAAGAGGACTCATAGAGATTTTTGTTGATATATAGTAGATCACCCAGATCATTATGTACAAAGAGTTCAGATCATTTAAAGTTTGAGAAAAAGTACTCCAGGCCTTAGTACTTTTTCCTGCATGTTTTATTGTTCACTACTATTAACGGTTCGATCAAAATATTCATAACTCGTCGCTCGGGTGTCTGTTTTGGATGATCCATATATTGTTGGAAAGATTATTCAACACTCTACGCAATGTTGGGTGATAATCTAAAACATTCCGCATGAAAAATTTAGAATTTATTCTAGAAGATAGAACCCAACACGTTTACGAACAAAATTTCAACCAAAAATTTCTCGGGTTATTACAGACTTAATTACTTCAAAATGGTTAAGTGTAGGGACTTTAAAGGGGATTTTGTTTTGAATCTGGTTTGGTTTTAATACTTTTTCACTTGAAAATGGTTAAGTGAAGGGACTTTAAAGGAGAATTTTTGTTTTGAATGTGGTTTGGTTGATGACTTAGTTACTTGATATTGGTTAAATGTAGGGAATTCAAATGATATTTTGTATTTTGACTGTGGTTTAATTGTTGACTTAGTCACTTTAAAATGGCTAAGAGTAGGGACTTTAAAGAGGATTTTTTGTTTTGTATGTTCTTTGTTTGGTGACTTAGTCACTTGAAAATGTTTGAGTGTAGGAACTTTAAAGTAGATTTTTTGTTTTGAATGTGGTTTGGTTTTGATACTTAGTCACTTAAAAACGATTAAGGTTAGGGACTTTAAAGAGAAATTTTTGTTTTGAATGTGGTTTGGTTGGTGACTTAGTTACTTGAAAATGGTAAATTGTAGGGACCTTAAAGAAGATTTTGTCTTTTAAATATGGTTTGGTTGGTGACTTATTTACTTGAAACTGATAAATGTAGGGACTTTAAAGGGATTTTGTGTATTGAATTTGGTTTTGTTTTGATACTTAGTCACTTGAAAATTGTTAAGTGTAGAGATTTTAAAGGGAATTTTTTATTTTTAATGTGATTTTGTTTTTATACGTAGTCACTTGAAAATGGTTAAGTATAGGGACTTTAAAGAGGATTTCTTGTTTTTAATGTTGTTTGGTTGGTGACTTAGTCACTTGAAAATGGTTAAGTGTAGGGACATTGAAGGAGATTTTTTGTTTTGAATGTGATTTGGTTTTGATACTTAGTCACTTGAAAATGGTTATGGTTAGGGACTTTAAAGTGGATTTTTTTTTGAATGTCGTTTTATTTTTAAACTTTGTCATTTGAAAATGATTAAGTTTAGGTACTTTAAAGACGACTTTTTGTCTTGAATGTGGTTTGGTTAGTGACTTAGTTACATTAAATTGGTCAAGTGTAGGAACTTTATAGGGGTTTCTATGTTTTGAATGTTGTTTGGTTGGTGTCTTAGTTACTTGAAATGGATAATTGTAGGGTCTTTAAAGGAAATTTTGTATTTTGAATGTGGTTTTGGTTTGATACTTAGTCACTTGAAAATGGTTAAGGGTTGTGACTTTAAAGAAATTTTGTGTTTGAAATGTTGTTTGGTTCGTGACTTAGTCATTTGAAAATGGTGAATTGTAGGGACTTTAATGGGCATTATTTGTTTTGAATGTGGTTTGGTTGGTGACTTAGTTACTTGAAAATGGTTAAGTGTATGGACTTTAAAAAGGATTTTTTGTTTTGAATATGGTTTGTTTTGTGACTTAGTTACTTCAAAATGGTTAAGTGTAGCGACTTCTAATGATATTTTGTGTTTTGAATAGAGCTATGTTGGTGACTTAGTCATTTAAAAATGGTTAATTGTAGGGTCTTCAGGGGATCTAATTTTTTGAATGTGGTTTGGTTTGTGACTTAGTTAAATGAAAATGGTTAAGTGTAAGGACTTCAAATGGGATATTATTATTTGAATGTGGTTTTCTTTCGATACTTGGGCACTTAAAAATGGTTAAGTGTAGTGACTTTAAAGGGGATTTTTTGTTTGCAATGCAGTTTTATTTTGATACTTAGTCACTTGAAAATAGTTAAGTGTAAGGACTTTAAAGAGTATTTTTTGTTTTGATTGTTGTATAGTTGGTGACTTAGTTACACGAAAATGATTAAGTGTAGGGACTTTAATGGTGATTTTATATTTTGAATGTGGTTTTGTTGGAGACTTAGTTACTTGAAATTCATAAGTGTAGAGACTTTAAATGGGATTTTGTATTTTGCATGCGGTTTTGTTTTGATATATAGTGACTTGAAAATCTTTAAGTGTAGGGACTTTAAAGGGAATTTTTTATTATGAATTTTATTTTGTTTTGATACTTAGTCATTTCAAGATATTTATGTTTTGGGACTTTAAAGGATATTTTTGTTTTTAAATGTGGTTTGATTGGTTACTTAGTTTCTTTAAAATTGTAAACTGTAGGGATTTTAAAGAACATTTTTTGTTTTTAAATGTGGTTTGGTTTGTGACTTAATCACTTGAAAATGGTAAAGTGTATGGACTTTAAAGGGGATTATATGTTTTGAATGTGGTTTGGTTGGTGACTTAGTTACTTAAATATGGTTAAGTGTAGAGACTTTAAAAGAGATTCTGTTTTTTGAATGTTGTTTTGCTTTGAAAATGGTTAATTGTAGGCACTTTATAGGGTTTTTTTTTGTTTTGAATGTGGGTTTGTTTTGATATTAAGTCACTTGAAAATAGTTAAGTTTTGGGATTTTAAAGGGCATTTTTTATTTTGAATGTGGTTTGGTTGGTGACTTAGTCTCTTTAAAAGAGTTAAGTGTAAGGACTTTAAAGGGGATTTTCTGTTTTGAATGTTGTTTGGTTGGTGATTTAGTTACTTGAATATTGTTAAGTGTAGAGACTTTAAAGGTGATTTAGTGTTTTGAATGTAGTTTTGTTTTGATATTTAGTCACTGGAAAATGGTTAAGTGTAGGAACTTTAAATGAGATTTTATATTTTGAATATGGTTTTATTTTGATATTTAGTCAATTGAAAATGATTAAGTTCAGGGACTTTAATGACGACTTTTTGTCTTGAACGTGGTTTGGTTGGTGACTTAGTTACTTGAAACTTATAAGTGTAAAGACCTTAAAAAAAATTTCTGTTTTGAATGTGGTTTTGTTTTGTTACTTAGTAACTTGAAAATGGTTAAGTGTAGAGTCTTTAAAGGGATTTTATATTTTGAATGTGGTTTGGTTAGTTACTTAGTTACTTGAAAATTGTAAAGTGTAGGGACTTTAATGGGGATTATGTGTTTTGAATGTGGTTTGGTTGGTGACTTAATTACTTGAAAATGGTTAAGTGTAAGGACTTTAAAGTGGATTTTTTGTTTTTGAATTTGGTTTGGTTAGTGACTTAGTTATTTCAAAATGGTTAAGTGTAGGAACTTTAAAGGGGATTTTTTGTTTTGAATATTCTTTGGTTTGAATACTTAGTCACTTGAAAATGGCTAAGTGTAGGGACTTTAAAGGGGATTTTTTGTTTTAAATGTGGTTTGGTTGGTCACTTAGTTATTTGAAAATTGTTAAGTGGAGGGACTTTAAAAGAGATTTTTTGTTTTGATTGTGGTATGGTTTTGATACTTAGTTGCTAGAAAATGGTAAAGTGTAGGGATTTTAAAGAGTATTTATTGTTTTGAATGTGGTTTGGTTGGTGACTTAGTTTCTTGAAAATATTTAAGTGTAGGGACTTTAAAGAAGATATTTTCATTTGAATGTGGTTTGGTTGGTAACTTAGCTACTTGAAACTGATAATTGTAGGGACTTTAAATTGATTTTGTGGTTTGAATGTGGTTTTGTTTTGATACTTAGTCACTTGAAAATGGTTAAGTGTAGAGACTTTAAAGGGGATTTTTTATTTTGAATGTGGCTTTGTCTTTTTACTTAGTCACATGAAAATTTTTAAGTGTAGGGACTTTAAAGAGGATTTTATGTTTTGAATGTGGTTTGGTTGGTGACTTAGTTACTAGAATATGGTTAAGTGTTGGTACTTTAAAGGGGATTATATGTTTTGAATATGGTTTTGTTTTTATTCTTGGTCACTTAAAAATGGTTAACTGTAGGTACTTTAAAGGGTATTTTGAATGTGGTTCTGTTTTTTTACTTAGTCAGATGAAAATTCTTAAGTGTAGGACTTCAAAGAGGATTTTATGTTTTGAATGTGGTTTGGTTGGTGACTTAGTTACTAGAATATGGTTAAGTGTTGGTACGTTAAAGGGGGTTATATATTTTGAATGTGGTTTTGTTTTGATTCTTAGTCACTTAAAAATGGTTAATTGTAGGTACTTTAAAGGGGATCTTTTGTTTTGAATGTGGGTTTGTGTTGATATTTAGTCGCTCAAAAATGATTAAGTGTAGGGACTTTAAAGGGAATTTTTTGTATTGAATGTAGTTTGGTTGGTAAGTTAGCTATTTAAAAATGGTTAAGTGTAGGGATTTTATAGGGGATTTTATGGGGGATTTTAAAATGGACTTTTGTGTTTCGAATGTGGTTTTGTTTTGATACTTAGTCACTTTAAAATGTTTAAGCGTAGTGAATTTAAAAGGGATTTTTTGTTTTGAATGTGGTTTTATTTTGATACATAGTCACTTGAAAATGGTTAAGTGTAGACCCTTTAAAGAGGATTTTTTTTCATTGTTGTTTGGTTTGTGACTTAGTTACATGAAAATGGTTAAGTGTTGCTAGTTTAAAGGAGATTTTGTGTTTTGAATGTAGTTTGGTGTAATACCTCGAGAATTTGAACTAATAGAACCTTGCTTCAAGCTATTTACAAATAAAGTTATTGATTTGGTAGTTACATGATCTAGTTTGATGAGTATTAAGGCCTCAAAAGTTTCCAAGCTATTAGACAAATCAAAACATTCCTATGAATTATACTATGATATAGTCTACTTCAAACGAGCATATCTGTCATTATACTATGAACTTCTATGCTCATGACCCACCTACAGATAGATAATTGAAATAGGTTTCCAGCAATATCAATTTCACCTAAATCCGATACCAAAACAAAAATTTATGTCCATTTTACTCTAGCATATTAGCCTGAAAAACTGAGTGATGGCATTCTTGATAACTTATCACAAGTCTGACGACTTACCATGAATGTCGTCAGCCTTAGGCAGAATCTAGTCCTTAGTAATGACATTTCTGATAAGTTATCACAAGTATGAGGACTAATTACGAATGTCATCAGCCTTAGGTAGTATCCATCAATTCCAGCCCCTAATGATGACATTTGTGATGACTTATCACAAGTCTGACGGCCTATCACAAACGTCGTCAGCCTTAGATTTTCAACAACGTGGAAGTGGTTTATTAAGGGTATTTTGGTTTTTTTCCTTCACTTTCCACGACTTATATCCCTTAAGGTGCGTATTATCTTCCATTCTCATTAGTTAAACATCTTAAAATTCTGTAGACACCTTCAACCACAAGGTTTGGGTTTCATCAAAAACCCAATTATCTAGAGATTCAACCATGAGTATTTGATAATTCTTGCATATTTGAATTTCCCGTTAAGAGGGCTACGACTACGAGGGAAACCCAATAGTTCGCGAATAACCTTCCAGAATTTTTGAAGTAATCCAAAAGCTCCATGTTTAAGGTATGTTGTTTTGAACAAGAATACCCTTTTGTTCTTGAGCCCAAAAGTTAATATTTTCGTAAAGTATTTCATAAATTCATAGAGAATTCCTATCATGTTATTATATTGTGAGTTTTTTATGAAACTATGGCTTACCCAAGCTTTGAGTTGTAATATTATTATGCATATTAATGGTTTAAATTGTCAATTTATGGTTTAAATTGCATAATTCAACATCTATATCTTGTTTTGAGAGTTTTAAGTCCTATTGTTTTGAATTGAACCTTATGGTTAAAGCATGAGTTCGAGAATGAGATGTTAGTTATTTTTTAAGAATATCAATAAGTGAGTTTTGATTTTAAGTTAAGATAGAAATCCACATTCTTTAGTTTGAAGTAAAGGGGATGCATTTTGGCTCCCATTATACATATATATATATATTGTATAAATGTTTTAAGGTGGATTTTCTAAAGTTCTGAGCTAAGTAAGGGAGTAGTATTTAGCACCAAGTTGGGCTTGATTCCGAGGTCTTATGCCCATGAACTACGTGACCCTATAGGTTCTTGATATACCACGAGTGGGTTAAGATAGTGATCACTAAAGTTAATGTTTTATTCGATGGCAAGGATAGAATAGCTCTCCCCAACATGGGTAAGATGTTGGACTCCATGTAGCTCACATGGTTTATATCAGTTGAGAGAAACTCCCTAAGTTCCTAAAGTTCTCTAAGTTCTAAAGTCTTCAAAGTTTCAAAGAGTTTTAGTCTTAAAGTTACAAAGTTTTGAAATTATAAGTGTTTGAAAGCTATGGTCCTAATAATTTCAGGTGTCGTGATAATTTGAGGTTTTAAGTAAAAGCATGTTGATTTATAAGTCTTCTGGCTTATATTTATTTCATGCTATGTGAGTATGTTTTACACCATGCAGGTTTTCTATAAAAGCTTATGATATTGATTATTTTAATTGCACATTCCCCTATATTCTCAGTACATTCACAAAGTACTGACCCACATAATTTGTCTATGAGCCATATATTCTCGTATTGTAGGTTCAAGTTCTCAGTCTCAGCCTCACCAGTGATCCTTTCGAGCACTCCTATCTACATATCAGCCATAGTAAGTCCTCTTGTTTCAGGGACTAGTTATTCTCAAACTTCCAATTTTTTTAGTAGCTATTTAATTCTTGTTAGTAAATAATGAGTCAGTTTGGGACCTATCCCAATAGCTCTCTAGTTTGGAGTAGTAGAGGTTTGTCAGAATAGTCATCAGATTATCAGCACTTCGAGAATTTCTTTGAGTTGTAGTTTGTTCACACGAAGTATTTCATTCATATTTCATATTTTATAATGTCACAGTGTTGAGTTCATGCATTTTATCTCTAAGTAAGCTAATATATGAAGTAGAAGTCTCAAAGTTTTAGCTTGGTGATACTTGTAGCCTTAAACACCGTGTGACGTTCTGAGACCCGGTTATGGGGCATTATAAACTTGGTATTAGAGCCTAAGGTTTACGGAGTCCTAGGGAGTCCGACAAGACACATTAAGTAGAGTCTTGATCATCGGTGTGTAGTGTGCCACATCTATGAGCAAGAGAATACGAAACATTTTAGTAACAATTCATTTCATCCTCTTAAGTCCATCATGCATAAATTTGTCTTTATTATCTATTAATTCGTGCTCTCTTATTTCAGAATATGTCTCCCCGCCGAGCTCAAAGAAATAACAATGATCAGCAACTTTAGCCTATTGATCCTCTGAATGAAAATGTGTCTCATGCCAAATTCAGGGAAACCTTCTAGTCTCTAGCCCAAGTTGTCATTGTCAGGCCAATCAGGCCGCAACTCCTCAGCAGCAGGGAGTTGAATTAGTTTCTTCTAGAATTTTTGACTTTATGCGGATGAGTCCGCTAAAGTTTTATGGGCCAAAGGTAGGGGAAGACCCATATTTATATCTTGAGAAGATAAGGAAGATCATATAGGTAATGCGTATGTCTGAAGAAGTATGTGTGAAGTTAGCATCTTATAGGTTGAAGGACATTGTGTATGACTAGGTGGTTTCTTGAAAGAAGGTAGAGGGGAGGATGATGCTCCCATTACCTGGTAGATATTCCAAGATGCATTCTTGGATAGGTTATTTCCTTTGGAGTTAAGGGAGGAGAAGATTGAAGAGTTTATGAACTTAAGGCAGGGCTCCATGACTGTTACAGAATAGTGCTTAAAGTTCAATCAGCTAGCAAAATATGCGCCTGACTTGATCTCCAACTCCTGAACTGGTATGAGAAAGTTTGTGATATGTGTGTTGGGCTTACTACTAAAAGAATGCCGCACTTCTACGTTGATCAAGAAGATGGATTTGTCTAGGCTAATGATCTATGCACAACAAATAGAGGAAGATAAGATAAGGGCAAGAGATAGAGCGAGAGGTAACAAGAGAGCCAGGTCTGAACAACACGAGTATGGTCAGTCCAAATCCCTGGAAGGGAACTGCCCTTAGTTCAAGAGTCGTTCTTCAATGCCAGTACCCTGATCTGCTAGTGTCCCAACACTTAGAGGTAGGCCAGAGCAGGGAAATAGGTCTTCTAAGTCCAAGCCTTAGAAGAGTGTGAGCAGCAAGCCCAACTTCCCTCCTTGTGCCAAGTATGGTAGGACCCATCTGGGTGAGTGTTTGGCTAAACAACGTGGTTGTTTTGGGTATGGCAAGATAGGCCACAGGCTTAGAAAGTGCCCACATGCTAGGCAGAGAGGCAGAGATACCCGACCCTAGACCCAAGCCACTAGTGCATCAGCTCTCGCAGGCCGTCCAGCTCCTCCTCAGGGCGTTTCTTCTAGTACTGTTGGTGGTCAGTGCCAAAATAGGTTATATGCCCTACCTTTATATCAAGAGCTAGAGGACTCTCCCGATGTTGTTACTGGTATGATTCGTGTATTTCACTTTGATGTTTTTATGCTATTGGCACCGGGTTAATTTTTTCTTATGTGACCCTCTAGTTGCTGTGAATTTTGAGAAGAGTCTTCAAAGTATTTTTGAGTCGATTCTAGTTTATAGTCTAGTAGGGGAGTCTATTTTTACTAAGAAACTATACAAGAATTGTCCTATTATAGTCCTTCATAGAGTCACACTTACTGATTTGATAAAGTTAGAGATGGTTGATGTTGATGTTATCCTGGGTATGAACTATCTTCACTCCTACTATACGTCTATAGATTATCGTACTCGTGTAGTCAAATTTTAATTTTTGGGTGGTCAGGGAGTTAAAGACCTCCCAAAAGTCATTTTATTTCTTATTTCAAAGCCAGGAAGCTTATATCTAAGGGTTACTTTTATCACTTAGTTAGAGTTAAGGACACTAAGTCTAAAACCCAAGTATTTATTCAGTCAACATTGTCAATGAGTTTTTTGATGTCTTTCCAGAAGATCTCCCAGGGGTACCTCCCAATAGATAGGTAGAATTTGGGATCGATCTTCTTCCCGAGACTCAATCTATTTCCATTCCTCCCTACTTTATGGCACCTGCAGAGCTTAATGATTTGAAAGAACAACTCAAAGATCTCTCAGAAAAAGGTTTTATAAGGCCTAGTGTATCTCCTTGAGGCGCACCTGTCCTTTTCGTGTAAAAGAAAGATGGTTCTTTCGGTATGTTCATTGACTATCGTCAGTTTAATAAGTTAACAGTGAAGAACAAGTACCCTCTTTTGAGAATGGATGATTTCTTTAATCAGTTGTAAGGTGCGAGTTATTTCTCTGAGATAGACCTTAGATTTAGCTATCACCAACTTAAAGTAAGGGAGTATGATATCCCAAAGACAGCATTCCAAACCATCTATGCTTATTTTGAGTTTTTTGTTATGTCTTTTGGTCTAACTAACGCCCCAGCAACTTTCATGGACCTTACGAATTTAGTTTTCAAGCCATATCTTGATATGTTCATCATTATATTTATCGATGACATCCTTGTGTGTTAGACCATCTTAGAATCTTCTTGCAAACTCTTAAAGATCATAAGTTGTTCACCAAATTCAGTAAGTGTGAGTTTTGGCTAAGGTCATAGCGTTCTTGGGTCATATTATTTCAGCCAAAGGTATTAGAGTTGATCCTCAAAAGATATAGGCTGTAAGAAATTGGCCTTAGCCTATCTCTTCATCTGATATTAGAAGTTTCTTGGGTATAGCTGTGTATTACCGCTATTTTGTTGAAGGGTTCTCTTCCATTGCATCTACCATGAATCGGTTGACCCAAAAGAAAGTGAAGTTCCTCTAGTCGGATTCTTGTGAGAAGAGTTTTCAGGAGTTGAAGAATCGACTTATTCCGCCCCTGTGTTGACTTTGCCTGATAGTGTAGATGGTTTTATGGTATACTGTGATGCTTCAATAGTTGGTTTGGGTTGCGTACTAATGCAGAGGGGTAAAATTATAGCATATGCTTCTAGACAGTTGAAACCTCAGGAGAAGAATTACCCAACCCATGACTTAGAGTTGGTTGTTGTAGTGTTTGATCTTAATATCTAGTGACATTATTTGTATGGTGTGCATGTTGATATTTTTACTGATCATAAAAGCCTATAGTATGTGTGACTCAGAAGGAGTTAAATCTTAGGTAGCGGAGGTGGTTAGAATTATCAAAATAGTATGATATGAGCATTTTGTATCATCCAAGGAAGGCCAATATTGTGGCAGATGCCCTTAACAGGATGTCTATGGGTAGTGTTTCATATGTGGAGGAAGGTGAGAAAGAGTTGGCTCGTGATGTGCATCGTCTGTCTAGACAAGGTATTAAGTTGCTTGATTCTGTTGAGGGAAATATTTTGGTTCAAAGTAGTTCCAAATTCTTTTTGGTTTTGGAAGTGAAGGAAGCAAGACTTAGATTCTAGCTTGGTCAGACTAAAGGAGTCAGTAAAGGACCAAAAGGTAGAGGTTTTCTCTCAAAGTGGAGATGGTCTGTTGAGATTACATGGTAGATTATGTGTTCCTGATGTTTGTGATCGTAGGCAAAGAATTATGGCTTAAGTGCATGGTGCATGGTATTATATTCATCTCGGCACTACAAAGATGTATCGCAAATTGCGGGAAATCTATTGGTGGTGTGGAAGGAAGAAGGATATAGCTAATTTTATGGCAAAGTGTGCGATATGTCAACAGGTTAAGGTTGACCAACAAAGACCTGGTGGTGTGATGCAAGAGTTTGGTATCTCAACTTGGAAGTGGGAAGAGATAAATATGGATTTTGTGACTGGCTTACCTCTTTCCCGATGCCATCCTGATTCCATCTGGGTTGTTGTCGATAGGCCGACTAAGTCAGCGCATTTCTTGTCTGTGCACACATTTTATACAGATAAGGACTATGCTAGATTGTATATTCAGGAGTTGGTCAGGTTTTATAGAGTTCCCTTGTCTATCATTTTGGATAGGGGTACTCAATTCACTTATTAGTTCTGGAGAGCATTTCAAAAGGGTCTTGGTACCCAAGTTCATATGAGTTCCACTTTTCATCCATAGATAGATGGTCAGGCTAATAGGACTATCCAAACTTTGGAGGACATGTTGAGAGCGTGAGCCCTTGATTTCAAAGGTAGTTGGGATGAGCATTTTCCGCTCAGAGAGTTTACTTACAACAATAGTTACCATGTTAGTATCAAGAGAGCACTATTTGAGACTTGATATGATAGGAGATGTAGGTCACCCATAGGTTGGTTCAAAGTGGGTGAAACGACTTTGGCTGGACCTAATGCAGTATTTGAGGCAATGGAGAAGGTGAAGTTGATTAGAGAAAGGATAAAGATAGCTTAGTGTCGTCAAAAGTCATATGCAGATGTAAGACAAAAAGACCTTGAGTTCAAAGTTAATGATTTGGTGTATCTGAAAATTTCACCCATAAAACGGGTGAAAAGGGTTGGAAAGAAAGGGAAACTTGGTCCCCATTACATTGGCCCTTACAGAATTCTCAGTCGTGTTGGGAAAGTAGCCTATGAAGTTGAGTTACCTGCAGAGTTGTCAGTTATTCATCCTATTTTCCATATTTCAATTCTTAAGAAGAATATTGGCGATTCTATCGTTGTTGATTCTTCAGATAACTTAGATGTTTAGAATAACCTTTTGTTTGATGAGGTTCTAGTTGAGATCCTAGATTACCAAGTCCGTAGAATAAGGAAAAAAGAAGTTCCATTGGTTAAAGCTTATGGTGGAACCAATCAGTTGAGGGTGCTACTTTGGAAGTCGAAGAAGATATCCGATCCAAGTACCTACACCTCTTCTGCACAAATTCAGAGCAAGCCAAAGGTATTAATTTTTCTTAATTCAGCCCCTATCTAACAAAAAAATCAGCTATATAGCTATTTTGTTGCAAATTTGTGCACTCTCACAAATACTCAAAAGTTTAGAATGAGATAGATTCAACTTAGAGAATTATTCCAATTGGCCATCCTAAATTTCTTTGCATTCCTAGCTTAAAAAGTGACATTCGAGGATGAATGTTTTCAAGGGGCAGATATTGTAATACCCCAAGAATTTCAACTAATAGTAGAACCTGCTTCAAGCTCTTTAGAAATAATGTTAGTGATTTTATAGTTACATGATCTAGTTTGATGAGTATTAAGGTGTCACGACCCGACCCAAGGTCCTGGCCGCTACGGGCATCCCGAACCACACAGGCCCGAGATACCCCTATCACGTCCCAACCCACTACTGATATTATCTGCTCTGTGCCCAGGCCCGCACGACTTTACTATGCGTAACTAGTGAGTAAAGGCTTTCTTACTTATATATCCAGTATCCCTCTTGTTGTTTGCCGATGTGGGACTCCTTCCTAAGTTGGGGTGTCACATAAGGGCTCAAAAATATCATAGCTATTAGAAAAATCAAAACATTTGTTGACGATTGAATTCTTGTGAAGGATATTGGTATAGTCAACCTCAAATGAGTATATCTCTCATTATACTATGACTTTCTGAGCTCATGACCCACCAACAGATAGATAATTGAATTATCTTTCCAACAATACCAATTTTGCCTAAATTCGATATCGAAGCAAAAATTTATGCCCATTTTACTCTAGCATGTCATCCTGGAAAATTAAGTGACGACATTCATGATAACTTATCAAAAGTATGACCACTTACCACAAATGTCGTCAGACTTACGTAGAATCCATTCCCCAGTGACGAAATTTCTGATGTGATGACTTATCATGAAGGTCGTCAGCATTAGGCCGAATTCCATCAATTTTAGCCCCCCATAGTGACGACATTTGTGATGACTTATCACAAGTCTAACGGCCTATCATAAATGTCATCAGCCTTAGACTTTGAGCAATTGGGAAGTGGTTTAGTAAGGGTATTTTGGTCTTTTTCCTTCACTTTCCACGACTTATAACCCACAAGGAGCATAATATCTTCCATTCTTTTTAGTTAAACATTCCAAAATTCTCTACATACCTTCAACCATAAGGTTAACGTTTCAACATAAAAACCCAATTATCTAGAGATTCAACTATGAGAATTTGATAATTCTTGTATATTTCAATTCCCTGTTAAGAGGGCTACGAGGGATACCCAATAGTTTATGAATAACCTTTTGAAATTTTAGAACTCATCCTAAAGCTCCAAGTTTAAGGTATGTGGTTTTGAAAAAGAACACCCTTTTGTTCTTGTGCCCCAAATTTACATATTTTCGTAAAGTATTTCATAAATTCTTGATGAATTCCTATCATGTCATTAGATTATGAGTTTTTTATGAAACTATGTGTTACCCAAGCTTTAAGTTGTAATATTATCATGCATATTAATGGTTTAAATTGTCAATTTATGGTTTAAGTTGCATAATTCAACGTCTATATCATGTTTTGAAAATTTTAAGTCCTATTGTTATGAATTTAACCTTATGGTTAAAGCATGAGTATGAGAATAAGATGTTAGTGATTTTTAAGGAATATCAAGAAACGAGTTTTGATTGTAAGTTAAGATAGAAATCCACATTCTTGAGTTTGAAGTAAAGGGGATGCATTTTAACTCCTATTATGTATATATACATACATATATATATATATATATTGTTGAATTGTTTTAAGGTGGATTTTCTAAAGTGCTAAGCTAAGTCTGGCAGTAGTATTTAGCACTGAGTTGGGCTTGATTCCAAGGTCTCATGCCCCAGAACTACGTGCCCCCATATGTTCTTGACATACCCAAAGTGGGTTAAGATAGTGCTCACTAAGGTTAAGGTTTTATCCAATCGAAAGGATAGAATAGATCTCCCCGACGTGGGTAAGACATTAGACTCTATGTAGCTCACATGGTTTATATCAATTACGAGAAAATCCCTACGTTCCTAAATTTCTCTAAGTTCTAAAGTCTTCCAAGTTTCAAAGTGTTTTAGTCTTACAGTTACAATGTTTTTAAAGTTTAAGTGTTTTGAAAGCAATGGTCCTAATAATTTCGGGTGTCAATAAGTTAGGGTATTAAGTAAAAATGTAATGATTTATGAGTCTTGTGGCATATATTTATTTCCAGCTATGTGAGTATGTTTTACTCCAAGCAGGTTTACTATAAAATCTTATGATATTTATTATTTTAATTGCACACTACCCCGTATTATCAGTACATTCCCAAAGTACTGACCCACGTATTTTGTCTGTGCGCTATATATTGTCGTAATGTTGGTTCAGGTGCTCATTCTTAGACTCACCAGTGATCATTTCGAGAACTCCTATCTATATAATAGCCGTGGTGAGTCCTCATGTTTTGTGGACCAATTATTCTCAGACATCCAGTTTTATTTAGTAGATGTTTAATTATTGTCAGTTGAGTATGAGTTAGTTGGGAACCTATCCCAATGGCTCTCTAGTTTGGAGTAGTAGAAGTTTATCAGACTAGTCATCAGATTATCAACACTTCTAGATTTTCTTTGAGCTATAGTTTGTTTAGACAAAGTATTTCATTCAGATTTCTCATTTTATGATGTCGTAGTATTGAGTTCATGCATTTTATCTCTATGTAAGCTCATACATGAAGTAGAAGGCTGTAACACCCCAATTCGCTGAATCAGAATGCTACATGGTGCTCATGACCCCGAGGGACCACAAGCTAACCCATGACTGATATCTGTACCTGTATACTGCAAATCATGATATAATAATGTGGAATACATAGAACTATAAGGCCATAAGGTTCAACTGAATAAAACCATATGGGTGAAAATACCCAAAAACAACTCAATCTGAACGTAAATCTGAACATAAATCTAAAAGCGTCTAAACTATCTGAATAAGGAGTTGAAGGAACATGTCTCCAACTAACTCTGTAAAACTAAACTGAAGAAATAAATAAATGTATCAAATCATATTGTCCTTGAATCAATGAGGACTCACTGTGTTTCTGCGACTGGAATGCTACCGCTACTGCTGGGCTAGAGCTCGTGTCTCAGAACCTATGGTGTAACATGAAAAGAAAGCACCATAGCACAAATGTGTCAGCAACTGGAGTATTGAGTATACGAGAAAGTTAGGCTGAACATAAAGGGTTTCATGCATGAACAAAACTGACTGACTAATATAAATGTGGGATTGCAAACACACATATATAGAAACTAGGACCGTGATACGTGATAGCATGACCTGCAAGATAATACATGGTTTACTGATAACTATCAAGACTGATACTGAAACTGATAACATGGATGACTGTATATGATAGGCCTGTATATACTGAAATTTGGAGAACGGCCTAAGTTCTTTTACTGAGACTGATACTGAAAATGTGGGAAGTAGTGTTTAACCGACATACCCTATCTCTGCCGTTATGGCTAAGATGGGGTCCAATCTCTGCCCCGACTGGAGGGGTGTAAATACCGTGCCATGGGTAAGGACATCCTGTGAGTGACCATTATCTGGAGGGTACTCAATAAGAATGGTGGGAACCCTAAACTAACGGGTTAAGCCGCCTCATCAACTCTAATATGACGGGTTAAGATGTCTTAACCTACGCTGGCTACGTAGTTCTGGAACACAAAGATTGCTACTAAGAATCACACCATGAACTAGAGGGTGAGTTCCCATCCTTAAGTTCACTCGGTGATAACCTCTACTCCCATCTGGAGAGACTGAACATGTATAACTGACTGTGCATTACTTAATCTTACTGAATTTTGTTGACTGGCGGAATGTTACTGATATCTGACAACTGACTAAGATCATGAGGTTTTCCTAAGTCACATGACTGACTGAAGTCTATGAAATCATAAATTGAGTTTGGATATTGGGAAACATGACATAGAGCTAGGCACATAGCTATAGTTTTCAGGTACAAGTTCCCCCAGGACTCGATGGAAGGAAACTGACACACATGACTGACTTGATCACAAGAGTAGAGTCCATAATTTATAATATCATAAGTAGGGATCTCAAACTAAGCATGGTTATCAACAATGTATTGCATGGAAAGGATTTCATATCACATGGAAGTACTTTCACAATCTAAATATCATGTTCATTGCATAATCATATTGGCGACACATACCAATAACATGGAAGTTCATGTGGATTACATGGTTATCATACATCTTGTTCATAAGTAGGATTTGCAAGTAAGCATAGCATAATCTCATAAGAATAGTTCATGAGTATTCCAACAACATTTACAAGGCACATTATCAACATAGAAGTCGTTGGAACATAAGGGCATATCATGAATCCTTTACTTAGTCACAATTTAGCTATATTACATGATTTCTAGTTTCTTAGGCATTTTACCAAACACCTTACATACACATCTAAAGCATAGGTGAAATCATCAAATTTTACATCATGAACAACCAAATTTAAATGTTTCCAACTCATATAATATCATGAATTCATAAAAATATATAAAGATTCTATCTTGGGAATCACCCAATATCAACAACATGATCATCAACACCCAACAATATAGAAAATCATACTTTATAATGAAAAAGAGGGTTTTTGATCTTTATGGATGAAAGGGATCCATAAATCAACTCAGGCATACCTTAGAAGGAAGATTCTTGATGATTCACGTAGGAATTTCCTTGAAATTGGATCTTCAAGCTTAGTTACGCAACCCTAGTTGTTTTTCTCTTTTAGTGCTCTTGGATGATGAGTTTTGAGATGCTAATAGGGTTGTAATATATTTAGAATCTATATATTTCGTAGGGTTAGGTTTAGGGACATGTAAGGAGTATTTAAAGGTTTAGGGACATGTAAGGAGTATTTAAAGACTTAATTACCTTTAAAATAACTCAAAACAGAGTGTTTTTGACACTTGGAATTGACTTAGGCGGCGCCCAAGTTATCACCTATGCTTGGGTTGGGCGGCCCCTAACCAATCACCTATGCTTGGGTTAGGCGGCGCCTAATCAATCGCCTATGCTTACTGTCTCACACATAAATGGGCATAACTTTTTGCTCGGGTATTGGATTAAGGCAAAATTGGTATCGTTCGAAAGATAATTAAATTCTCTATAACTTGGTGGGTCTAAATCAGCCAAAATACCATATTAACATTGAGTTATACTCGTTCAAACATGACCCTTGAAAAATTGAATACTCAAACTTGATGGATTCAAATACTCTTTGCTCTATTAACTTAAGTGACTCATATGAACATGCTTAATGCATCATAAACTATTCTATCACTAGGATATTCATTGTAAGTCATGTACTCAAGTATGAATCATAGGATAGGAGATTTCATACGTAGGAATACATAGTCACTTCCTAGTTTAGAAACATGCGGGGTATTACAATATCTTCCCCTTAGGAACATTCGTCCTCAAATGAGAATTTACTGAGAAGGGATACAAGACAATAGAACCTGAACTTAACATAAAGAACTAAAACTTGATCTAATAACTGACATGCTAAACATCCTAAACTCGTGCATATTCGATGTACGGACAACTGACACATGAATGCATGACTGAGTATAAAATGGTTAATAGGTACCAAGTTTATACTGGAAATATGAAAGTGAATCTGAATAAGATTAAGGAGAACTGTTACCTTGAGCTTGATCTGAAATAGCAGGTAAGAGGTGAGGATACCTGGTACGCATATCTTCTTCTGCTTCCCAAGTAGCTCCCTCATGAGACTGATTTTGCCAAAGAACCTTGACTAGAGGGACTTCTTTGTTCTTGAATCTACGAGTCTGATAATATAAGATTTCGAATGGAATGTTTTCATAAGAGAGGCTATTCTGAATGTTGATGCTTTGAATATGGACAACAACTTCTGGGTCACCTATGCACTTCTTTAGAAAAGAGACATGGAAGACTGGATGGACTGAGGCTAGATCTGAAGGCAACTCAAGCTCATAAGCTACCTTGCCAAAATGACAAAGAATTCTGAAGGGACCGACATACCGAGGAATGAATTTCCCTTTTTTACCGAACCTCTTCACTCCCTTCATGGTAGAGATCTTAAGATAGACATAGTCAGCGACCTCAAACTCGAGATCCTTTCTATGAACATCTGCATAGGACTTCTATCGGCTCTGAGCAGCCTAGAGTCTCTCTATGATCAACTGAACTTTCTCGAAGGTGTCGAATGCTGAGTCAGGACCTATGAATGAGGCCTCATTAACTTCAAACCAACCAATCGGAGACCTACATCTCCTACCATAGAGATTTTTGAATAGAGCCATCTGAATACTAGAATGATAGCTATTGTTGTATGCAAACTCAATCAAAGGCAAGTGGTTATTCCAACTTCCCTTGAAGTCAATTGTACATTCCTTTAGCATATCTTTAAGAATCTGAATGGTCCTCTCTTCTTGACCATCTATTTGAGGATGAAACGCTGTGCTGAGATGGACTTGGGTACCGAGACCCTTTTGGAATGCTTTCCAATAGTGAGAAGTGAACTGGGTACCTCTGTCTGAGATGATAGATAGTGGAACACCATGTAACCTGACTAACTCCCTGATATAGAGTTTGGCATAATCCTCGCTAGAATAAGAAGTACGAACAGGAAGGAAATGAGTTGACTTGGTCATCCTATCTATAATAACCCAGACTGAATCATGGTAATGATGAGTTCTAGGAAAAACCATCACGAAGTCCATGTTAACTTTTTCTCATTTCAAAGTTGGAATGGTGAACTCTTGCATGGAACCACTAGGTTTCTAATTCTCTATCTTAACCTACTGACATATAGAGCACTTAGCCACAATCTCTACAACATCTCTCTTCATCCCTCTCAATCAATAGATCTCCCATATGTCGCAGTACATATTAGTGGCCCCTGGATAAATAGAGTATCGCGCACCATGCGCTTCTGCGAGAATTCGCTGCCTCAATTCATCTGCACCTGGAACACATAGAAGACCCTGACAACGAAGAACACCATCTCTCCCTTGGGAGAAAACCTTGACTTTTTGATTTTAAACTGACTCTTTGAGCTTGACAAGGCTAGGATCCCTATCTTATTTTTGTTTCACCTCGAAAACCATAGATCACTTTGAACTACTATGAACACATACACCACCCTTTGAAGAATCGACTAAGCGAACGCCTAGTCTGGCAAGCTGATGGATCTCCTGAGCTATCTTTTTCTTACTATCCTCGACCTGAGAAATACTACCCATGGAGAGTTTACTGAGAGCGTCGGCCACAACATTGTCCTATCCTGGATGATAAAGTATACTCATGTCGTAATCCTTCAAGAGCTCTAACCACCTTCTCTGGTGAAGATTGAGATCTTTCTAGGAAAAGACATACCGGAGGCTTTTATGGTCTGTACATGAACTCCATAGAGATAATTCCTTCAAATCTTCAAGGCAAAAACAACGGCTGCTAACGTAAGATCATGAGTAGGATAATTCTTCTCATGTGGCTTTAAATGTCTAGAGGCGTAGGCTATGACCTTAACATGCTGCATGAGGACACAACCTAAACCCACTTTGGATGTATCACAATAAACTACAAAACCGTCTGAACCATCTGGAATAGCTAGAACTAGAGCAGATGTGAGTCGAGTTTTCTTCTCTTAAAAGCTCTTCTCCCATTAATCTGACCACTGAAACTTAATCTTCTTCTGAGTCAATCTGGAAATGGGAGATACAATAGAAGAAAATCCCTCAAAAAACTGTATGTAATAGCCAGCCAAACCCAAGAAACTTCTAATATCTTATGGAGATACGGGTCTGGGCTAGTTTCTTACTGCTTCAATTTTCTAAGGATATACTCTAATTCCATCACTGGAAACAATATGGCCATGGAATGATACTGCTCTTAGCCAAAATTTGTACTTGCTGAACTTAGCGAATAATTGGTGATCCCTGAGAGTCTGAAGAACAATCCTGAGATGGTCTATATAATCACGCTCTATGCGTGGATAGACCAGAATATCATCTATAAAGACTATGACAAACATATCCAAGTATTGCTTGAACACACGGTTCATCAAATCCATAAAAGTTGTACGGGCATTGGTAATACCAAAAGACATGACTAAAAATTTGAAGTGACCATACCAAGTACGGAAAGCTATCTTTGAAATGTCATACTCTCTAACTCTGAGCTGGTGATTGCCTGATCTGAGGTCTATCTTGGAGAAGTAACTGGCACCCTAAAGTTGGTCGAATATATCATCAATCCTAGGAAGAGGATATCTGTTCTTGACCGTGACCTCACTGAGTTGACGATAATTAATACACATCCTGAGAGAACCGTCTTTCTTGCACACAAATAATACTAGCGCACCCCATAGGGACTTGCTGGGTCTAACTAATCCCTTATCTAAGAGATCCTTCAACTAATCTTTCAGTTCCTTGAGTTCTATTGGTGCCATTCTGTATTGCGGAATAGAAATAGGTTGAGTATCTGATTCGGGAGAAATGCCTGGAAGATCTTTGGGAAAGACATCTGAGTATTCATTAACAACAGGGACTGTTTTGAGGCTGGGAAAATCAGAACTAGAATCTCTAATGTGCACGAGATGATACACACACCCCTTAGAAACCATTTTCCTTGCCCGAAGGTAGGAAACAAGTTGACCCCTGAATGCTAAAATGCTACCCTCCTACTCTAGGACGGGATCATTTGGGAACTAAAACTGAACTATTCTATTTCTGAAGTGGAATGTGCCATAGCAGGAATGAATCCAATACATGTCGAGAATGACATCAAAATCAGGCATCTCTAACTCCACTAAATCTGCTGATGTGTATTTCTGAGATATCATAACAGGTTAGTTCTTGCATACCCACCGAGCTATGATGGTTTTACCCACTAGGGTAGAGACTGAGGAGGGCTCTACTAGGACTTTGGGACTGATTCCAAAATTGCCTACTATGTGTGGAGTAACAAAAGACAAAGATGCACCTAGGTCTAGCAAAGCATAAACATAAAAATGGAAAATCTATAACGTATCAGTAACAATATCAGGAGAATTTTTCTGATCCTGCTGGGACTGAAGAGCATAGAGTCTATTTGGTCATTGCCCACTGGTAGCACTGAAAATAGCACCCTACTATTTGTGCTCTATTTCTATTGCCGCCTCTGAACTTCAGCACTAGAGCATTGGCAGAGGAAGGAGCTGGAATGGCTAACTTGGAGTAAAACTGTGAACGGTTTCCTCTATCTGAATTGGGGTGAGCAAAGTTGAAATTACCTGACCTTGCTCTCTTGTTCTACTTCTCCCTAGTCTTAAAATTCTGCTCTTCTACTTGCTGGGCATGGTTCATGAGTCTTGCTAAGGTCATATCACTGATCAATATCGCAGATCTACACTTATTTACCACACTATCATTGACCCCTGACATGAACTTTCTCATATTAGCTGTATTGTCTGCGACCACATGAGGAGCATATATGGCTAGCTGAGTAAATCTACAAAAATACTCCCTAACCGTCATATTTTCCTACCTGAGATTGATGAACCCAAGAACTTTGGCTTTCCTCAGCTCTTGGGGAAAGAATCTGTTTAAGAAGACTGTGACAAATTCCTCCCACTCTATAGGGCCTAAATAATCTAACCTGTTAGACTTCCACTGTTTGTACCAATTATGAGAAATATCTTGTAACTGGTAGGAGGCTAACTCAGCACTCTCAATAGAAGTAACACCCATGATATCAATGACCTTCTGTACTTGGTCAATGAACTCCTGAGGGTCCTCATCAGACTTAGACCCATGAAAGATGGAGGGTTCATCCAAGTGAAGTCCCAAACCCTAGATACTTTGGGAGTGGCCACTGGGTTGGCCGAAATGACTGCTGGCTATTTATTTTGTGCAGCCATGGACTGAACAAGTATGGTAAATGCGATTCTAAACTTCACGTGGAAAACATGTTCGCCCAAAGGATCATCAAGCTGAAGAGCTGGATGGTTTCTTCTCTTTGGGGCCATGGTCTGGAATAAAAGAAGAATGGATTAGACTGAGAGTTTAACTTGTGCTTATGCTCACTAGCATGACATGAATAATAAAGAAAGGGGAGTGATCCTAAAACATCTTATAGCCTCCCATGCATAAATGTGGCACGCAACATACCCACTTACAAGACTCTACTAGATGAGGCTTTCAGACTTCCTAGGACTCTATTGAATCTTAGGCTCTGATACCAAGTTTGTAACACCCCGATTCGCTGAACCGGAATGTTACACGGTGCTCATGACCCCGAGGGACCACCAGCTAAGCCATGACTGATATCTGTACCTATATACTGCAAATCATGATATAATGATGTGGAATACATAGAACTGTAAGGCCATAAGGTTAAACTAAATAAAATCATGTGGGTGAAAATACCCAAAACAACTCAATCTGAACATAAAACTGAACATAAATCTGAAAGCCTCTAAACTACCTGAATAAGGAATTGAAGGAACACGTCTCCAACTAACTCCATAAAACTAAACTGAAGAAATAAATAAATGCATCAAATCATATTATTCTCGAATCAATAAGGACTCACTATGTCTCTGCGACTGGAATGCTACCGCTACTGCTGGGCTGGAGCTCGTGTCTCAGAACCTATGGTGTAACATGAAAAGAAAGCACCATAGAACAAATGCATCAGTACAACTGGAGTACTGGGTATACGAGGAAGGTACGATGAACATAAAGGGTTTTATGCGTGAACAACACTAACTGACTAAGATGAATGTGGGAGTGCAAACACACATATATAAAAACTAGGACCATGAATACGTGATAGCACGACCTGTATGCTAATACATGGTTTACTAAAAACTGTCAGGACTGATACTGAAACTGATAACATGGACGACTGTATATGACAGTCCTGTATATACTGAAATCTGAAGAACACCCTGAGTTCTTTTACTGAGACTGATACTGAAATTGTAGGAAGTAGTGTTTAACTAACATGCCCAAGGTATACCATTATGGCTAAGCTGGGGTCCAATCTCTACCCCGACTAGAGGGGGTCAATACCATGCCACGGGTAAGGATAGCCTATGAGTGACCCTTATCTGGCGGGTACTCAATGAGAACGGTGAGAACCCTAAACTGATGGGTTAAGCCACCTCATCAACCCTAATCTAATTGATTAAGATGTCTTAACCTACGTTGGCTACGTAGTTTTGGAAAAGAAGGATTGCTACTAAAAATCACACCCAAAACTGGTGGGTGAGTTCCCATCCTTGGGTTCACTCGATGCTAACCTCTACTCCTATCTGGAGGGATTGAACACGAATAACTTATTGTGCATGACTTAATCTTACTAAATTCTCTTGACAGGCGGAATGATATGGATATCTGACAACTGACTAAGATCATGAGGTTTTCCTGTGTCACATGACTGACTGAATTCTATGGAATCATAGCTTTAGTTTGGATATCGTGAAACATGACATGGATCTAAGCACACAGCTATATTTTTCAGGTACAAGTACTCCCAGGACTCGATAGAAAGAAGCTGACACACATGATTGACTTGATCACAAGAGTAGAGTCCATAATTTTTAATATCATAAGTAGGGATCTCATACTAAGCATAGTTATCAACAATGTATTGCATAAAAAGGATTTCATATCACATGGAAGTACTTGCACAATCTTAATATCATGTTCATTGCATAATCATATTGGAAACACATACCAACAGCATGGAAGTTCATGTGGATTGCATGGTTATCATACATCTTGTTCATAAATAGGATTAGCAAGTAAACATAGCATAATCTCATAAGAATAGTTCATGAGTATTCTAACAACATTTATAAGGCATATTAACAATATAGAAGTCGTTGGAATATAAGGACATATCATGAATCCTTCACTTAGTCACAATTTAGCTATATTACATGATTTCTAGTTTCATAGGCATTTTACCAAACACCTTACATGAAAATCTTAAACATAGGTGAAATCATCAAATTATACATCATGAACAACCAAATTTACATGTTGCCAACTCATATAATATCATGAATTCATAAAAACATATAAAGATTCCATCTTGGGAATCACCCAATATCAACAACATGATCATCAACACCCAAAAATATAGAAAATCATACTTTATAATGAAAAAGAGTGTGTTTGAGCTTTATGGATAAAGGGGATCCATAAATCAACTCATGCATACCTTAGAAGGAAGATTCTTGATTATTGATGGAGGAATTTCCTTGAAATTGGATCTTCAAGCTTAGTTACACAACCCTAGTTGTTTTTCTCTTTTAGTGCTCTTGGATGATAAGCTTTGAGATGCTAATAGGGTTGTAATATGTTTAGAAGCTATATATTTCGTAGGGTTAAGTTTAGGGACATGTAAGGATTATTTAAAGACTTAATTACCTTTAAAATAACTCAAAACGGAGTGTTTTTGACACTTGGAATTGACTTAGGCGGCGCCCAAGTGATCGCCTATGCTTGGATTGTCGGTGCCTAACCAATCGTCTATGCTTACTGTCTCTCACAAAAATAGGCATAACGTTTTGCTCAAGTATTGGATTAAGGAGAAATTGGTATCGTTGGAAAGCTAATTTGATTCTCTACAATTTGGTGGGTCTAAATAAGCCAAAATACCATATTAACATCGAGTTTTACTCATTCAAAGATGACCCTTGAAAAATCAAACACTCAAACTTGATGGATTCAAAAACGCTTAGCTTGTATTACCTTAAGTGACTCATATGAACATTCTTAATGAATCATAAGCTATCGTATCACTAGGATTTAATTTTAATTCATGTACTCAAGTATGAATCATAGGATAGGAGATTTTATACATAGGCATACTTATTCACTTCCTAGCTTAGAAACATGCGGGGTATTACAATATCTCCCCCTTGGAAACATTCGTCCTTAAATGAGAGATTACTGAGAAGGGAGACAAGACAATAGAACCTGAACTGAACATAAAAAACTGAAACTTGATCTCATGACTGACATGCTAAACATACTAAACTCGTGCATATCTGATGCATGGAAAATTGACACATAAATGCATGACTGAGTATGAAATAGTTAATAGGTACCAAGTTTATACTGGAAACATGAAAGTGAATCTGAATAAGATTAAGCAGAACTTTTACCTTAAGCTTGATCTGAATTGGCCGGGAAGAGGTGAGCATACTTGGTATGCATATCTGCTTCTGCTTCCCAAGTAGCTCCCTCATGAGACTGATTTTGCCAAAGAACCTTGACTAGAGGGACTTCTTTGTTCCTCAATCTATGAGTCTAATAATCTAAGATTTCAACTGGAATCTCTTCATAAAAGAAGCTATTTAAAGGGTATTTTTTTGGAATATGGCTTGGTTGGTGACTCTGTCACTTAAAAATGATTACGTGTAGGGACTTGAAAGGAGATTTTTTGTTTAGAATGTAGTTTGGTTTTGATACTTTGTCACTTGAAAATGTTTAAGTGTAGGGACTTTAAAAAGTATTTTTTGTATTGAATGTGGTTTGGTTAGTGACTTAGTTACTTGAAAATGGTAAAGTGTAGGGACTTTAAATAAGATTTTGTCTTCTGAATATGGTTTGGTTGGTGACTTAGTTACTTGAAACTGATAATTTTAGGGAAATTTAAGGGATTTTGTGTTTTGAATGTGGTTTTGTTTTGATACTTAGTCACTTGAAAATAGTTCAAAGTAGAGACTATAAAGGGGATATTTTATTTTCAATTTGGTTTTGTTTTTATAATTAGTCACTTGAAAATGGTTAAGTGTAGGGACTTTAAAGAGGATTTTGTGTTTTGAATGTGGATTGATTGGTGACTTAGTTACATGAATATGGTTAAGTGTAGGGACTTTAAAGAGGATTTTAGGTTTTGAATGTGTTTTTGTTTTGATACTTAGTCACATGAAAATGGTTAATTTTAGTTACTTTAAAGCGGTTTTTTGTTTTGAAAGTGGGTTTGTTTTGATAGTTTGTCACTCGAAAATGTTTAAGTATATTGACTTTATAGGGGATTTTTTTTTTCGAATTTGGTTTGGTTGGTGAGTAAGTTACTTGAAAATGGTTAAGTATAGAAATTTTAGAGGTTATTATGTGTTTTTAATGTTGTTTGATTTTGATACTTAGTCTCTTGAAAATAGTTAATTGTAGGGACTTTAAAGGAGATTTTGTGTTTTGAATGTGGTTTGGTTTGTAACTTAGTAACTTGGAACTGGTTAAGTGCAAGAACATTAAAGGGGATTTTGTATTTTCAATGAGGTTTTGTTTTAATGAGGAATTTTTGTTATGATTGTGGTTTGGTTGGTGAGTTAGTTACTTGAAAATGGTTATGTGTAGGGATTTTAAAGGGGATTATGTATTTTTAATGTGGTTTGTTTTGATACATAGTCAATTTAAAATGGTTAAGTGTAGGAACTTTAAAGGAAATTTTTTTATTTTGAATGTGGTTTTGTTTTGATACTTAATCATTTCAAAATAGTTTAGTTTAGGGACTTTAAAGGAGATTTTTTGTTTTAAATGTGGTTTTGTTGGTTACTTTGTCATATGAAAATTGTTAAGTGCAGGGATTTTAAAGAAAATTTTATGTTTTGAGTGTGGCTTGGTTGGTGACTTAGTCACTTGACAATTGTAAAGTGTAGGGACTTTAAAGGGGATTATATGTTTTTAATGTGGTTTGGTTGGTGACTTAGTTACTTAAATATGGTTAAGAGTAGTAACTTTAAAGGGGATTTTGTATTTTGAATGTGGTTTTGTTTTGATACTTAATCATTAGAAAATGGTTAATTGTAGGTACTTTAATAGGGCTATTTTGTTTTTAATGTGGGTTTGTTTTGATATTTAGTCACTTTAAAATGGTTAAGTGTAGAGACTTTAAAGGGATTTTTAGTTTTCAATGTGGTTTGGTTGGTGACTTATCACTTAAAAATGGTTAAGTGTAGGGACTTTAAAAAGTACTTTTTGTTTTGAATGTGGTTTGTTTGGTGACTTAGTTACTTGAAAATGGTAAAGTGTTTGGACTTTAAATAAGATTTTGTCTGTTGAATGTGGTTTGGTTGGTGACCTAGTTACTTGGAAACTGATAATAGTAGGGACTTTAAAGGGATTTTGTGTTTTTAATGTGGTTCTGTTTTGATACCTAGTCACTTGAAAATAGTTAAGAGTAGAGACTATAATGGGGATTTTATATTTTAAATTTGGTTTTGTTTAATACTTAGTTACTTGAAAATGGTTAAATGTAGGGACATTAAAGAGGATTTCGTGCTTTGAATGTGGATTGGTTGGTGACTTAGATACATGAATATGGCTAAGGGTAGGGACTTTAAGGGGGATTTTATGTTTTGAATGTTGTTTTGTTTTGATACTTAGTCACATGAAAATGGTTAATTGTAGTTAATTTAAAGCGGCTTTTTTGTTTTGAAAGTGGTTTTGTTTTCATATTTTGTCACTCGAAAATGGTTAAGTATAGGGACTTTAAAGAGGATTTTTTGTTTTCAATTTTGTTTGGTTGGTGAGTTAGTTACTTGAAAATGGTTAAGTATAAGAATTTTAGAGGTTATTATTTGTTTTGAATGTGGTTTGATTTTGATACTTAGTCTCTTGAAAATGGTTAAGTGTAGGGTCTTTAAAAAGTATTTTTTGTTTTGAATGTGGTTTGGTTTGTAACTTAGTAACTTGGAACTGCTTATGTGCAGGAACCTTAAAGGGGGGTTTTTCATTTTGAATGAGGTTTTGTTTTTATACTTAGTCACTTGAAAATTGTTAAGTGTGGGGAGTTTAATGGGGATTTTTTGTAATAAATGTGGTTTGGTTGGTGAGTTAGTTACTTGAAAATGGTTAAGTGTAGGGGTTTTAAAGGGGATTATGTATCTTGAATGTGGTTTTGTTTTGATACATAGTTACTTGAAAATGGTTAAGTGTAGGAACTTTAAAGGGAATTTTTTTATTTTGAATGTGGTTTTGTTTTTATACTTAATCGCTTGAAAATAGTTTAGTTTAGGGACTTTAAATGTGATTTTTGGTTTTAAATGTGGTTTTGTTGGTTACTTAGTTACATGAAAATTGTTAAGTGTAGGGATTTTAAAGAAGATTTTATGTTTTGAGTGTGGCTTGGTTGGTGACTTAGTCACTTGAAAATGGTAAAGTGTAGGGACTTTAAAGGAGATTTTGGGTTTTGAATGTGGTTTGGTTTGTAACATAGTAACTTGGGACTGGTTAAGTGCAGGAACCATACAGGGAATTTTGTATTTTGAATGAGGTATTGTTTTTATACTTAGTCACTTGAAAATAGTTAAGTGTGGGGTGTTTAATGGAGATTTTTTGTTAGGAATGTGGTTTGGTTGGTGAGTTAGTTACTTGAAAATGGTTATGTGCAGAGATTTTGAAGGGGATTATGTATTTTGAATGAGGTTTTGTTCTTGAAAATGGTTAAGTGTAGGAACATTAAAGGGATTTTTTTTATATTTAATATGGTTTTGTTTTGATACCTAATCATTTGAAAATAGTTTAGTTTAGGGACTTTAAATAAGATTTTTGGTTTTAAATTTGGTTTTGTTGGTTACTTAGTTACAAAGAAATTGTTAAGTGTAGGTACTTTAAAAGGGCTATTTTGTTTTTAATGTGGGTTTGTTTTGATATTTAGTCACTTTAAAATGGTTATGTGTAGGAACTTTAAAGAGATTTTAAGTTTTCAATGTGGTTTGGTTGGCGACTTAGTCACTTGAAAATGGTGAAGTTTAGGGACTTTAAAACGTATTTTTTGTTTTGAATGTGGTTTGGTTGGTGACTTGGTTACTTGAAAATGGTAAAGTGTACGGACTTTAAATAAGATTTTGTCTTCTGAATGTGGTTTGGTTGCCCACTTAATTACTTGAAACCAAAAATGTAGGGACTTTAAAGGGATTTTGTGTTTTGAATGTGGTTTTGTTTTGATACTTAGTCACTTTAAATTAGTTAAGAGTAGAGACTATAAAGGGGATTTTTATTTTCAATTTGTTTTTGTTTTTATATTTAGTCACTTGAAAATGGTTAAGTGTAGGGATTTTAAAGGGGATTATGTATTTTGAATGTGGTTTTGTTTTGATACATAGTAACTTGAAAATGGTTAAGTGTAGGAACTTTAAAGGGAATTTTTTTATTTTGAATATGGTTTTGTTTTGATACTTAATAATTTAAAAATAGTTTAGTATAGGGACTTTAAAGGAGATTTTTGGTTTTAAATGTGGTTTTGTAGGTTACTTTGTTACATGAAAATTTTTAAGTGTAGAGACTTTAAAGAGGATTTTATGATTTGAGAGAGGCTTGGTTGGTGACTTAGTCACTTGAAAATGGTAAAGTGTAGGGACTTTAAAGGGGATTATTTGTTTTGAATGTGGTTTGTTTGGTGACTTAGTTACTTGAAAATGGTTAAGTGTAGTGACTTTTAAGGGGATTTTGTATTTTGAATGTGGTTTTGTTTTGATACTTAATCATTAGAAAATGGTTAATTGAAGGTACTTTAAATGGGCTATTTTGTTTTGAATGTGGGCTTGTTTTGATATTTAGTCACTTTAAAATGGTTAAATGTAGGGACTTTAAAGGGATTTTTAGTTTTCAATGTGGTTTGGTTGGTGACTTAGTCACTTGAAAATGGTTAAGTGCAAGGAGTTTAAAAAGTATTTTTTGTTTTGAATGTGGTTTTAGTAGGTGACTTAGTTACTTGAAAATGGTAAAGTGTAGGGACTTCAAATAAGATTTTGTCTTCTGAATGTGGTTTGGTTGGTGACTTAGTTACTTGAAACTGATAATTGTAGGGACTTTATAGGGATTTTGAGTTTTGAATGTGATTTTGTTTTGATAATTAGTCACTTGAAAATAGTTAAGAGTAGAGACTATAAAGGGTATTTTATTATTTCAATTTGGTTTTGTTTTTATACTTGGTCACTTGAAAATTGTTAAATGTAGGGACTTTAGAGAGGATTTTGTGTTTTGTAATTGGTTAAGTATAGGAATTTTAAAGGGTATTATGTGTTTTGAATGTGGTTTAATTTTGATACTTAGTCTCTTGAAAATTGTTAATTGTAGGGACTTTAAAGGAGATTTTGTGTTTTGAATGTTGTTTGGTTTGTAACTTAGTAACTTGGGTTAAGTGCAGGAACCTTAAAGGGGATTTTGCATTTTGAATGAGCTTTTGTTTTTATACTTAGTCAGTTGAAAATAGTTAAGTGTGGGGGTGTTTAATTGGGATTTATCGTGATGAATGTAGTTTGGTTGGTGAGTTAGTTACTTGAAAATGGTTAAGTGTGTAGATTTTAAGGGGGATTATGTATTTTGAATGTGGTTTTATTTTGATACATAGTCACTTGAAAATGGTTAAGTGTAGGAACCTTAAAGGGAATTTTTTTTATTTTTAATGTGGTTTTGTTTTGACACATAATCATTTGAAAATAGTTTTGTTTAGGGACTTTTAAGGAGATTTTTGGTTTTAAATGTGGTTTTGTTGGTTACATAGTTACATGAAAATTGTTAAGTGTAGAGATTTTAAAAAGATTTTATGTTTTGAGTATGGCTTGGTTGGTGAATTAGTCACTTGAAAATGGTAAAGTATAGGGTCTTTAAAGGGCATTATATGTTTTAAATGTGGTTTGCTTGGGGACTTAGTTACTTAAATATGGCTAAGTGTAGTGTCTTTAAAGGGGATTTTGTATTTTGAATGTGGTTTTGTTTTGATACTTAATCGTTAGAAAATGGTTAATTGTAGGTTCTTTAAAAGGGCTATTTTGTTTCGAATGTGGGTTTATTTTGATATTTAGTCACTTTAAAATGGTTCAGTGTAGGGACTTTAAAGGGATTTTTAGTTTTTAATGTGGTTTGGTTGGTGACTTAGTCACTTGAAAATGGTTAAGTGTAGGGACTTTAAAAAGTATTTTTTGCTTTGAATGTGGTTTGGTTGGTGACTTAGTTACTTTAAAATGGTAAAGTGTAGGGACTTTAAATAAGATTTTGTCTTCTGAATGTGGTTTAGTTGGTGACGTAGTTACTTGAAACTTATAATTGTAGGGACTTTAAAGTGATTTTGTATTTTGAATGTGGTTTTGTTTTGATTCTTAGTCACTTGAAAATAGTTACGAGTAGAGACTATAAAGGGGATTTTTATTTTCAATTTGGTTTTATTTTTATACTTAGTCACTTGAAAATAGTCAAGTGTAGGGACTTTAAAGAGAATTTCGTGTTTTGAATGTGGATTGGTTGGTGACTTAGTTACATGAATATGGTTAAATGTAGGGACTTTAAAGGGGATTTTATGTTTTGAATGTGGTTTTGTTTTGATACTTAGTCAGATGAAAATCGTTAATTGTAGTTACTTTAAAGCGGCTTTTTTGTTCTGAAAGTGGGTTTGTTTTGATATTTTTGTCACTCAAAAAAGGTTAAGTATAGGGACTTTAAAGGGGATTTTTTGTTTTCAATTTCGTTTGGTTGATGAGTTAGTTACTTAAAAATGGTTAAGTATAGGAATTTTAGAGGGTATTATGTTATTTGAATGTTGTTTAATTTTGATACTTAGTCTCTTGAAAATTCTTAATTGTAGGGACTTTAAAGGAGTTTTTGTGTTTTGAATGTCGTTTGGCTTGTAACTTAGTAACTTCGGTTAAGTGTAGGAACCTTAAAGGGGATTTTGTATTTTGAATGAGGTTTTGTTTCTATACTTAGTCACTTGAAAATAGTTAAGTGTGAGGAGTTTAATGGGGATTTTTTCTTATGAATGTGGTTTGGCTGAGGAATTAGTTACTTGAAAATTGTTAAGTGTAGGGATTTTAATGGGGATTATGTATTTTGAATGTGGTTTTGCTTTGATAGATAGTCTCTTGAAAATGGTTAAGTGTAGGAACTTTAAAGGAAATTTTTTTATTTTCAATGTGGTTTTGTTTTGATACTTAATCATTTGAAAATAGTTTAGTTTAGGGACTTTAAAATGTATTTTTTGTTTTGAATGGGGTTTGGTTTGTGAATTAGTTACTTGAAAATGGTAAAGTGTAGGCACTTTAAAACGTATTTTTTGTTTTGAATGGGGTTTGGTTGGAGACTAAGTTACTTGAAAAAGGTAAAGTGTAGGGACTTTAAATAAGATTTTGTCTTCTGAATGTGGTTTGGTTGGTGACTTAGCTACTTGAAACATATAATTGTAGGGACTTTAAAGAGATTTTGTGTTTTGAATGTGGTTTTGTTTTGATACTCAGTCACCTGAAAATAGTGAATAGTAGAGACTATAAAGCGGATTTTTTATTTTCAATTTTTTTTTTTTTTATACTTAGTCACTTGAAAATGGTTATGTGTAGGGTCTTTGAAGAGGATTTTGTGTTTTGAATATGGATTGGTTGGTGACTTAGTTACATGAATATGGTTAAGTGTAGGGACTTTAAGGGGGATTTTATGTTTTGAATGTCGTTTTGTTTTGATACTTAGTCACATGAAAATGGTTAATTGTAGTTACTTTTAAACGACTTTTTTGTTTTGAAAGTGGGTTTGTTTTGATATTTTGTCACTCGAAAATGGTGAAGTATAGGGACTTTAAAGGGAATTTTTTGTTTTCAATTTGGTTTGGTTGGTGAGTTAGTTACTTGAAAATGGTTAAGTATAGGAATTTTAGAGGGTATTATGTGTTTTGAATGTGGTTTGATTTTGATACTTAGTCTCTTGAAAATTGTTAATTTTAGGGACTGTAAAGGAGATTTTGAGTTTTGAATGTGGTTTGGTTTGTAACTTAGTAAATTGGAACTGGTTAAGTGCAGGAACCTTAAAGGGGATTTTGTATTTTGAAAGAGGTTTTGTTTTTACACTTAGTCACTTGAAAATAGTTAAGTGTGGGGAGTTTAATGCGTATTTTTTGTAATGAATGTGGTTTGGTTGGTGAGTTAGTTACTTGAAAATGGTTAAGTGTTGGGATTTTAAAGGGGATTATGTATTTTGAATGTGGTTTTGTTTTGATACATAGTTACTTGAAAATGGTTAAGTGTAGGATATTTAAAGGGAATTTTTTATTTTGAATGTGGTTTTGTTTTGATACTTAATCACTTGAAAATAGTTTAGTTTAGGGACTTTAAAGGTGATTTTTGGTTTAAAATGTAGTTTTGTTGGTTACTTGAAAATGGTTAAGTGGAGGGACTTTAAAAAGGATTTCGTGTTTTGAATGTTGTTTGGTTGGTGAACTTAGTTACTTGAATATGGTTAAGTGTTGGGACTTTTAAGGGTATTTTATGTTTTGAATTTTTTTTTTCTTTTGATACTTAGTCACTTGAAAATGGTTAACTGTAGGTACTTTAAAGGAGATTTTGTGTTTTAAATGTGGTTTGGTTATTAACTTACTAAGTTGAAACTGTTTAAGTGGAGGAACCTTAAAGGGGATTTTGTATTTTGAATGTGGTTTTCTTTTGATACTTCGACACTTGAAAATTGTTAAGTGTAGGGACTTTAAAGGGGATTTTTTGTTTTGACTGTGTCATGACCCAAAACGGGGCCTTGGCCATGACGAGCATTCCGAACCATGAAGGCCCAAAACACCCTATCTATCTGGTAATCATGCACATTATTCATATGATAAAAGAAATGCGGAAGATTCACACTACCAAGAAAATATGGTCAACCTGAATGTAATCATAACACTGAAAAACTTAAATCCAAGATATACCTGAACAATAATGTCTGACTCAGTCTGCGAAATCTCTACTATGGTCTAAACAAACTGTCTAAAAACTGGGACAAGGCTTCCAGTAGAGCAAAACAAAACTAAAGATAATTATCTGAAATAACCAAGCCTTCTGGATCATAGAAGGCTCACCAATGCACAATCTGATGTGCGATCTGAAATATCTTCTATTTATTTGGACCCCTAGACTGTGCCTCAAAACGTAGAGGGAGGGGGGTCTGCACAAAAGTACTAGCGTGCGAAGCAATCCAAAATAGAGTACGTGAACATATGTATAAAATAGATGAGAGCAATTTTTCATCAAACATCATGCATAAAATAGTTTCTGGAAACACTCACGCATCATTCGAATAATCATAAATTATTCTTGTCAAAACAGTTTCTGATCTTTGAATCATTTCTGACTTAGGTGGCACTCCCCTACGTCTTCTAATATTCCACGGGCTATATGGAATCTGCCATTAACTTGGCGGGGAAGCCTCCAACCCGAGTGTTCCACAAGTGTTGGAGTCTCTTATTCTAATATGCCAGATGGCACTAGGCCAGCGTAATATGAGATATACCCAGATCCGTAAATCACAACATTGGGCAATGAGTATCTGGACTCATGCCTTCTTTGGGGAACCACCTAACATCTCTTTCTACCCAATTTTTAACCATTTCTAATCATGCAAGATTCTAATCACAAAATCTGTAAATCTATTTTCAAACATGCATTCTATTCTATTCTAAATTTATCATGGTATTTTTTTAGTTGGTGTTGTCACACCAAGACTTGAAAGTTCTATTTTTGAGCCATAATGCAATAAGCATGATCTTTCATTAAAATGTAGTTTGAGACTACCCAAAACATGTAATTTGCATGAAAGATTTCATGTTCCAAAAAATCAAGTCAAATCCATGCAAAAACTCTCATAAAACATATAGTGGTCACATGCTTTTGGCAAAACCATGCACTCTTTCGTTATATGTATATTCAACATTCACAACCCTCTCTTTCGTATTCAAAAATCATATTCAAAACATAGCAAAATCCAAGGTAGTACATATCATGCTCTTCAAAACACATTCAAAACAATTTATATGATACGAAGATGAGAAAACTCATAACAAGAGAGGGATTCATTATAATTCATGCTCTCAATTGAATAACCATTCTTGAAAAGATATGTACATATATACATAATTTTATATCAATTTGGGGGAAAGGCCTAAAGACCAAAACAATTCCATCAAAAGTTCTAAAACATGATTATATTCATAAACTTCAAAACCCTATTCTTAAAACATGATTTCTATGCCCATGAGATTTTAGGGAAATCTCCACGTACCTCAAAATAGGGAAAAAAATAGGTGTTTCTTGAAGCCTATAAACTGGGATTTTGAATTTTCAATCGATTTTGAAAACCCTTGGTTGAATCTTGAGTTTTTTGAAGTTCTTGTTTGAAACTCTAGAGAGGATTTTTGATGAAAATAGGGTTAAGTTGCTCAAACATACCCTAAATACTTTGTTTGGATTGTTTTAAAGGCTAGGTAAAAGTCAAATTTACCCTTAATGACTCCTAAATGGAACTCGAAATTTGAACTTAAAACTCGATTTCGGGTGCCACCGCGATGTGCCACAATTGCGGTGGTCCACTAGAATTTGACGAGAGGGAAATTGGGTGATTCCTTGATGTGCCACCATCGTGGAGCCCTACTAGAAGTTGACTATTTTAAATTTTACCCTCTACGCGACGCTCTAGACCCCAAAATGATGATGTTTACGACTGGAACTTTAAATTATTCATAACTTCTTTACCGAGAGACCGTTTTGGAAAAATCTTATATAGTTGGAAAACCAATTAAGTCATCTACATAAAAAATGGTTGAAATGTAGGAAATTGCACATGAATATTAATTTAGATCATTCTAAAAGCTAATGCTTAGACTTTCCATACACGAAATTAAGCTATGAAGACGTTAGGGTGTTACAGAATATTGTATGGTTGGTGAGTTAGTTACTTCAAAATGGTTAAGTGTAGGGTTTTAAATGGTTTTATGTATTTTGAATGTGGTTTTGTTTTGATACTTAGTCACTTGAAAATGGTTCAGTGTAGGAACTTTAAAGGAAATTTTGTATTTTGAATGTGGTTTTGTTTTAATACTTAGTCACTTGAAAATGGTTAAGTGTAGGGTTTTTAAAGAGCATTTTGTACTTTGAATGTGGTTTAGCTAGTGACGTGGTTAGTTGAAAATAGTTAAGTGTAGGAACTATTAAGGGGATTTTGTGTTTTAAATGTGGTTTGGTTGGTGACTTAGTTACTTGAAAATGGTTAATTGTAAGTACTTTAAAAGGGATTTTGTGTTTTGAATATGGTTTTATTTTGATACTTAGGCACTTGAAAATGGTTAAGTGTAGTAACTTTAAAGGGTATTTTATATATTAAATGTGGTTTTATTTTGATACTTGGTCACTTGAAAATAATTAAGTGTAGGAATTTAAAGAGTATTTTTTGTTTTGATTATGGTTTGGTTGGTGACTTAGATACATGGAAAATGGTTAAGTATAGGAACTTTAAAGAGGATTTATTATTTTGAATGTGGTTTGGTTGGTGACTTAGTTACTTAAAACTGATAAGTTTTGGAACATTAAAGGGGATTTTGTGTTTTTAATATGGTTTTGTTTTGATACATAGTCACTTGAAAATAGTTAAGTATAGGAACTTTAAAGGGAATTTTTTATTTTGAATATGGTTTGGTTTTGAGTCTTAGTCATTTGAAAATAGTTAAGTTCAGGGACTTTAAAGGGAAATTTTGGTTTCAAATCTGGTTTGGTTGGTTACTTAGTTACTTGAAAATTGTTAAGTACGGGGACTTTAAAGAAGATTTTGTATTTTGAATGTGGTTTGGTTAGTGACTTAGTCACTTGAAAAAGGTAAAATGTCGGGACTTTGAAGGGGATTATGTGTTTTAATCGTGTTTAGGTTGGTAATTTAGTTAGTCAAATATGGTTAAGTGTAGGGACTTTAAAGGGGATTTGGTGTTTTGACTGTGGTTTTATTTTGAAACTTAGTCACTTGAAAATTGTTAATTGTAGTTACTTTAAAGAGGATTTTTTGTTTTGAATGTGGGTTTATTTTGATATTTAGTCTCTTGAAAATGGTTAAGTGTAGGGACTTTAAAGGGGATTTTTGTTTTGAATGTGGTTTAGTTTGTGACTTTGTCACTTGAAAATGGTTAAGTGTAGGAACGTTTAAGGAGATTTTATGTTTTGAATGTGGTTTGGTTGGTGACTTAGTTACTTGAATATGGTTAAGTGTAGGGAATTTAATGGGGATTTTGTGTTTTGAATGTGGTTTTGGTTTGATACTTAGTCACATGAAAATGGTTAAATATAGGGACTTTAAAGGGGATTTTTTGTTTCGAACTTTGTTTCATTTTGATACTTAGTCTTTTGAAAATGATTAAATTTAGGAACTTTGAATATAACTTTTGTTTTGAATGTGATTTGGTTGGTGACTTCGTTACATGAATATGGTTAAGTGTATGGACTTTAAAGTGTATTTTGTATTTTGAATATGGTTTGGTTTGTGATTTAGTTATTTGAAACTAATAACTGTAGGGACTATAAAGGGAATTTTGGTTTCTAAATGTGGTTTTATTTTGATACATAATCACTTCAAAATTCGTAAGTGTAGGGACTTTAAAGGGGATTATATGTTTTGAATTTTGTTTCGTTGTCACTTAGTTACTTAAATATGGTTAAGTGTAAGTACTTTAAAGGGGTTTTTGTATTTAGAAAGTGGTTTTATTTTGATACTTAATCATTTGAAAATGGTTAATTGCAGGTACTTTAAAAGGGCTTTTTTTTTAACATGGGTTTGTTTTGATATTTAGTCACTTGAAAATGGTTAACTGAAGGGACTTTAAAGGGGATATTTTATTTTTAATGTGGTTTGGTTGGTGTCTTCGCCACTTAAATATGGTTAAGTGTAGGGATTTTAAAATGTTTTTTTTTTGTTTTAAATGTCGTTTGGTTGGTGACTTAGTTTCTTGAATATGGTTAAGTGTAGGGACTTTAAAGCGGATTTTGTGTTTTGAATGTGACTTTGTTTTGATACTTAGCCACTTCAAAATGGTTAAGTGTGGGGACTATAAACGGGATTTTTGTTTTGAATGGGGTTTGGTTGGAGACTTAGTCACTTGAAAATGGTTAAGTGTAGGGACTTTAAAGGGGATTTTTTTCTTTTGAATGTGGTTTTGGTTGGTGACTTAGTTACTTGGAAATGGTTAAGTGTAGAGACTTTAAAGGGGATTTTTTCTTTTGAATGTTGTTTTGTTTTGATATTTATTCACTTGAAAATGGTTAAGTGTAGGGAGTTTAAAGAGGATTTTTGTTTTGAATGTGGTTTGGTTTTATTACGGACTTTAAAGAGGATTTTTTGTTTTGAATGTTGTTTGGTTGGTGACTTAGTTACGTCAAAATGGTTAAGTGTAGGGACTTTAAATAAGATTTTGTCTTTTGAATGTTGTTTGGTTGGTGACTTATTTTCTTGAAACGGATATTGTAGGGACTTTAAAGGAGATTTTTTATTTGCAATGTGCTTTTTTTTTTACACTTAGTCACTTGAAAATGGTTAAGCGTAGAGACTTTAGAGAGGATTTCATGTTTTGAATGATGTTTAGGTGGTGACTTAGTTACTTGAATATGGTTAAGTATAGGGACTTCAAAGGGATTTTATGTTTTGCATTTGGTTTTGTTGTGATACTTAGTCACTTAAAAATGGTTAATTGTAGTTACTTTAACTTCGTTTTTCTATTTTGAATGTGGGTTTGTTTTGATATTTAGTCACTCAAAAATGGATAAGTGTAGGGACTTTAAAGAGGATTGTTTTTTAATCGCGTTTGGTTGGTGAGTTAGTTACTTGAAAATGGTTAAGTGTAGGAATATTAAAGGGGATTATGTGTTTTGAATATGGTTTTGTTTTGATACTTAGTCTCTTGAAAATGGTTTTTTGTAGGGACTTTAAAGGAGGTTTTGTGTTTTGAATGTTGTTTCATTTGTACCTTAGTAACTTGAAAATGGTTAAGTGCAGGAAACTTAAAGGGGATTTTGTATTTTGAATGTGGTTTTATTTTGATACTTAGTTAGTTGAAAATAGTTAAGTATAGGGACTTTAAATAGGATTTTTATTTTGAATGGGGTTTGGTTAGAGACTTAGTCATTCGAAAATGGTTAAGTGTAGGGACTTTAAAAAGTATTTTTTATATTGAATGTGGTTTTGGTTGGTGACTTAGTCACTTGGAAATTGTTAATTGTAGGGACTTTAAAGGAAATTTTTTGTTTTGAATGTGGTTTTGTTTTGATACTTATTCACTTGAAAATGGTTAAGTGTAGAGACTTTAAAGAGTATTGTTTGTTTTGAATATGGTTTGGTTTGGTTAGGAACTTTAAAGAGGATTTTTTGTTTTGAATGTGATTTGGTTGGTGACATAGTTACTTGAAAATTGTTAAGTGTGGGGACTTTAAAAAAGATTTTATTTTTGAATGTTGTTTGGTTGGTGACATATTTACGTGAAACTAATAATTGTAGGGCCTTTAAAGGAATTTTGTGTTTTGAATGTGGTTTTGTTTTGATACTTAGTCACTTGAAAATGGTTAAGTGTAGGGATTTTAAAGAAGATTTTATGTTTTGAGTGTGATTTGGTTGGTGACTTAGTCGCTTGAAAATGGTTAACTTAGGGGCTTTGAAGGAGATTTTGTTTTTTGAAAGTTTTTTCGTTCGTTACTTAGTAACTTGAAACTAGTTAAGTGCTGGAACCTTAAAGGTGATTTTGTATTTTGAATGTGATTTTGTTTTGTTACTTAGTTACTTGATAAGAGTTTAAGTGTAGGGATTTTACAGGTGATTATGTATTTTTAATGTTGTTTTGTTTTGATACTTAGTCACTTTGAAATGGTTGTGTATTGAATTTAAACGGACTTTTGTGTTTTGAATATGGTTTTGCTCTGATACTTTGCCACTTGAAAATGGTTAAGTTTAGAGACTTTAAAAGGTATTTTGTATTTTTAATGTTGTGTGGTTAGTGACTTGGTCACTTGAAAACTGTTAAGTGTAGGAACTATTAAGGGGATTTTATATTTTTAATGTGGTTTGGTTAGTGACTTAGTTACTTGAAAATAATTAACTGTAAGGACTTTAAAGGGAATTTTGTGTTTTGAATGTGGTTTTGTTTTGATACTTAATCACTTCAAAATTCGTAAGGGTAGGGACTTTAAAGGGGATTATATGTTTTTAATTTTGTTTGATTGTCAGTTAGTTACTTAAATATGGTTAAGTGTAAGTACTTTAAAGGGGTTTTTGTATTCAGAAAGTGGTTTTGTTTTGATACTTAATCATTTGAAAATGGTTAATTGCAGGTACTTTAAAAGGGCTTTTTTTTTAACATGGGTTTGTTTTGATATTTAGTCACTTGAAAATGGTTAAGTGAAGGGACTTTAAAGGGGATATTTTATTTTGAATGTGGTTTGGTTGGTGTCTTAGCCACTTGAATATGGGTAAGTGTAGAGATTTTAATGCGTTTTTTTTTAAAATGTCGTTTGGTTGGTGACTTAGTTGCTTGAATATGGTCAAGTGTAGGGACTTTAAAGCGGATTGTGTGTTTTGAATGTGGCTTTGTTTTGATACTTAGTCACTTCAAAATGGTTAAGTGTGGGGACTTTAAAGAGAATTTTATTTTTAAATATGATTTTGGTTGGTGAGTTAGTTACTTGGAAATGGTTAATTGTAGGAACTTTAAAGGGGATTTTTTCTTTTGAATGTTGTTTTGTTTTGATACTTATTCACTTGAAAATGGTCAAGTGTAGGGACTTTAAAGAGGATTTTTCCTTCTGAATGTGGTTTGGTTTTATTAGGGACTTTAAAGAGGATTTTTTGTTTCGAATGTGGTTTGGTTGGTCACTTAGTTACTTGAAAATTGTTAAGTGCAGGGACTTTAAAGAAGATTTTGTCTTTTGAATGTTGTTTGGTTGGTGACTTATTTACTTGAAACTGATAATTGTAGGGACATTAAAGGGGATTTTTATTTTCAATGTGTTTTTTTTTTAACTTAGTCACTTGAAAATGGTTAAGCGTAGAGACTTAAAAGAGGATTTCATGTTTTGAATGATGTTTAGGTGGTGACTTAGTTACTTGAATATGGTTAAGTATAGGAACTTCAAAGGGATTTTATGTTTTGAATTTGGTTTTATTCTGATACTTAATCACTTAAAAATGGTTAATTGTAGTTTCTTTAACGGGGTTTTTCTATTTTGAATGTGGGTTTGTTTTGATATTTAGTCACTCGAAAATGGATAAGTGTAGGGACTTTAAAGAGTATTTTTTTTAATGTTGTTTGGTTGGTGAGTTAGATACTTGAAAATGGTTAAGAGTAGTAATATTAAAGGGGATTATGTGTTTTTAATATGGTTTGGTTTTGATACTTAGTCGCTTGAAAATGGTTTTTTGTAGGGACTTTAAAGGAGGTTTTGTGTTTTGAATGTTGTTTCATTTTGATACTTAGTCAGTTGAAAATAGTTAAGTGTAGGGACTTTAAATGGGATTTTTATTTTGAATGGTGTTTGGTTGGAGACTTAGTAACTTGAAATCGGTTAAGTTTAGGGACTTTAAAGAGGACTTTTTATTTTGAATGTGGTTTTGGTTTGTGACTTCGTCACTTGGAAATTGTTAATTGTAGGGACTTTAAAGAAAATTTTTTATTTTGAATATGTTTTTGTTTTGATACTTATTCACTTTATAATGGTTTAAGTGTAGGGACTTTAATGTGGATATTTTGTTTTGAATGTGGTTTGGTTTTGTTAGGAACTTTAAAGAGGATTTTTTGTTTTGAATGTGATTTGGTTGGTGACTTAATTACTTGAAAATGGTTAAGTGTAGGGCCTTTAAAAAAGATTTTGTGTTTGAATGTTGTTTGGTTGGTGACTTATTTACTTGAAACTGATAATTGTAGGTTCTTTAATGGGATTTTGTGTTTTGAATGTGGTTTTGTTTTGATACTTAGTCACTTGAAAATGGTTAAGTGTAGGGATTTTAAAGAAGATTTTGTGTTTTGAGTGTGGTTTGGTTGGTGACTTAGTCACTTGAAAATGGTTAACTGAAGGGACTTTGAAGGAGATTTTGTGTTTTGAAAGTTGTTTCGTTCGTTACTTAGTAACTTGGAACTAGTTAAGCGTAGGAACCTTAAAGGTGATTTTGTATTTTGAATGTGATTCTGTTTTGATACTTAGTTACTTGACAATAGTTATGTGTAGTGACTTTAAAGGGGATTTTTTGTTTTTTAATGTGGTTTGGTTGGTGAGTTAGTTACTTGAAAATTGTTAAGTGTAGAGATTTTAAAGGGGATTATGTATTTTTAATGTGGTTTTGTTTTGATACTTAGTCACTTTGAAATGGTTAAGTGTATTGAATTTAAAGGGACTTTTGTGTTTTTAATATGGTTTTGTTCTGATACTTTGCCACTTGAAAATGGTTAAGTTTAGAGACTTTAAAAGTGATTTTGTATTTTGAATGTGGTGTGGTTAGTGACATGGTCACTTGAAAACTGTTAAGTGTAGGAACTATTAAGGGGATTTTATATTTTTAATGTGGTTTGGTTGGTGACTTAGTTACTTGAAAATGATTAACTGTAAGGACTTTAGAGGGGATTTTCTGTTTTGAATGTCGTTTTGTTTTGATACTTAGTCACTTAATAATGGTTAAGTGTAGTGACTTTAAAGGGTATTTTTTGTTTTGAATGTGTTTTTATTTTGATACTTTGTCAATTAAAAAGTTTTAAGTGTAGGAACTTTAAAGAGGTTTGTTTGTTTTGATTGTGGTTTGGTTGGTCACTTAGTTACATAAAAATGGTTAAGTGAAGGAACTTTAAAGGGAATTTTGTATTTTATATGTGGTTTGGTGGGTGACTTAGTTACTTAAAACTGATAAGTGTTGGCACTTTAAAAGGGATTTTGTGTTGTGAATGTGGTTTTGTTTTGATACAAAGTCACTTGAAAATTGTTAAGTGTAGGGACTTTTAAGGGAATTCTTTATTTTGAATGTGATTTTGTTTTGATATTTAGTAATTTGAATATAGTTAACTTTAGGGACATTAAGGGGGATTTTTGGTTTTAAATATGGTTTGGTTGGTTACTTAGTTACTGGAAAATTATTAAGTATGGGGACTTGAAAGAAGATTTTGTGTTTTGAATGTGGTTTTGTTTTAATACCTAGTCATTTGAATAGAGTTAAGTGTTGGGAATTTCAACGGGATTTTGTTGTTTGAACGTGGTTTGGCTGATTACTTAGTTATTTGAATATGGTTAAGTGTAGAGACTTTAAGGGGGATTTTGCGTTTTAAATGTGGTTTTGTTTTGATACTTAGTCACTTGAAAATGGTTAAGTGTAGTGACTTTAAATGGGATTTTTGTTTTGAATGGGGTTTGGTAGGAGACTTAGTCACTTGAAAATGGCTAAGCGTAGGGAATTTTAAGAGGATTTTTTATTTTGATTGTGGTTTTGTTTGGTGACTTTGTTACTTGGAAATTGTTAAATGTAGGGACTTTAAAGGGGATTTTTTGTTTTGAATGTGGTTTCGTTCATAACGTAGTAACTTGAAACGAGTTAAGTGCAGGAACCTTAAAGGTGATTTTGTATTTGGAATGTGATTTTGTTTTGATACTTGGTCACTTGATAATAGTTATGTGTAGGGACTTTAAAGGGGATTTTTTTGTTTTTCAATGTGGTTTGGTTGGTGAGTTAGTTACTTAAAAATTGTTAAGTGTAGGGATTTTAAAGGGGATTATGTATTTTTAATGTGGTTTTGTTTTAATACCTAGTCACTTTAAAATTGTTAAGTGTATTGACTTTAGAGGGACTTTTTAGTTTTGAATGTGGTCTTGTTCTGATATTTTTCCACTTGAAAATGGTTAAGTTTAGATACTTTAAAAGGGATTTTGTATTTTGAATGTGGTTTGGTTAGTGACTTGGTAACTTGAAAACTGTTAAGTGTAGGAACTATTAAGGGGATTTTATATTTTTAATGTTGTTTGGTTGGTGACTTAGTTACTTGAAAATGTTTAATTGTAAGGACTTTAAAAGGGATTTAGTGTTTCGTCACTTTATAATGGTTAAGTGTAGTGACTTTAACGGGTTATTTTTGTTTTGAATGTGTTTTTATTTTGATACTTCGTCATTTAATGTAGTAGAGTTTAGGGACATTATGGGGGATTTTTTGATTTAATTATGGTTTGGTTGATTACTTAGTTACTTGAAAATTATTAAGTATGGGGACGTTAAACAATATTTTGTATTTTGAATGTGGTTTTGTTTTAATACCTAGTCATTTGAATAGAGTTAAGTGTTGAGAATTTCAAGGGGATTTTTCTGTTTTGAACGTGGTTTGGCTGATGACTTAGTTATTTGAATATGGTTAAGTGCAAGGACTTTAAGGGGGATTTTGCGTTTTGAATGTTGTTTTGTTTTGATACTTAGTCACTTGAATATGGTTAAGGGTTGGGAATTTAAAGGTGATTTTTTGTTTTGAATGTTGTTTTATTTTGATACTTTGCCATTTGAAAATGATTAAGTTTAGGGAATTTAAAGATGACTTTTTTTTTCTTGAATTTGGTTTTGTTGGTGACTTATTTCCATGAAAATGTTCAAGTGTAAGGTCTTTAAAGGGGATTTTGTGGTCTAAATGTGGTTTTATTTTGACACTTAGTCACTTGAAAATGGTTAAGTTTAGGGACTTTAAAGAGATTTTCTGTTCTGTATGTTGTTTGGTTACTGACTTACTTATTTGAAAATAGTAAAGTGTAGGGACTTTAATAGGGATTATGTGTTTTGAATGTGGTTTGGTTGGTAACTTAGTTACTTGAAAATGGTCAAGTGTAGGGACTTTAAAGAGGATTTTTTGTTTTGAATATTGTTTGATTTGTGACTTAGTTACTTCAAAATGTTTAAGTGTAGGGACTTTAAAGATGATTTTTTGTTTTGAATGTAGTTTGGTTGGGACTTAGTTACTTCAAAATGGTAAAGTGTAGGGACTTTAAAGGGTATTTTGTGTTTTGAATGTGGTTTGATTTTAAAACTTCATCACATGAAAATGGTTATGTGAAGGGACTTTAAAGGAGAATTTTTGTTTTGAATGTGGTTTGGTTGATGAATTAGTTACTTGAAAATGGTTAAGTGTAGGAAATTTAAATGAGATTTTGTATTTTTAATGTGGTTTGTTTGCTGACTTAGTCACTTTAAAATGGTTAAGTGTAGGGACTTTAAAGGGGATATTTTGTTTAGAATATGGTTTTGTTAGTGAGTTAGTCACTTGAAAATGATTAAGTGTAGGGACTTTAAAGGAGATTTTTTTTCTCTGAATGTGGTTTGGTTTTGATACTTAGTCACTTGAAAATGGTTATGCTTAGGGTCTTTAAAGAGGATTTTTTGTTTTGAATGCGGTTTGATTGATGACTTAGTTACTTGAAAATTGTTAACTGTAGGGACTTTAAAGGAGATTTTGTGTTTTGAATTGTGTTTCATTTGTAACTTAGTAACTTGAAACTGGCTAAGTGCAGGAACCTTAAAGGAGATTTTGTATTTTTAATGTGGTTTTGTTGTGAGACTTAGTGACTTGAAAATGGTTAAGTGTAGGAACTTTAATGGGGATTTTTTATTTCCAATGTGGTTTTGTTTTTATACTTAGTCACATGAAAATGGTTAAGTGTAGGGACTTTAAAGAGGATTGTGTGTTTTGAATGTGGTTTGGTTTGTGACTTAGTTACGTGAATATGGTTATGTGTAGGGACTTTAAAGGGAATTTTAAGTTTTTAATGTGGTTTTGTTTTGATATTTAGTCACTTGAAAATGGTGAAGTGTAGTTACTTTAAAGAGGTTGTTTTGTTCTGAATGTGGGTATGTTTTGATATTTAGTCATTCGATAATGGATAAGTATAAGGACTTTAAAGGAAATTTTTTTTGAATGTGGTTTGGTTGGTGAGTTAGTTACTTAAAAATGGTTAAGTGTAGAAATTTTAACGGGGATTATGTATTTTGATTGTAGTTTGGTTTTGATACTTAGTCGCTTTAAAATGGTTAACTGCAGTGACTTTAATGGAGATTTTGTATTTTAAATGTTGTTTCATTTGTAACTTAGTAACTTGAAACTTGTTAAGTGCAAGAACCTTAATGGGGATTTTGTATCTTCAATGTGGTTTTTTTTCGATACTTAGTCACTTGAAAATAGTTAAATGTTGGGACTTTAACGGGGATATTTTTTTTTGAATGTGGTTTGTTTGGTGAGTTAGTTACTTGAAATTTGTTAAGTGTAGAGATTTTAAAGGGGATTATGTATTTTTAATGTTGTTTTGTTTTGATACTTAGTAACTTGAAAATGATTAAGTGTAGGGACTTTGAAGGGAATTTTGTATTTTGAATGTGGTTTTGTTTTGATACTTAGTCAATTGAAAATGGTTAAGTGTAGGGTCTTTAAAAGGGATTTTATATTTTGAATGTTGTTTGGTTCGTGACTTGGTCACTTGAAAATAGTTAAGTCTAGGAACTACTAAGGGGATTTTGTGTTTTGAATATGGTTAGGTTGGTGACTTCGTTACTTGGAAATGATTAAGTAAAGGGACTTTAAAGGGGAATTTGTGATTTGAATGTGGTTTAGTTGGTGACTTAGTTACTTAAAAATGGTTAAGTGCAGGGACTTTAAAGAGATTTTGTTTTTGAATGTTTTTTGGTTGGTGACATAGTTACTTGAAAATGGTTGGGATATTGTGTTTTGAATGTATTTTTGTTTTGATACTTAGTCACTTGAAAATGGTTAAGTGTAGAGACTTTATAGAAGATTTTTTGTTTTGAATGTCGTTTTATTTTGATACTTAGTCACTTGAAAATGGTTGAGAGTAGGGACTTTGAAGGGGATTTTTTGTTTTGAATATGTTTGGTTGGTGACGTAGTTACTTGAAAATGATTAAGTATAGGAACTTTAAAGAGGATTTTGAGCTTTGAATGTGGTTTGGTTGCTGACTTTGTTACCTGAAAATGGTTATGTGTAGGGACTTTAAAAGGGATTTTGTGATTTTAATGTGGTTTGGTTGGTGATTTAGTTACATGAAAATGGTTAAGTGTATGGACTTTTATGGAGATTTTTTATTTTAGATGTGGTTCTTATTTTGATACATAGTCACTTGAAAATGGTAAAGTGTAGGGACATTAAAAAGGATTTTTTTTATTTTGAATGTGGTTTTGTTGGTGACATAGTTACAAGAAAATTGTTAAGTTTAATGACTTTAAAGGAGATTATGTGTTCTGAATGTGGTTTTGTTTGTGACTTAGTTACTTGAAACTGATAAGTGTAGAGACTTTGAAACAGATTTAATATTTTGAATGTGGTTTTGTTTTTATACTTAGTCACTTGAAAATATTAAATATAGAGACTTTAATGGGGATTTGTTATTTTGAATATGGTTTGGTTTTGATTCTTAATCACTTGAAAAAAGTTGTGCATTCGCTTTAAAGGGGATTTTTTGTTTTGAATATGGTTTGATTGGTGACTTAGCCACTTGAAAATGGTTAAGTGTAGTCACTTTAAAAGGGATTTTTAATTTTTAATGTGGTTTTGTTTTTACGCTTAGTCACTTGAAAATGGTTAAGTGTAGAAACTTTAAAGAGGATTTCGTATTTTGAATGTGGTTTGGTTGGTGATTTAGTTATTTGAATATGACTGAGTGCAGAGACTTTAAAGGGGATTTTATGTTTGGAATTTTGTTTTGTTTTGATATTTAGTCACTCTAAAATGGTTAATGGTAGTTACTTTAAAAGGGCTTTTATGTTTTGATATTGAGTCACTCGAAAATGTATAAGTGTAGGGACTTTCCAGAGGAATTTATTTTTTTGAATGTTACTTGGTTGGTGAGTTAGTTACTTGAAAATGGTGAAGTGTGGGAATTTTAAAGGGGATTATGTGTTTTGAATGTTGTTTGGTCTTTATACTTAGTCGTTTGAAAATGGTTATCTGTAGGGACTTTAATGGAGATTTTTTATTTTGAATGCGGTTTTGTTTAGATACTTAGACACTTGAAAATAGTTAAGTGTAGGGACTTCAAACGGGATTTTTTGTTTTGAATGTGGTTTTGTTTGTGAGTTAGTTACTGGAAAATGGTTAAGTGTAGGGATTTTAAAGGGGATTATGTATTTTTAATGTGATTTTATTTTGATACTTAGTCACTTGAAAATAATTAAGTACAGGGACTTTAAAGGGAATTTTGTGTTTTGATACTTGGTCACTTGAAAATGGTTTAGTGTTGGGACTTTAAAAGTTATTTTGTATTTTGAATGTGGTTTGGTTAGTGACTTGGTTACTTGAAAATCGTTAGGTGTAGGAACTATTAAGTGGATTTTGTGTTTTGAATGTTGTTTGGTTGGTGATTTAGTTACTTGAAAATGGTTAACTATAAGGAATTTAAAAGGGATTTTATGTTTTGAATGTGGTTTTGTTTTGATACTTAGTCACTTGAAAATGGTTAAGTGTAGAGACTCTAAAAGGGATTTTGTATTTTAAATGTGGTTTGGTTGGTGACTTAGTTACTTGAAAATGATTAGCTGTAGGGACTGTAAACGGAATTTTGTATTTTAAATGTGGTTTTTTTTTGATACTTAGTTACTTGAAAATGGTCAAGTGTTGAAACTTTAAAGGGAATTTATTGTTTTGAATGTGGTTTTATTTTGATACTATGTCACTTGAAAATTGTTAAGTGTAGGAACTTTAAAGAGGATTTTTTCTTTTGATTGTGGGTTGGTTAGTCACTTAGTTACAAGAAAATTGTTAAGTGTAGGAACTTTAAAGGGGATTTTGTAGTTTGAATGTGGTTTGGTAGGTGACTTAGTTACTTTAAACTTATAAGTATTGGGACATTAAAAGGGAATTTGTGTTTTGAATGTGGTTTTGTTTTGATACATATTCACTTGAAAATAGTTAAGTGAAGGGACTTTAAAAAGAATTTTCTATTTTGAATGTGATTTTGTTTTGATACTTAGCCACTTGAAATTGTTAAGTTTAGGGACATTAACGGGAATTTTTGGTTTGTGGTTTGGTTGGTTACTTAGTTACTTGAAAATTGTTAAGTATGGGCACTCTAAAGAAGATTTTGTGTTTTCAATGTGGTTTTGTTTTGATACTATGTCATTTGAAAGTGGTTAACTATTGGGACATTAAAGGGGATTTTTTTTTTTGAATGTGGTTTTATTTTGATACTCTATCGTTTGAAAATGATTAACTTTAGGGACTTTAAAGACGACTTTTTTCCTGAATGTGGTTTGTTTGGTGACTTAGTTACATAAAAATGTTCAAGTGTAGGGACTTTAAATGGTATTTTGTGTTTTGAATGTTGTTTGGTTGGTGTATTAGTCACTTCAAATTGATAAGTGTAGGTAATTTAAAGGGAATTTTGTGTTTTGAATGTGGTTTTATTTTGTTACTTAGTCTCTTGAATATGGTTAAGTGTAGGGACTTTAAAGAAATTTTGTGTTTTGAATGTGGTTTTGTTAGTGCCTTAGTCATTTGAAAATGGTAAAGTGTAGAGACTTTAATGGGGATTACGTGTTTGAAAATGGTTTGGTTGGTGATTTAGTTTCTTTAAAATGGTTAAGTGTAGGGACTTTACAGAGGATTTTTTATTTTGAATGTGGTTTGGTTGGTGACTTAGTTACTTCAAAATGGTTAAGTGTAGGGACTTTAAAGGAGATTTTGTGTTTTGAATATGGTTTGATGTTCATACTTTGTTACTTGGAAATGGTTAAGTGAAGGAACTTTAAAGGAGAATTTTTGTTTTGAATGTGGTTTAGTTTGTGACTTAGTTACTTTAAAATGGTTTAGTGTAGGTAATTTAAATGTGAATTTGTATTTTGAATGTGGTTTGGTTGGTGACTTAGTCCCTTAAAATGCTTAAGTATAGGGACTTTAAAGAGATTAATTGTTTTGAATGTGGTTTTGGCTGGTGACTTAGTCACTTGAAAATGGTTAAGTGTAGGGACTTTAAAGGAGATTTTTTTTTGAATGTGGTTTGGTTTTGATGCTTAGTCACTTGAAAATGGTTATGGTTAGAGACTTTAAAGAGGATTTGTTTTTTGAATGTGGTTTGATGGTGACTTGGTCACTTGAAAATGGTTAAGTCTAGGAACTATTAAGGGGAATTTGTGTGTTGAATGTTGTTTATTTGGTGACTTAGTTACTTGAAAATGGTAATGTGGTTTTGTTCTGATACTTAGTCACTTGAAAATGTTTAAGTGTAGTCACTTTAAAGGGGATTTTTTTTGAATGTGGATTTCTTTTGATACTTTGTCACTTGAAAATTGTTAAGTGTAGGGACTATAAAGAGGATTTTTTCTTTTGATTGTGGTTTGGTTGGTCACTTAGTTACATGAAAATAGTTAAGTGTAGGATCTTTAAGTGGGATTTTGTATTTAAAATGTTGTTTGGTAGGTAACTTAGTTACTTTAAACTTATAAGTGTTGGGACTTTAAAAAGGATATTGTATGTTGAATGTGGTTTGGTTGGTGGCTTAGTTACTTTAAACTAATAAGTGTTGGGACTTTAAAAGGTCTTTTGTGTCTTGAATGTTGTTTTGTTTTGATACATAGTCAGTTAAAAATGGTTAAGTGAAGGAACTTTAAAGGAGAATTTTTGTTTTGAATGTGGTTTAGTTTGTGACTTAGTTACTTTAAAATGGTTTAGTGTAGGTAATTTAAATGTGAATTTGTATTTTGAATGTGGTTTGGTTGGTGACTTAGTCAATTAAAAATGCTTAAGTATAGGGACTTTAAAGAGATTTATTGTTTCGAATGTGGTTTTGGTTGGTGACTTAGTCACTTGAAAATGGTTAAGTGTAGGGACTTTAAAGGAGATTTGTTTTTTGAATGTGGTTTGGTTTTGATACTGTCACTTGAAAATGGTTATGGTTAGAGACTTTAAAGAGGATTTTTTTTTTGAATGTGGTTTGATGGTGACTTGGTCACTTGAAAATGGTTAAGTCTAGGAACTATTAAGGGGAATTTGTGTGTTGAATGTTGTTTGTTTGGTGACTTAGTTACTTGAAAATGGTAATGTGGTTTTGTTCTGATACTTAGTCACTTGAAAATGTTTAAGTGTAGTCACTTTAAAGGGAATTTTTTTTGAATGTGGATTTCTTTTGATACTTTGTCACTTGAAAATTGTTAAGTGTAGGGACTATAAAGAGGATTTTTTATTTTGATTGTGGTTTGGTTGGTCACTTAGTTACATGAAAATAGTTAAGTGTAGGAACTTTAAATGGGATTTTGTATTTAAAATGTTGTTTGGTAGGTGACTTAGTTACTTTAAACTTATAAGTGTTGGGACTTTAAAAAGGATTTTGTATGTTGAATGTGGTATGGTAGGTGGCTTAGTTATTTTAAACTAATAAGTGTTGGGACTTTAAAAGGTATTTTGTGTCTTGAATGTTGTTTTGTTTTGATACATAGTCAGTTAAAAATGGTTAAGTGTAGGGGCTTTAAAGGGAATTTTTATTTTGAATATGGTTTTGTTTTGATATTTAGTCATTTGAAAATAGTTAAGTATGGGGACTTTAAAGATATTTTGTGTTTTGAATGTGGTTTGGTTAGTGACTTTGTCATTTGAAAATGGTAAAGTGTAGGGACTTTAATGGGGATTATGTGTTTTGAATTTGGTTTGGTTGGTGACTTAGTTTCTTGAAAATGGTTAAGTGCAGAGACTTTAAAGAGGATTTTTTGTTTTGAATATGGTTTGGTTGGTGACTTAGTTACTTCAAAATGGTTAAGTGTAGCGACTTTAAAGAGGTTTTTGTGTTTTGAATGTGGTTTGGTTTTTGTTTTGAATGTGGTTTGGTTGGAGCTTCACACGTTGCTTTAGGTTATGAGTAGCCCTAAGCTAACCCTTTGAGCCATTTTCATTCAGTTCAACACAACTCAATGGAGTTTCCATAAATAACCCTCAAATAGTAACAGAGCAATTATTATTCAAGAATAAAAGAATTTCATAAAGATAACAAAATATGACTCATTAGTCAACTCACAATATCTATACTAGTCTAACAAGCCTTTAAGAAAATCAATAAAACCAGCGAGCCATTGAGACATGCCCCAACTGACTCATACTCACTTATCAAATATAAACAATCCCGTGAAACCAATATCAGATATCACATCCTCGGAATATGATGACTCACCACAACAGAGGATGTAGACAGCGTGCCAGAAGAATCACTATCGAACCTAAAACTGAGCACCTGAACCTATATTCCGAGAAAATGCAGCCCAAATCCAAAGATTTGGGTCAGTACCATGGAAAGGAACCGAGTATATGGGGGTGTATGCATTTTTATAAACATCATAATCATAAATATTTATAAGAAATATGTAGGATGTACAAAAGACTCACATAGCCCAAAGAAAATCATTATAATCATGAGCGGATGAAATAAGTACAATAACACATGTGAGCCATCATATAATTTGTCAATCACTTTCAATTCATCAAGAATATCAATTTTCATAATGTAAATAACCTTTAAATCTTGCGAAAGAATAAATTTCACAATTGCACTTTCAAATCACTTCACCATTCACCATAGACACAAGGAAACACACACACACTGGGAGATCCTATAACCGACATAAACTATGTGAGCTACATGGAGTCCAACGCACAACCTACATTGGGGAGAGCCGTCATATCCTTGCCATCAGAGTGGGACTATCGATATTAAATCCACACAAACTAGTTATCAAAATATAAATCAGCCTCAGGCTCACTCCTATAGGGGCATGTAGTTCTAGGAAAGTAAGTTCGTTTTATACCTCCCACTCAGTGTTAAAGATTTGTCCCGGACTTAGCTCAGATCATTTCAAAGACAATCCACAACAAAACAATTTCAGTAATATATAAATATACATCGGGAGCCATCATGCTTCCCATCTATCAAAATCAACCATGTTGTGGATTTCTTTCACACTCAAGTTCAAAACAACTCCATTAAGACCAAAAGGTCAAATCATTCAAAATATCTCAAATATTCATCAGCAACGTGCTTATAACACATACTTTTTAAAAAAAATACAATTTCCAATGGGGATTCACGACCTAAATATCAAAATCATGATAAGTATCGTTCAATATTCATGCTTTATATCTCCAGACATGTAAATTCATCTTTCAAAATCATAAATATCAAGATTTCATAATAATCATCATAAGATATGGGTTCATGCTTCAATTTCATAAAAATCAAATAAAAATCATGCCTTAGTAAAGAAAATTACTTTTGGGCACAAGAACGAAAGAGACTTGTTGTTGAAATACCCCATATACCTTGAATGATGAACTTTAGATCGATACTCATTTTTGATATGTTAATTGTGCCTTTGAATGATGGTTCTTGGAGTTCTTGAACTAGGAACTTGGAATCTTGAATAAATTTATAGAATTAATGGTGAGCTTTGGAGGTTCTTGAAGTTGGGTGAGGAGGAATGACCAAAACGCCCCTAAAAATAAAATAATTCTCGAATCTGTCCTTTGGTGGACTATTTTGATAGCATGAAGTAAATCAACCATAACGTTTTACTCCGATATCCAAATTGGATGAAACCAATCTCATTAGAAATATAACTCTCATATATTTCCGTTGTTCTATAGAATCTCACCCAGATCATTGTGTACGAGGAGTTATGATCGTTTGAAGTTGACTCAAAAATTAACTTTTGGTAGGCTGAAGTAGATCGACCATAACTTTTCGCTCCGATAGACAAATTTGATGAAAACAATTTCATTGGAAAGAGGACTCCCAGAGATTTCTGTTCATATATAGTAGATCATGTAGATCATTATGTACAAGGAGTTATGATCATTTAAACTTGGAGCAAAAATATGCCAGGCCTAAGTTCTTTTTTCTGCACATTTTACCATTCCCTACTATTCACGGTTCGGGTTATGATCTTTTTTCTTTTTTTCTGCACATTTTCTGTTCACATTTTAACTCGTCGCTCGGGTGTCCGTTTTGGATGATACACATATCGTTTGAAAAATTATTCAATACTCTATGCAATGGTGAGTCATAATGTAAGACAGTCCGCACGAAAAATTTATAATTCATTCTTGAAGATAGAAACCAACATGTTTATGTAGAAAATTTCAACGAAAACTTTTCTGGGGTATTACATCATCCCTCCCTTGGAAACATTCATCCTCTATTGAATCTAGACATGCCAAGATTAGATAGGGAATAAATCATATAGCTGAAACCATTGCTTAGACTCATCACCACATCGTTTCTCACTCCGAATGCAACATAGAATTCATAAATTCAAGAAACTACAGCTGAACACATAATAAATGAGAGCTGCACTTCTGCAACTTTTATCAAAAGTGCATGATTTAGTAAAGAATGGTACCTTCGTCTTGATCGGAGTTCGCGGAAAATAGGTGCGGGTACTTGGATTGCATATCCGCCTCAGCTTCCCAAGTTGTACCCTAACCAGATTGGTTTCACCATAATACCTTGACCAAGGGAACTTCTTTGTTCCTTAGTCTTCGGACACTAACTCCAAGAATCTCAACAGGAATCTCATCAAAAGAAAGATTTTCTGGAATGTCAGAACTCACAGAGGAATCCACTACCACAGCATCGCTAATATGCTTTCTAAGCAAGGAGACATGGAATATTAGATGAACAGAGGACAAATCAGTGGGCAACTCGACCTCATAAGTTACCTTACCAACATGGCTAAGAATTTTGTAAGGACCAACATAACAGGGACTAAGCTTCCCCTTCTTTTCGAATCGTTTCACCCCCATCTTGGGTGAAATTTTTAGATACACTAGGTCACCAACTTCAAACTCAAGGTGTCTCCTTCTAACATCCGCATATGACTTCTGATGACTCTGCATAGTTTTCAACCTTACCCTAATCAACTTAACTTTTTCCATAGCCTCAAATACTGGATCAAGACAACTCACAACCGCTTCACCCACCTTGAACAAACCTATGGGTGATCTACACTTCCTCCCATATAAGGCTTCAAACGGAGCCATGCCAATAGTAGAGTGGAAACTGTTATTGTAAGCAAACTCTATCAATGGTAAGTGATCATCCCGATTTCCCTTATAGTCTAGTGCATAAGCTCTTAATATGTCCTCTAAGGTCTAGATCGTCCACTTAGCCTGACCATCGATCTACGGATGAAAAGAAGAACTCAAAAGCACTTGGGTACCAAGACCCTTCTAAAAAGCTTTCTAAAATTGCGAAGTGAACTGAGTACCCCTATCCGAAATGATAGACAAAGGAACTCCATGCAGTCTGACTAGCTCTCGGATATACAATCTAGCGTAATCCTCAGCAGTATATGAAGTATGAGTAAGCAAGAAATGAGTAGACTTAGTCAACCTATCAACGACAACCCAAATAGAATCATGATGGCGTCTGAAAGGGGGTAAACCAATCACGAAGTCCATATTTATCTCTTCCCACTTCCAGGTGGGAATGGTAAACTCTTACATCATACCACCAGGTCTTTGGTGCTCAACCTTAACCTGTTCGCATGTTGCACACTTACTTACAAACGCTGCTATATCTTTCTTCAATCTACTCCACCAATAGATTTCCCACAAGTCTCGATACATCTTGGTGGCACCAGGATGAATAAAATATTGTGCCACGTATGCTTCAGCCATAATCCTCTGTCTCAAATCATCAATATTCGGGACACACAATCTACCCTGCAATCTCAACACACCATCTCCCCCTTGGGAGAAAACCTCTACTTTTTGGTTCTTGACTGACTCCTTCAGTCTGACTAAACTAGAATATAAGTATTGCTTTTCGTTCACTTCCGAAACCAAGGAGGATTCGGATTTACTCTAAACCCCTATACTACCTTCAGCAGAGGACAAAGAATTCTGAAGGGATCGACGTACCGGGAACTGAGTTTCCCTTTCTTGCCGAACCTCTTCACTCCTTTCATGGGAGATATCTTAAGATAGACATAGTCATTGACCTCGAACTCGAGATCCTTTCTATGAACATCTACATAGGACTTCTATCGCCTCTGAGCAGCTCAGAGTCTCTCTCTAATCAACTGAACTTTCTCTAAGGCGTCGAATACTAAGTCAGTACCTAAGATTGAGGCCTCACTAACTTCAAACCAACCAATCGGAGACTTACATATCCTACCATAGAAAGCTTCGAATGGATTCATCTGAATACTTGAATGATAGCTATTATTTTATGCAAACTCAATCAAAGGCAAGTGGTCCTCCCAACTTCCCTTGAAGTCAATTGCATACGCCCTTAGCATGTCGTCAAGAGTCTGAATGGTCCTCTCTGCTTGACCATCTGTCTGAGGATGAAATGCTATGCTGAGATAAACTTGGGTACCGAGACCCTTTTGGAATGCTTTCCAAAACTGAGAAGTGAACTGGGTACCTCTGTCTGAGATGATAGATAGTGGAACACCATGTAACCTGACTAACTCCCTGATATAGAGTTTGGAATAATCCTCATCGGAATAAGAAGTACGAACAGGAAGGAAATGATCTGACTTGGTCGTCGTTTCCATAATGACCCAAACTGAATCATGCTGATGACGAGTTCTAGGCCAACCTTTCACGAAGTCCATGTTAACTTTTTCTCACTTCCAAGTAGGAATGGTGAACTCTTGAATAGAACCACTAGGTTTCTAATGCTCTATCTTAACCTTCTGACATGTAGAGCACTTAGCCATAAACTCTGCAACATCTCTCTTGTTCCTACTCAACTAATAGATCTCCCGCATGTCGCGGTACATCTTAGTGGCTCTGGATTAATGGAGTATCATGCACCTTGCGCTTCTACAAGAATTTTCTTCCTCAATTCATCTACACCTGCAATATATAGACGACCCTGACAACGAAGAACGCGATCTCCCCCTTCGGAGAAAACCTCGACTTTCTTATTCTGAACTGACTCTTTGAGATTGACAAGGCTAGGATCCCTGTCTTGTTTCTCTTTCACCTCGAAAACTAGCGATGACTCTGAACTACTGTGAACGCATACACCACACTATAAAGAATCGACTAAGCGAATGCCTAGGCTGGTAAGCTGATGGATCTCCTAAACCATCTTTTTTTTACTATCCTTAATGTGAGAAATACTACCCATGGAGAGTAGACTGAGAGCGTCGGAAACAATATTGGCCTTTCCAGGATGATAAAGAACACTTATGTCGTAATCCTTCAAGAGCTCTAACCACCTTCTCTGGTGAAGATTGAGATCTTTCTGGGAAAAGACATACTAGAGGCTTTTATAGTTTGTGAATACATCTACATGAACTCCATAGAGATAATGCCTCCAAACCGTCAAGGAAAACACTACCACTGCTAACTCAAGATCATGAGTAGGATAATTCTTCTCATGTGGCTTTAACTGTCTGGAGGTGTAGGCTATGACCTTACTATGCTGCATAAGGACATAACCTAAACCTACTCTAGATGCATCATAATAGACTACAAAACTATCTGAACCATCTGGAATAGCTAGAACTAGAGCGGAGGTGAGTTGAGTGTTCAACTCTTGAAAGCTCTTCTCGCATGAATCTGATCAATGAAACCTAATCTTCTTCTGAGTCAATCTGGATATGAGAGATGAAATAGAAGAAAATCCCTCGACAAATCATTTGTAATAGCCATCCAAACCCAAGAAACTCCTAATATCTATTGGAGATACGGGTCTAGGCCAGTTTCTTACTGCCTAAGTTTTTTGAGGATCTACTCTAATACCATCACCTAAAATAATATGGCCAAGGAATGCTACTAATCTTAGACAAAATTTGCACTTGCTGAACTTAGCGAATAACTAGTGATCCCTAAGAGTCTAAAGAACAATCCTAAGATGGTTTGCATGATCACGCTCTGCGCGAGAATAGACCAGAATATCATTTATAAAGACTATGACAAACATGTCCAAGTACTGCTTGAACACACGGTTCATCAAATCCATAAAAGATGCAGGGGCATTGGTAAGACCAAATGACATGACTAAAAATTTGAAGTGACCATACCGAGTACGAAAAGCTGTTTTTAAAATGTCACATTCTTTAACACTGAGCTGATGATAGCCTGATCTGGGTCCTTTCTTGGAGAAGTGAATGGCACCCTGAAGTTGGTCGAATAGATCATTAATCCTGTAAAGAGGATATCTATTCTTACCTTGTTGAGTTGACGATAATCAATACACATCCTTAGAGAACCGTCTTTCTTGCACACAAATAATACTAGCGCACCCCATAGGGACTTGCTGGGTCTGACTAATCCCTTATCTAAGAGATCCTTCAAATGATCTTTTAGTTCCTTGAGTTCTACTGGTGCCATTCTGTATGGAGGAATAGAAATAGGTTGAGTATCCGAAAGAAGGTCTATGCCAAAGTCCATTTCCCTTTCGGGAGAAATGCCTGGAAGATCTTTGAGAAAGACATCTGAGTATTCATTAACAACAGGGACTATTTCAAGGCTGGGATATTCAGAAATGGAATCTTTAACATGCATGAGATGATACACACACCCCTTAGAAATCATTTTCCTTCCCGAAGGTAGGAAACAAGATGACCCCTGAACACTGAAATGCTACCCTTCCACTCTAGGACGGGCTCATTCGGGAACTAAAACTAAACTATCCTATTTCTGCAGTTGACTGTTGCATAGTAGGAATGAAGCCAATCCATGTCGAGAATGACATCAAAATTAGTCATCTCTAACTCTACAAAATCTGCTGACATGGATTTTTGAGATATCATAATTGGGCAGTTCCTGTATACCCGCCGAGCTACGATGGTTTTACCCACTGGGGTAGAGACTGAGTAGGCCTCTGCTAGTACTTCGGGACTTATTCTGAAATCACCTGCTATATACGGAGTAACGAAAGACAAGGATGAACCTAGGTCTAGCAAAGCATAAACATGAACATTGAAAATTTGTAACGTACTAGTAACGATATCAGGAGAATTTTCCTGATCCTGCTAGGACTGAAGAGCATAGAGTCTGTTTGGGCGTTGCCACTGGTAGCATTGGAAATGGCACCCTACTGGTTTGGGCGACTGGACTGAGCTGTGGAATGATTTTGTTGACCCTGAAGAATTGACTGTAGACACTTCCTAATGGTGTGGCCTGTCTTTCCACAACCAAAAAAGATATCACTACCAGCTCTACAAATACCCTTGTGGTTTTTACCACAAGTCTGACAAAGGGAATTTATTCGGGCACTGCTAACACTGCCCTGAGATTTAGATCCTGGCGCTTTGTTCCTATTTCCATCTCTGAACATTAGCACTGGAGCGCTGGCAGAGGAAGGAGCTGGAATGGCTGACTTGGAGCAAAACTATGAATGGTTTCCTCCATCTGACTTGGGGTGAGTAAAGTTGAAATTACCTAACCTTTCTGTCTTGTTCTGCCTCTCCCTAGTCTTAAAATTTATCTCTTCTACTTGTTAGGTATGGGTCATGAGTCTAGTTAAGGTCATATCACCGATCAACATCGCAGACCTACACTCATTTACCATGCTATCATTGACCCCTGACACAAAATTGTTCATCTTAGCTCTATTGTCCGTAACCACATGAGGAGCATACCTAGATAGCTGAGTAAATCTTAGAGAATACTCCCTAACAATCATATTCCCCTACCTGAGGTTGATGAACTCAAGAACTTTGGCTTTCCTCAGCTCTTGGGGAAAGAATCTGTGTAAGAAGGCTATACCAAATTCCTTCCACTTGAGAGGGCCTGTATCATCTAACCTCTAAGACTTCCACTGTTTGTACCAATCATGAGCAGCATCCCATAACTGGTAGGTGGCTAAATCAACACTCTCAATAGAAGTAGAACCCATGATGTCAATAACCTTCTGGACTTGGTCAATGAACTCCTGAGAGTCCTCATCATACTTAGACCTATGGAAAGATGGAGGGTTCATCTGGGTGAAGTCCCAAACCCTAGATGCTTTGGGAGTGGCCACTGGATTGGCTGGAATGACTAGTGGTTGTTCATTCTGTGCAGCCATAGACTGAGAAAGTGTGGTAAATACGGCTCTAAACTCTGCATGAGAAACATGTTTACCCAAAGAATCTTCGGGCTGAGGAGCTGGCTGGTTTCTTCTCTTTGGGGCCATGGTCTAGAATAAGAGAAGAATGGATTAGACTGAGAGTTTAACTTGTGATTATGCTCACTAGCATGACATGAATAACAAAGAAGGGGGACTGTTCCTAAAATATCTTATAGACTCCCATACATAAATGTAGCGCGCAACACACCCATGTACAAGACTCTACTAGATGCAGATTTCAAATTTCCTAGGACTCTATTGAACCTTAGGCTCTGATACCAAGTTCGTAACACCCCCATTTGCTGAACCGAAATGCTACACAGTGCTCATAACACTGAAGGACCACAAGCAAACCCATGACTAATAACTGTACTTGTATACTACAAATCATGATATAATAGTGCAGAATACATGGAACTATAAGGCTGTAAAGTTCAACTAAATACAATCATATGTGCGAAAATACCCAAAATAACTAAATCTAAACGTAAATCTGAAAGCCTCTAAATTGTTTGAATAAGGAATTGAAGGAACATGTCTCCAACTAACTCCATAAAACTAAACTGAAGAATAAATAAATGAATTAGATCATATTTCCCTAGAATCAATGAGGACTCACTGTGTCTCTGCAACTTAAATGCTACTTCTACTGCTGGGCTAGAGCTCGTGTCTCAAAACCTATAGTGTAACATAAAATAAAAGAACTATAGCGCAAATGCGTCAGTATAACTAGAGTAATGAGTATCCGAGGAAGGTAGGCTGAATATAAAAGGTTTCATGCATGAACACCAGTGATTGACTAATATGAACGTGGGAGTGCAAACATACATATATACAAATTGGGATCCTGAATACGTGATAGCATGACTTGTAAGCTAATACATGGTTTACTAATAATATATATGATTGATACTGAAACTGATAACATAGATGACTGTATCTGGCAGTCCTATACATATTGAAATTAGAAGAACGCTCTGAGTTCTTTTACAGAGACTGATACTGAAACTGATAACATGGATGACTATATCTGACAGTCCTGTATATACTAAAATCTGAAGAACGCCCTGAGTTCTTTTACTGAGACTGTTAGTAAAACTATGGGAGGTAGCTTTTAACCGACATACCCTATGTATGCTGTGATGGCTAAACTGGGGTCTAATCTCTGCCCCGACTGGAGGGGTGTCAATACCGCGCCACTAATAAGGACAGCTGTGAGTGACCCTTATCTGGCGGGTACTCAATGAGAACGGTGGGAACCCTAAATTGACGAGTTAAGCCACCTCATCAACCCTGAGCTGACGGGTTAGGATATCTTAACCTACGCTGGCTGCATAATTATGGAACACAAGGATTGCTACTAAGAATCACACCCTGAACTAGCGGGTGAGTTCTCATCCTTATTTTCACTCGGTGATAACCTCTACTCCCATCTGGAGGAACTGGACATTAATAACTGACTATGCATGACTTGATCTTACTAAATTCCATTGACTGGCGGAATTTTACTGATATATGACAACTGACTAAGATCATGAGATTTTCCTGAGTCAGATGACTGACTGAAGTCTATGGAATCATAGATTGAGTTTGGATATTGTGAAACATAACATGGATTTAGGCACACATCTATAGTTTTTAGGTACAAGTACCCCCAAGTCTCGATGAAAGAAAACTGACACACATGACTGACTTGATCATAAGAGTAGAGTCCATAATATATAATATCATAAGTAGGGATCTCATACTATTCATGGTTATCAACAATGTATTGCATGGAAAGGATTTTATATCACATGTAAGTACTTGCACAATCTTAATATCATGTTCATTGCATAATCATATTTGCAACACATACCAATAACATGGAAGTTCATATGGATTTCATGGGTATCATGCATCTTGTTCATAAGTAGGATTTGCAAGTAAACATAGCATAATCTCATAAGAATAGTTCATGAGTATTCTAACAAAATTTACAAGGAACATTAACAACATAGAAGTCATTGGAACATAAGGGCATATCATGAATCCTTAACTTAGTCACAATTTAGCTATATTCCATGATTTATAGTTCCTTAGGAATTTTATCAAATACCTTACCTGCACATCTTAAGCATAGGTGAATTCATCAAATTATACATCATGAACAACCAAATTTACATGTTTCCAACTCATATGATATCATGAATTCACAAAAACATATAAAGATTCCATCTTGGGAATCACCCAATATCAACAACATGATCATACTTTATAATGAAAAAGAGGAAAACAATATAGCATAAACATGGGAATGATCATATAACCACAATCAACCAAGCTTTTGTATTTTAAAGATTGATTCTTGAACTCCATAAATGAAAGGAATCCGTGGATGAACACTACACATACCTTAGAAGGAAGATTCTTGATGATTGATGGAGGAATTTCCTTGAAATTGGATCTTCAAGCTTAATTATGCAACCCTAGTTGTTTTTATCCTTTAGTTCTCTTGGATGATGATCTTTGAGATGAAAATAGGGTTGCAGTATATTTTGAAGATATATATTTCAAAGGGTTAAGTTTAGGGACGTGTAAGGAGTATTTAAAGAATTAATTACCTTTAAACTAACTCAAGATGCTGTATTTTCTACACTTGAAATTGAATAAGGTGTCGCCCAAGTTATCGCCTATGATTGATTTGGGCAGCGCCTAACCAATCACATATCTTGGGTTAGCAGGAGCCTAACCAATCGACTATGCTTACGGTCTCTCACGAAAATATGCATAACTTTTTGCTCGGGTATTGGATTAATACAAAATTGGTATCGTTGGAAAGATAATTCGATTTTCTACAATTCTTTGTCCTAAATAAGAAAAAATAGCACATTAACATCGAATTATACTCGTTCAAAGATGACACTTGCAAAATCAAACACTAAAACTTGATGGATTCAAAAACTCTTAGCTTGTATTACCTTAAGTGACTCATATGAACACGCTTAATGCATCATAAGCTATCCTATCACTAGGATATTTATTGTAAGTCATGTACTTATGTATGAATCAAAAGATTAGAAACATGCGGGGTATTACACTTTAAAGAAAATTGTGTCTTTCAAATTTGGATTGGTTAGTGAATTAGTCACCTAAAAATGGAGAAGTGTAGGGACTTTAAACAGGACTATGTGTTTTAGATGTGTTTTCGTTGGTGACTTAGTTACTTAAATTTGGTTAAGTTTCGGGACTTTAAAGTGTATTTTGTGTTGTGAATGTGGTTTTATTTGGATACTTAGTCACTTGAAAATGGTTAATTGTAGGTACTTAAAAGGGGATTTTTTTTGTTTTTTTATATTGGTTTATTTTGATACTTTAAAGGGGATTTTTGTTTTGAATGTGGTCTAGTTGGTGACTTTGTCACTTGAAAATGGTTTAGTGTAGGGACTTTTAATGGGATATTGTGTTTTGAATGTGGTTTGATTGGTGTCTTAATTACTTGAATATGGTTAAGGGTCGGGACTTTAATAGGGATTTAGTGTTTTGAATGAGCTTTTGTTTTGATACTTAGTCACATGAAAATGGATAAGTGTAGTAACTTTAAAGGGGATTTTTTGTTTCAAATGTGGTTTTAATTTGATAGTTATTCATTTAAAAATGAATAAGCTTAGGTACTTTAAAGATAACTTTTTATTTTGAATGTGGTTTGGTTGGTGACTTAGTTACATGAAAATGGTTATGTGTACGGACTTTAAAGGGGATTCTGTGTTTTGAATATGCTTTGATTGGAAACTTTGTTACTTGAAACTGATTAGTGTACGGACTGCAAATGGAATTTCAATTTTCAAATGTGGTTTGGTTAGTGACTTAGTCACTTTAATATGGTTATGTGTAGGGACTTTAAAGGGCTTTTGTGTTTTGAATGTGGTTATATTTTGATACTTTGTCACTTAAAAATTATTAAGTGTAGGGACTTTAAAGAGGATTTTTTCTTTTGATTGTGGTTTGGTTGGTCACTTAATTAAAAAAAAATAGTTAAGTGTAGGAACTTTGAAGGGTATTTTGAATTTTAAATATGGTTTGGTAGGTGACTTAGTTACTTTAAACTTATAAGTGTTGTAACTTTAAAAGTGATTTTTTGTTTTGAATGTGGTTTGGTAGGTGATTTATTTACTTTAAACTGCTAAGATTTGGGACTTTAAAAGGGACTTTGTGTTTTGAATGTGGTTTTGTTTGATACATAGTCACTTGAAAATAGTTAAGTGTAGGGACTTTAAAGGAATATTTTTATTTTGAATGTGGTTTTGTTTTGATACTTAGTCATTTGAAAATAGTTAAGTTTAGGGACTTTAACAGGAATTTTTTATTTTAAATGTGGTTTGGTTGGTTACTTAGTCACTTGAAAATTGTTAAGTATTAGGATTTTAAAGAAGATTTTATGTTTTGAATGTGGTTTTATTTTGATACATAGTCACTTTAAAATTGTTCAGTGTTGGGACATTAAAGGGGATCTTTTGTTTTGAATGTGGTTTTATTTTGATACTTTGTCATTTGAAAATGAATAAGTTTATGGACTTTAAATACTACTTTTTTTCTTGAATTTGGTTTGGTTGGTGACATAGTTACATGAAAATGTTCAAGTGTAGGGACTTTAAAGGGAATTTTGTGTTTTGAATGTGCTTTGGATGGTGTCTTAGCGACTTAAAATTGATAAGTATAGGTACTTTAAAGGGAATTTTTTTTTTTGAATGTGGTTTTATTTTGTTACTTATTCTCCTGAAAATGGTTAAGTATAGGGACTTTAAAGAGATTTTTTGTTTTGAATGTGGTTTGGTTAGTGACTTAGTCCTTTGAAAATAGTAAAGTGTAGGGACTTTAATGGGGATTATGTGTTTTAAATATGGTTTGGTTGGTGACTTAGTTTCTTGAAAATTGTTAAGTGTAGGGATTTTAAAGAGGATTTTTTGTTTTAAATGTGGTTTGGTTGGTGACTTAGTTACTTCAAAATTGTTAAGTGTAGGGACTTTAAAGGGGATTTTGTGTTTTGTATATTGTTTGATTTTCATACTTCGTCAATTGGAAATGGTTAAGTGAAGGGACTTTAAAAGATAGTATTTGTTTTGAATGTGGTTTGGTTGGTGACTTAGTTACTTTAAAATGGTTAAGTGTAGGGAATTTAAATGAGATTTTGTATTTTGTATGTGGTTTGGTTGGTGACTTAATCACTTTAAAATGGTTAAGTGTAGGGACTTTAAAGAGATTTTTTGTTTTGAATATGGTTTGGTAGGTGACTTAGTCACTTGAAAATGGTTAAGTGTAGGGATTGTAAAGGAGATTTTTTGTTTTGAATGTTGTTTGGTTTTGATACTTAGTCACTTGAAAATGATTATAGTTAGGGACTTTAAAGTGGTTTTTGTTTTGAATGTCCTTTGGTTAGTGACTTAGTTATTTGAAAATGGTTAACTGTAAGGACTATAAAGGGAATTTTGTATTTTGAATGTGGTTTTGTTTTGATACTTAGTCATTTGTATATAGTTAAGTGTAGTCACTTTATAGGGGATTTTTTGTTTTGAATGTGGTTTTATTTTGATACTTTGTCACTTGAAAATTGTTAAGTGAAGGGACTTTAAAGAGCATTTTTTCTTTTGATTTTGGTTTGGTTTGTCACTTAGTTACATGAAAATAATTAAGTGTTGGAACTTTAAAGGGGATTTTGTATTTTGAATGTGGTTTGGTAGGTGACTTAGTTACTTTAAACTTATAAGTGTTGGGACTTTAAAAGGGATTTTTTGTTTTGAACGTGGTTTTGTAGGTGACTTAGATACTTTAAACTGATAAGTGTTGGGACTTTAAAATGTATTTTGTGTTTTGAATGTTGTTTTGTTTTGATACATAGTCACTTGAAAATGATTAAGTGTAGGGACTTTAAAGGGAATTTTTTATTTTGAATGTGGTTTTCTTTTGATACTTAGTCATTTGAAAATAGTTAAGTTTAGGGACTTTAACGGGAATTTTTAGTTTTAAAAGTGGTTTGCTTGGTTACTTAGTTACTTGAAAATTATTATGTATGGGGAATTTAAAGAAGATTTTGTGTTTTGAATGTATTTGGTTGGTGACTTAGTTACTTGAAAATGGTTAAATGTGAGCACTTTAAAGGGAATTTTGTATTTTGAATATGCTTTTGTTTTGATACTTAGTCACTTGAAAATGGTTAAGTGTAGTCACTTTAAAGGGGATTTTTTGTTTTGAATGTGGTTTTATTGATACTTTGTCACTTCAAAATTGTTAAGTGTAGGGACTTTAAAAAGGATTTTTTTTCTTTTGATTATGGATTGGTTGGTCACTTAGTTACATGAAAATATTTAAGTGTAGCAACTTTAAAGGGGATTTTGTATTTTGAATGTGGTTTGGTAGGTGACTTAGTTATTTTAAACTTATATGTGTTGGGACTTTCAAAGGGATTTTGTGTTTTGAATGTGGTTTGGAAGGTGACTTAGTTACTTTAAACTAATAAGTGTTGGGACTTTAAAAGTGATTTTGTGATTTCAATGTAGTTTTGTTTTGATACATAGTCACTTAAAAATGGTTAAGTGTAGGGACTTTGAAGGGAATTTTTTATTTTGAATGTGATTTTGTTTTGATACTTAGTCATTTGAAAATAGTTAAGTTTAGGGACTTTAACGGGAATTTTTTATTTTAAATATTGTTTGATTGGTAACTTAGTTACTTGAAAATTGTTAAATATGGGGACTTTAAAGAAGATTTTTTTGTGTTTTGAATGTGGTTTTGTTTTGATACTTAGTCACTTGAAAATGGTTAAGTGTTGGGACATTAAAGTGGATTTTTTTATTTGAATGTGGTTTTATTTTGATACTTTGTCATTTGAAAATGATTAAATTTAGGGACTTAGTTACATGAAAATGTTCAAGTGTAGGGACTTTAAAGGGGATTTTATGTTTTGAATGTGGTTTGTATGGTGTCTTAGTGACTTGAAATTGATAAGAGTAGATACTTTTAAGGGAATTTTTTGTTTTTAATATGGTTTTATTTTGTTACTTAGTCTCTTAAAATGGCTAAATGTAGGGACTTTAAAGAGATTTTGTGTTATGAATATGGTTAGTGAGTTAGTCATTTGAAAATGGTAAAGTGTAGGGACTTCAATGGGGATTATGTGTTTTTAATTTGGTTTGGTTGGTGAATTAGTTTCTTGAAAATGGTTAAGTGTAGGGACTTTAAAGAGGATTTTTCGTTTTGAATGTGGTTTGGTTGGTGACTTTGTTACTTCAAAATAATTATGTTTAGTAACGTTAAAGGGTATTTTGTGTTTTGAATGTGGTTTGGATTTAATACTTCATCACTTGGAAATGGTTAAGTGAAGGGACTTTAAAGGAGAATTTTTGTGTTGAATGTCGTTTGGTTGGTGACTTAGTTACTTTAAATTGGTTAAGTGTAGGGAATTTAAATGAGATTTTGTATTTATAATGTTGTTTGGTTTTGATACTTAGACGCTTGAAAATAGTTAACTGTTGGGACTTTAAAGGAGATTTTGTGTTTTGAAAATTGTTTCGTTTGTAACTTAGTAACTTTAAACTGGTTAAGTACAGGAACCTTAAAGGTGATTTTGTTTTGATACATAGTCACTTGAAAATAGTTAAGTGTAGGGACTTTAAAGGGGATTTTTTTTTGAATGTGATTTGGTTGGTGAGTTAGTTACTGGAATATGGTTAAGTGTAGGGATTTTAAAGGGGATTATGTATTTTGAATGTGGTTTTGTTTTGATACTTACTCACTTGAAAATGGTTAAGTGTAGGGACTTTCACTGGAATTTTGTGTTTTGAATGTGGTTTTGTTTTGATACATGGTCACTTGAAAAAGGTTAAGTGTTGGGACTTTAAAAGGGATTTTATATTTCGAATGTGGTTTGGTTAGTGACTTGGTCACTTGATAATAGTTAAGTGTAGGAACTATTAAGGGGATTTTGTATTTTGAATGTTGTTTGGTTGGTGACTTAGTTACTTGAAAATGGTTAACTATAAGGACTTTAAAGGGGATTTTGTGTTTTGACAGTGGTTTTGTTTTGTTACTTAGTCACTTGAAAATGGTTAAGTGTAGTGACTTTAATGGGGATTTTTTGTTTTGAATGTTGTTTTATTTTGATACTTTGTCACTTGAAAACTATTAAGCGTAGGGACTTTAAAGAGCATTTTTTGTTTTATTGTGGTTTGGTTCGTCACTTAGTTAGATGAAAATGGTTAAGTGTAGGATCTTTAAAGGGGATTTTGTATTTTGAATGTGGTTTGGTAGGAGATTTAGTTACTTAAAACTGATATGTGTTGGGACTTTAAAAGGTATTTTTTGTTTTGAATATGGTTTTGTGTTGATACATAGCCACTTGAAAATGGTTAAGTGTAGGGAGTTTAAAGGAATTTTTTTTATTTTAGATGTGGTTTTGTTTTGCTACTTAGGGGGATTTTCGGTTTTAAATGCGGTTTTGTTTGTTACTTAGTTTCTTGAAAATTGTTAAGTATGGGAATTTAAAGAACATTTTATATTTTGAATGTGGTTTGGTTGGTGACTTAGTTACTTAAAAATTGTTAAGTGTAGAGACTTTATATGAGATTTTGTAATTTGAATGTGGTTTGGTTGGTGACTTATTCACTTTTAAATGGTTAAGTGTAGGTACTTTAAAGGGGATTTTGTGTTTTGAATGTGGTTTGGTTGGTGACTTAGTTTCTTGAAAATAGTTACTTGTAGGGACTTTAAAATAGATTTTTTGTTTTGAACATAATTTGGTTTTGATACTTAGTCACGTGAAAATGGTTCGGTGTAGGGACTTTAAAGAGGATTTTTTTTGTTTTGAAAGTGCTTTGGTCGGTGACTTGGTTTCTTGAATATGGTGAAGTATAGGGACTTTAAAGGTGATTTTGTGTTTGGAAAGTGGTTTTAACTTGATACTAAGTCACTTCAAAATGGTTAAGTACAGGGACATTAAAGTAGATTTTTTTTTTGAATGTGGTTTTATTTTGATACTTAGTCACTTGAAAATAGTTAATTGTACGGACAATAAAGAGGATTTTTGTTTTTGAATGTGGTTGGGTTGGTGGCTTACTTACTTCAAAATGGTTAAGTGTAGGAACTTTAAAGGGGATTTGGTATTTTGAATGTGGTTGGGTTGGTGACTTAGTTAGTCGAAAATGATAAGTTTTGTGACTTTAAAGGGGATTTTTTGTTTTGAATGTGGTTTTGTTTTGATACATAGTCACTTGAAAATGGTTAAGCGTAGTGTCTTTAAAGGGGATTTTTTATTTTGAATTTGGTTTTGTTTTGATACTTAGTCATTTGAAAATACTTAAGTTTAGGGACTTTAAAGGGGATATTTTGTTTTAAATGTGGTTTGATTGGTGACTTAGTTACTTGGAAATGGTTAAGTGTAGGGACTTTAAAGAGGATTATGTGTTTTGAATGTGGTTTGGTTATGATACTTTGTCAATTGAAAATGGTTAAATGTAGAGACTTTAAAAGGGAATTTTTGTTTTGAATGTGCTTTTGTTGGTGACATAGTTACTTGGAAATGGTTTAGTGTAGGGTCTTTAAAGAAGATTTTCTTTTACTGTGGTATTATTTTGATACAGTCATTTGAAAATGATTAAGTTTAGGGACTTTAAAGATGACTTTTTAATTTGAATGTGCTTTGGTTGGTGACTTAGTTCCATGAAAATAGTTAAGTGTAGTCAAGTTAAAGGGGATTTTGTGTTTTAAATGTCGTTTGGTTGGTGACTTAGTTACCTGAAACTGACAAGTGCAGGAACTATAAAGGGATTTTTGTGTTTTGAATGTAGTTTTTGAATCATACCTAGTAACTTGAAAATGGTTAAGTGTAGAGGCTTTAAAGGGATTTTGTGTTTTGAATGTTGTTTGGTTATTGACTTAGTCACTTTAAAATGGTAAACTATAGGGACTTTAATGGGGATTATGTGTTTTTATTGTGGTTTGGTTGGTGACTTAGTTACTTGAAAATGGTTAAGTGTAGGGACTTTAAAGAGGATTTTTTGTTTTGAATGTGGTTTGGTTGGTGACTTAGTTACTTGAAAATAGTTAAGTGTAAGGAATTTAAGTGAGATTTTGTATTTTAAATGTGGTTTGTTTGCTGAGTTAGTCACTTTAAAATGGTTAAGTGTAGAGACTTTAAAGAGGATTTTTTGTTTTGAATGTGGTTTGGTTGGTGACTTAGTCACTTGAAAATGGTTACATGTAGACACTTTAAAGGGGATTTTGTGTTTTTAATGTGGTTTTGTTTAGATACTAAGTCACTTTAAAATTGTTAAGTGTAGTGACTTTAAAGGGGATTTTTGTTTTTGAATGTCATTTTATTTTGATAAATAGTCACTTAAAAATGGTTAAGAGTAGGGACTTTGAAGAGAATTCTTTGATTGGATTGTCGTTTGGTTAGTGACTTAGTTATATGAAAATGGTTAAGTGTAGGGACTTTAAAGGGGATTTTGTATTTTGAATGTGGTTTCGTTGGTGACTTAATTACTTAAAACTGATAAGTGTTGGGACTCTAAAGAGGATTTTTTGTTTTGAATGTGGTTTTGTTTTGATACATAGTCAGTAGAAAATATTTAAGTGTAGGGACTTTAAAGGAGATTTCTTTTAGAATGTGGTTTTGTTTTGATACTTAGTCATTTGAAAATAGTTAAGTTTAGGGACTTTAAAGTGGATTTTTTTGTTTTAAATGTGGTTTGGTTGGTTACTTAGTTACTAGAAAATTGTTAAGTATGGGGACTTTAAAGAATATTTTGTGTTATGAATTGGTTTGGTCATTGAATTTGTCTCTTGAAAATGGTGAAGTGTAGGGACTTTAAAGGGGATTATGTGTTTTAGATATGGTTTGGTTGGTGACTTAGTTACTTAAATATGGTTAAGTGTAGAGACTTTAAAGTGGATTTTGTGTTTTGAATATGGTTTTGTTTTAATACATAGTCACTTGAAAATGGTTAGGGACTTTAAATGAGATTTTTTTTAATGTGGTTTTCTTTTGATACTTAGTCATTTGAAAATAGTTAAGTTTAGGGACTTTAAAGATGACTTTTTAATTTGAATGTGCTTTGGTTGGTGACTTAGTTCCATGAAAATAGTTAAGTGTAGTCAAGTTAAAGGGGATTTTGTTTTTTAAATGTCGTTTGGTTGGTGACTTAGTTACCTGAAACTGACAAGTGCAGGAACTATAAAGGGATTTTTGTGTTTTGAATGTAGTTTTTGAATCATACCTAGTAACTTGAAAATGGTTAAGTGTAGAGGCTTTAAAGGGATTTTGTGTTTTGAATGTTGTTTGGTTATTGACTTAGTCACTTTAAAATGGTAAACTGTAGGGACTTTAATGGGGATTATGTGTTTTTATTGTGGTTTGGTTGGTGACTTAGTTACTTGAAAATGGTTACGTGTAGGGACTTTAAAGAGGATTTTTTGTTTTGAATGTGGTTTGGTTGGTGACTTAGTTACTTGAAAATAGTTAAGTGTAAGGAATTTAAGTGAGATTTTGTATTTTAAATGTGGTTTGTTTGCTGAGTTAGTCACTTTAAAATGGTTAAGTGTAGAGACTTTAAAGAGGATTTTTTGTTTTGAATGTGGTTTGGTTGGTGACTTAGTCACTTGAAAATGGTTACATGTAGACACTTTAAAGGGGATTTTGTGTTTTTAATGTGGTTTTGTTTAGATACTAAGTCACTTTAAAATTGTTAAGTGTAGTGACTTTAAAGGGGATTTTTGTTTTTGAATGTCATTTTATTTTGATAAATAGTCACTTAAAAATGGTTAAGAGTAGGGACTTTGAAGAGAATTCTTTGATTGGATTGTCGTTTGGTTAGTGACTTAGTTACATGAAAATGGTTAAGTGTAGGGACTTTAAAGGGGATTTTGTATTTTGAATGTGGTTTCGTTGGTGACTTAATTACTTAAAACTGATAAGTGTTGGGACTCTAAAGAGGATTTTTTGTTTTGAATGTGGTTTTGTTTTGATACATAGTCAGTGGAAAATATTTAAGTGTAGGGACTTTAAAGGAGATTTCTTTTAGAATGTGGTTTTGTTTTGATACTTAGTCATTTGAAAATAGTTAAGTTTAGGGACTTTAAAGTGGATTTTTTTGTTTTAAATGTGGTTTGGTTGGTTACTTAGTTACTAGAAAATTGTTAAGTATGGGGACTTTAAAGAATATTTTGTGTTATGAATTGGTTTGGTCATTGAATTTGTCTCTTGAAAATGGTGAAGTGTAGGGACTTTAAAGGGGATTATGTGTTTTAGATATGGTTTGGTTGGTGACTTAGTTACTTAAATATGGTTAAGTGTAGAGACTTTAAAGTGGATTTTGTGTTTTGAATATGGTTTTGTTTTAATACATAGTCACTTGAAAATGGTTAGGGACTTTAAATGAGATTTTTTTTAATGTGGTGTTCTTTTGATACTTAGTCATTTGAAAATAGTTAAGTTTAGGGACTTTAAAGATGACTTTTTAATTTGAATGTGCTTTGGTTGGTGACTTAGTTACTTCAAAATTTTTAAGTATGGGACTTTAAAGAAAATTTGGTGTTTTAAATTTGGTTTGGTTAGTGAATTATTCACTTGTGAATGGTGTATTGTAGGGACTTTAAACAGGATTATGTGTTTTGGATGTTTCGTTGGTGACTTAGTTACTTAAATATGGTTAAGTGTCGGGGCTTTAAAGTGGATTTTGTGTTGTGAATGTGGTTTTATTTGGATACTTAGTCACTTGAAAATGGTTAATTGTAGGTACTTAAAAGGGGATTTTTTTTGTTTTTTTATATTGGTTTATTTTGATACTTTAAAGGGGATTTTTGTTTTGAATGTGGTCTGGTTGGTGACTTTGTCTCTTGAAAATTGTTTAGTGCATGGACTTTTAAGGAGATTTTGGGTTTTGAATGTGGTTTGGTTGGTGTCTTAATTACTTGAATATGGTTAAGTGTTGGGACTTTAATGGGGATTTTGTGTTTTGAATGTGCTTTTGTTTTGATACTTAGTCACTTTAAAATGGTTAAGTGTAGTAACTTTAAAGGGGATTTTTTGTTTCAAATATGGTTTTATTTTGATTCTTAGTCATTTGAAAATGAATAAGTTTAGGGACTTTCAAGACGACTTTTTGTTTTAAATGTGGTGATATAAAGCATGAATCTTGAATGATATTTATCATGATTTTGATATTTGAGTCATGAATTTCAATTGGAAATTGTGTTTTTTTTAGAAAGTGTGTGTTATAACCATGTTTATGTTGAATATTGTAGATCTTTTGAATGATTTGACCTTTTGGTCTTAATGGAGTTGTATTGAACTCGAGTTTGAAAGAAATCCACAACGTGGTTGATTTTGATAGATGAAAAACATGATGGCTCCCAATGTATATTTATATATTACTGAAATTGTTTTGTTGTGGATTGACTTTGAAATAATCTGAGCTAAGTCCATGTTATACCCCGAGAAATTTTTTGCTAAAATTTTATGCCTAAACGTATTGGGTATCTTATATTATCACGCACTATTGTGTATATTATCGAATAATCTTTCCAACGATATATGGGTCGTCCAAAAAGACACCCGAGCGACGAGTTATGAACATTACGATCGAACAATGAATAATAGTGAACAGGAAAAAGTACTGAAGCCTGGTGTCTTTTTATTCCAACTTTAAATAATCATAACTCCATGTACATAATGATATGGGTGATCTACTATATATCAACGGAAACCTCTACGAGTCCTCTTTTCAATGAAATTGGTTGTATCCCATTTGTCTATCGGAGCAAAAAGTTATGGTCGATCTACTATAGCCTAACCAAAGAAAATTTTTGGATCAACATTAAAAAATCATAACTCCTCGAACACAATGACCTGGGTGAGATACTATATATCAACGGAAAGATATGATATTCCTCTTTCTAATGAAATTAGTTTCATACAATTTGGATATCGGAATAAAACGTTATAGTTGATCTACTTTAGACTATTAAAACAGTCCACCAAAGGACAGATTCAACAATTATTTGATTTTTAGGAGCGTTTTGTCATTCCCCCTCACCCAAAATCCATCCAAACTCTATATTAAAGCCTCTTAGAATCATTATATGTTATATTTTATCAAATTCCCTAAAAAAAATCCTAAACTCCTACATCCAACATCAATAACCTCCAAAGTTCACCATTAACTCTGCAAATTTATTCAAGATTCCAAGTTCCTAGTTCAAGAACTCCAAGTACCATCATTCAAAGGCACGATTTACATCTCAAAAATGATTATCGATCCAAAGTTCATCATTCAAGGTATGTGGGGGTTTTCAAGAAGAACGCTCTTTTGTTCTTGTTCCCAAAAGTAATTTTCTTTACAAAGGCATGATTTTTATTTGATTTTTATGAATTTGAAGCATGAACATATATCTTATGAGGATTATTATGAAATCTTGATGTTTATGATTTTGAAAGATGAATTTACATGTGTGGTGATAAAAAGCATGAATCTAGAATGATATTTATCATGATTTTGATATTTGGGTTGTGAATCCACATTGGAAATTGTATTTTTTTTAGATAGTATGTGTTATAAACACGTTGATGTTGAATATTTGAGATATTTTGAATGATTTCACCTTTTGATCTTAATGTAGTTATTTTGAACTAGAGTGTAAAAGAAATCCATAACATGGTTGATTTTGATAGATGGGAAGTATGATGGCTCCCGATGTATATTTATATATTACTGAAATTATTTTGTTGTGGATTGTCTTTGAAATGATCTTAGCTAAGTCTGGGAGGAATCTTTAGCACCGAGTGGGAGGTATAAAGTGACCTTACTTCCCTAGAACTATGTGCCCCCGTAGGAGTGAGCCTGAGGTTGATTTATATAGTGATGAATAGTTTGTGTAGATTTGATATCGATAGTCCTACTCGAATGGCAAGGATAGGACAGCTCTCCCTAACATGGCTTGTACGTTGGACTCCATGTAGCTCACATGGTTTATGTCGGTTAAAGGATCTCCCAGTGTGTGTGTGTTTCCTTGTGTCTATGGTGAATGGTGAAGTGATTTGAAAGTAGAATTGTGAAATTTATTCTTTCGAAGGATTTAATTGATATTTACATTATGAGAATTGATATTCTTGATGAACTTAAAGTGATTGACAAATTATATGATGACTCACATGTGTTAATGTACTCATTTCATCCTCTCATGATTATGATGATTTTCTTCGGGCTATGTGAGTCTTTCATACATCCTGCATATTTCTTATAAATATTTATGATGATTATGTTTATACAATTGCATACACCCCCATATACTCGGTTCTTTTCCATGGTACTAACCCACATCTTTGGATGTGGGCTGCATTTTCTCAAAATGTATGTTTAGGTGCTCAGTTCTAGGTTTGATAGTGATTCTTCGGGCACACTGTTCTACATCCTCTATTGTAGTGAGTCCTTGTGTTCTGAGGACGTGATGTCTGATATTGGTTGTATGGAATTGTTTACATTTGATAACAGAGTATGAGTCAGTTGGGGCATGTCTAAATAACTCGCTGGTTTTATTGATTTTCTTAGAGGCTTTTCAGACTAGTTTAGATGTTGGGAGTTGACTAATAAGTCGTATTTTGTTATCTTTATGAAATTCTTTTATTCTTGGATGATGATGACTCTGTTGATATTTGAGGGTTATTTATGGAAACCCCGTTGATTTGTGTTGAACTGAATAAAAATGGCTCAAAGGGTTAGCTTGGGGCTATTCGTAGCCTCAAGCACCGTGTGACGCTCCGGGACCTATTTTCTGGGGCATTACAAACTTGGTATCAATCCATAAGGTTTTAAGGTGTCCTAGGGAGTCTGACAATCCGCATTAAGTAGAGTCTTGATCATCGGTGTGTAGCGTGCCACATCTATGAACAAGAGGCTACAAGACGTTTTAGGAAAAGTGTGATTCTTTCTTTCAGGAGTCTATAGTTCTTAAAGTGTCTCTCTCTGCTATTGATTCGTGCTCTCTTCTTTCAGAAATATGCCTCCACGTCAAGCGACAAGAAATAATGATGGTCAGCAACCTCAACCACTGACCCATTAAATGAAAACCTGTCTCATGCTGAATTTTAGGCAGCCTTTCAGGCACTAGCCCAAGCTATTACTGCAAATGTTAAGGCCAACCCGGACTTGGCTCCACAGCAGCAGGGAGGTGATTTAGCTGCTGCCAGGATCCATGACTTCATGCGGATGAATCCGCTGGAATTCTATAGGTCCAAGTTTGATGAGGATCCATGGTTGTTTTTAGAAGAGGTGCAGAAGATTACTCAGATGATGCATGTATCTGAGGAACATAGTGTGGAGTTGGCTGCGTATAGGTTGAAAGACTTTGCTTATGAGTGGGTTATTGCTTGGAGAAAAGGTAGAGGTGAGGAAGCTGTCCCTACAACTTAGCAGGAGTTCCAAGATGCATTTCTAGATAAGTTTTACCCTTTGGAGATAGGGAGTCGAAGGTGGAAGAGTTTATGAACCTGCGATAGGGCTCTATGACTGTTAGGGAGTACTATCTAAAGTTCAATAAGTTGGGCAAGTATGCTCCTGACTTAGTGGCTGATAATCGAGCTAGTATGAGTAAGTTTGTGACTGGAGTGTCTAGTTATATGGTTAAGAAGTATAGGTCTTGTATGCTAAATAGTGAGATAAATCATTCTAGGTTGAGGACTCATGCCCAATAGATTGAGGTAGATAAGATTAAGGAGAGAGATAGAATGAGAGTGAATAAGAGAGTTAAGTCCGAGCGGCACGAACAGGGTTAGACTATATCGCAGGGAGGGAGTTGCCCTCATTATCAGGATCATTCATCTATGCCATCACCGTCATCTGCTAGTGCTTCCATGCCTAGAGGTACGCAGGAGCATGGTACCAGGTCATATGCATCCAGGTCCCAGTACAGTGCTGGCAGTAAGCCAAATTGTCCCGTGTGTCCTAAGTGTGGTAGGTCTCATTCGGGTGAGTGTTGGGGTGAGAAGAGGGGTTATTTCCAGTATGGTGACATTGGTCAAAGAGTTAGAGATTGTCCACAGGATGGACAAGGGCGTCGTGACTATCACCTTCAAACATAGACTCAGACTGTTAGTGCTATAATTCCAGAGACTCGCCCAGCACCAGCTCAGGGTGCCTCTTCTAACAATGCTGGTGGGCAGTGTAAAAATAGATTATATGCTTTACCGACCCACCAGGAATAGGAGGACTCACCCGATGTTGTTACTGGTATGCTTCGTATATTTCAGTTTGAATTATATGCTTTGTTGGATCCTGGATCCAGTTTCTCATATGTTACACCTTTGATTGCTGTGAATTTTGAAATGAGTCTTGAGATCATTCCTAAGCCTATCCTAGTTTCTACCCCAGTGGGTGATTTGATTTTTGCCCAAAAAGTGTATAAAAAGTGTCCTGTTACCGTACTTCATAGCGTTTTGTTGGCTTATCTGATTGATTTAGAAATGGTAGATTTTAATGTGATTCTGGGTATGGACTGGCTGTATTCTTTTTATACCTCTATTGATTGTCGGACCCTAGTGGTCAGGTTTCAGTTTCTGGGTGCATCCGTGTTTAAGTGGTCTGGGAATTCTATCTCACCCATGAGTCATTTTATCTCTTACCTCAAAGCTAGAAAGCTTATTTCCAGGGGTGTATTTACCATTTGGTTAGAGTCAAAGAAACTAAGTCTGAGACTCTAACTCTCTAGTCTATTAACGTCGTCAATGAGTTTTCTGATGTCTTTTTGGATGATCTCCCAGGGATACCTCCTGATAGAGAGATAGAGTTCGGGATTGATCTTCTTGCCGATACTCATCCCATTTCTATTCCTCCTTACCTTATGGCCCCTGCAAAACTTAAGGAGTTGAAAGAGCAACTCAAAGATCTATTAGATAAGGGTTTCATAAGGCTCAGTATTTCTTCTTGGGATGCTCCTGTGTTGTTTATGAGAAAGAAAGATGGCTCTTTGCGTATGTGCATTGATTACCGCCAACTGAATAAAGTCACCATAAAAAATAAGTACCCCCTTCCGAGAATAGATGATTTGTTTAACCAATTGTAAGGTGCAAGTTATTTCTCAAATATAGACCTTCATTTCGGCTATCATCAACTCAAAGTTAGGGAGTGTGACATCCCGAAAACTTTTTTCCGAACTCGTTATGGACTATTGAGTTTCTTGTTATGTCTTTCGGGTTAACTAATGCCCCAGCAGCTTTCATGGACCTCACAAATCGTGTGTTCAGTTCATATCTAGATATGTTTGTCATAGTGTTCATCGATGATATACTGGTGTACTCCCACAGTGAGGATGAACATTCTTATAATTTTCGAACTATCTTGCAAATCCTTAGAGTTCACAAGTTGTTTGCCAAGTTCAGAAAGTGTGAGTTTTGGCTAAGGTCAGTTGCTTTTCTTGGTCATACCATTTCTCCTGAGGGTATTAGAGTTGATCCCCAAAAGACCGAAGCTGTTAGAAATTGGCCTTGACCTATTTCTCTGACTGATATCCAAAGTTTCTTGGGTTTATCTGGCTATTACCGCCGTTCTGTTGAGGGTTTCTCCTCTATAGCGTCTCCTATGACTCGTTTAACCCAAAAGAAAGTGAAGTGCTTATGGTCCGAATCTTGTGAGAAGAGTTTTCAGGAGTTGAAGACTCGACTCACTTTAGCCCCTGTTTTGACTTTACCTGATGGTGTTGATGGTTTTGTGGTGTACTGTGATGCTTCAAGAGTTGGGTTGGGTTGCGTATTAATGCAGAAGGGTAAGGTGATAGCTTATGCTGCTAGACAGTTGAAACCCCATGAGAAAAATTAGCCCACCCATGACCTTGAGTTGGCTGCTGTTGTGTTTGCTTTAAAAATCTTGAGACACTATTTGTATGGCGTCTATGTTGATGTTTTCACTGATCATAAGAGTCTGCAGTATGTGTTTACCCAGAGAGAATTGAATCTTAGGCACAAACGATAGTTAGAATTGTTAAGAACTATGATATGAGTGTGTTGTACCATCAGGGCAAGGCCAATGTTGTGGTGGATGCCCTAAGTAGAGTGTCAATGGGTAGTGTTTCACATGTGGTAGAAGGTAAGAAAGAGTTGGCTCGTGATGTACTTCGTTTGTATAGATTGGGGGTTAGGTTGTTTGAGTTTGCTGAAAGTAGTATAAGGTTCAGAGTAGTTTCGAATCCTACTTGGTTTCGGAAGTGAAGGAAAAGTAATACTTAGATGCTAGTTTGGTCAGACTGAAAGAGTCAGTCAAGGACCAAAAAGTAGAGGTTTTCTCCCAAGGGGGAGATGGTGTGTTGATATTGCAGGGTAGATTGTGTGTCCCGAATGTTGATGATCTGAGACAAAGGATTATGGCCAAAGCGCACAGGGCGCGATATTCTATTCATCCTGGTGCCACCAAGATATACCGAGACTTGCAGGAAATCTATTGGTGGAGTGGCATAAAGAAAGATATAGCAGCGTGTGTAGCTAAGAGTGCAATATGCCAACAAGTTAAGGTTGAACACCAAAGACCTGGTGGTATGATGCAAGCGTTTAGTATTCCTACCTAGAAGTAGGAAGAGATAAATATGGACTTCGTGATTGGTTTACCTCCTTCCCGACGCCATCATGATTCCATTTGGGTTGTGGTTGATAGGTTAACTAAGTCTGCTCATTTCTTGCCTGCTAATACTTCATATACTACTGAGGATTATGCTAGATTGTATATCCAAGAGCTAGTCAGACTGCATGGAGTTCCTTGTCTATTATTTTGGATAGGGGTACTCAGTTCACTTCGCAATTTTAGAAAACTTTTCAGAAGGGTATTGGTACCCAAGTGCTTTTGAGTTCTGATTTTCATCCGCAGACCGATGGCCAAGCTGAGCGGACCATCCACACCTTTGAGGATATGTTGAGAGCTTGTGCACTTGACTTTAAGGGAAGTTGGGATGATCACTTACCGCTGATAGAGTTTGTTTACAATAACAGTTTCCACTCTAGTATTGGCATGGCTCCGTTTGAAGCCTTATATGGTAGAAAGTGTAGATCACCGATAGGTTGGTTCGAGGTGGGTGAAGCGGTTGTGAATGGTCCTTATTTGGTATTTGAGGCTATGGAAAAAGTTAAGTTGATTAGGGAAAGGTTGAAAACTACGTAGAGTCGTCAGAAGTCATATGCGGATGTTAGAAGGAGAGACCTTGAGTTTGAAGTTGGTGACCTAGTGTATCTAAAAATTTCACCTATGAGGGGGGTGAAGAGATTTGGTAAGAAGGGGAAGCTTAGTCCCCGTTATGTTGGTCCTTACAAAATTTTTAGCCATGTTGGTAAGGGTGCTTATGAAGTTGAGTTGCCTTCCGAGTTGTCCTTTGTTCATCCAATATTCCATGTCTCCATGCTTAGAAAGAATATTAGTGATGCTTTGGTAGTGGATTCCTCTATGAGTGCTGACATTCAAGAAAATCTTTCTTTTGATGAGATTCATGTTGAGATTCTTGATTTCAGCGTCCGAAGACTAAGGAACAAAGAAGTTCCCTTGTTCAATGTGTTGTGGCGAAACCAATCTGTTGAGGGTGCAACTTGGGAAGCTGAGGCGAATATGCAATCCCAGTACCCGCACCTATTTTCCACAAACTCCGATCAAGCCGAAGGTAACGTTCTTTCCTAAATCATGCACTTTTGATAAAATTTGCAGCAGTTCAGCAGTCATTTATTATGTGTTCAGCTGTAGTTTCTTGAATTTATGCATTCTATGTTGCATTCGAAGCGAGAAACGATGTGGTGATGAGTCAAATGAATGGTTTCAGCTGTATTCACTATTCCCTATCTAATCTTGGCATGTCTAACGTGATTCGAGGACGAATGTTTCCAAGGGGAGATGATGTAATACACCAGGAAATTTAGTATTGGGTTCTATCTTCTAGAATGAATTACAAATGTTTGTGTGGAATATCTTATATTATGACCCACCATTGCGTGGATTATCGACTAATCTTTCCAACAATATATGGGACATCCAAAACGGACACCCGAGCGACGAGTTATGAACATTTCGATCGAACCGTGAATAGTATTGAACAATAAAATGTGCAGGAAAAAGTACTGAGGCCTCGAGTATTTTTTCTCCAACTTTAAACGATCATAACTCCTTGTACATAATGATCTGGGCGATATACTATAAATCAATGGAAAGCTCTGCAAGTCCTCTTTCCAATGAAACTGGTTTCATCCAATTTGTCTATCGAAGCAAAAGTTTATGGTCGATCTACTTAAGCCTATCAAAAGCGAATTTTTGGGTCAACTTCAAAGGATCATAACTCCTCGTACTAAATGATATGGGTGAAATAATATATATCAATGGAAAGATATGAGAGTCCTCTTTCTAATGAAATTGGTTTCATCCAATTTGGATATCGAGTAAAACGTTATGGTTGATCTCCTTCAGACTATTAAAACAGTCCACCAAAGGACAAATTCGAGAATTTTTTTTATTTTTAGGGGCATTTTGGTCATTCCCCCTCACCCAAAATCCATCCAAACCCTATATTAAAGTTTATTAGAAGCATTATATTCATATTTCATCAAATTCCCTCAGAAAGAAAACCCTAAGCTCCTATATCCAACTTCAAGAACCTCCAAAGTTCACCATTAATTCTGCAAATTTATTCAAGATTCCAAGTTCCTAGTTCAAGAACTCCAAGAACCATCATTCAAAGGCACGATTAACATCTCAAAAGTGAGTATCGATCTAAATTTCATCATTCAAGGTATGTGGGGTTTTTCCACAAGAACTCTCTTTTGTTCTTGTGCCCAAAAGTAATTTTCTTTACAAAGGCATTATTTTTATTTGATTTTTATGAATTTGAAGCATGAACCCATATCTTATGATGATTATTATGAAATCTTGATGTTTATGATTTTGAAAGATGAATTTACATATGTGGTGATATAAAGCATGAATCTTTAATGATATTTATCATGATTTTGATATTTGGGTTGTGAATCCCCATTGGAAATTGTGCTTTTTTTTTGAGAAAGTGTGTGTTATAACCACGTTGATGTTGAATATTGTAGATATTTTGATTGATTTGACCTTTTGGTCTTAATGGAGTTGTTTTGAACTCGAGTATGAAAGAAATCCACAACGTGGTTGATTTTGATAGATGGAAAACATGATGGCTCCCGATGTATATTTATATATTACTGAAATTATTTTGTTGTGGATTGTCTTTGAAATGATCTAAGCTATGTCCGGGAGAAACCTTTAGCACCGATTTGGAGGTATAAAACGATTTATATAGTGATCACTAGTTTGTGTGGATTTGATATCGGTAGTCCTACTATGATGGCAAGGATAGGATGGCTTTCCCCAACGTGGGTTGCACGTTGGACTCCATGTAGCTCACATGGTTTATGTCGTTTATAGTATGTCACGCCTCAAATCCTATTGGAGCGGACTGGCACCCGTAACCGATGAAGCTCGGGAGAACCAGCTCATAACCTTATACTTCCCATGCATACCTCTATGACAACCCGAAATTCAGACAGCATCATGTCCCATATAAAAGGAAAGAATCACCTGTATAAGCTTGAGCACACATATATATGTATATACAATACTTGGTCGTTGGATCCATCACGTCTATTAACAAAACACCACCTTGACTGTACATTAGGTGTACCAAGCCTCTAGACAATACAAAGAGTTTAACTTAGGTCGGGACACACCCCTCCATATAACAAACTTCAATACAATACCAAAAGTGACTGGATATGACACGAAAATCCCCGAGGCAAACTAGAGCTCACCAAAAGTAGCTGGATATCCTGGCTCCTACTTGTGCGGTGTATGAGCTGAGGTACCTGTGCCTGCAGCATGAAATGCAGGTCCCCCGTGGGGGACGTCAGTACGAAATATGTACTAAGTATGTAAAGTTGTAGATAATAACATATGATACAGGAGCTCAATAAAAATTAGAAACAAGTGAATAAATTGTAATAGGAGTGGACCACACTTACTAGAACTTGTGACAACCTGTACATTGTATTTATTGAATCATTTTACCTTCGTTCTTATCATCTTTGTAATCATTACTGTACTGTACTGTGACCATTATGATGCCTCTAGTACATATCAACTGGGATCGACCCATGCTAGGCTTATGCCCCTGGGATACCACCCATAAACACATAAATAGGGATCGACCCATGATAGGCTTATGCCCCTGGGATACCACCCGATAAGAGAGAACTTCCATCACTTAGTTCAATTAATATTTGAGATTTTTATTTCAGCCACCACCACATTTTTGATACTTTGAAATAATGATACATCAATAAGAGACATATAAATAGACCATCAATGCAATAACAATGAAGTAAGAACTCATTGGCACATCAATGAAGTGTTTTGGAGTCATCAATGCCATAACAATGAAGTAGGAACTTATTGGCATGTCAATGAAACGTTTTGGAGTCATTAATAGCACATGGATCTTGTTTGAGTAACTGGATACCTTATGACATTCATTAGTTCAATAAACATGTAAGATTTGGAAGACAAGTAAGTATTGGAATGTCTTGATATCTTGTAGGGTGGAAACAAGTTCATTGGTAACGTAGGACATCATACAAAACCATTATGGATCACATGTTATTGAATAACTTTGGAAACTTTCTTAATAGAACAATTGTTCACTTTTATGCCAAAGATATGGTATAGAGTATGCTTTACATACCTGACTATCAACCTTCAATACTAATCCCAAATGGACTTCTCGTCTTTTCGGATTACTTATCTACAATGAACATATATAGCAATCTAGTATAATCAACCAAACGTCACAATTCTATTATTTGAATTTACCAAACTAGTGGCTGAGTAGTAATACTTAATTACACCATAAAGGGTGTCACTTTAACCTTCTTATACTCCAATTAGATTCACATGTCATGCATATTCATACAACATCCTCCAATATCAAGTTTGGATTCATTTATCCTTCCAACCAATCCATTAAACCAAATTAATCCATAGACATAAATAATCATCAATTCAATAGTACATCACCATATACACCTTCCATAACTCAATTATCATAGCCACCTTCCACAATTCAGTACAACCAAACCATGCAAAATAGTCCATAACCCTATTTTCATCACCTTTTAATAACAACCAATACATATAATCCTCTATCACACATATACATATGGAAGTGAACAAAGTCAAACAATATTCATACCTTAGAATTCACCTCTAGATTATGCAATCCTGTTTTCACAAATAATAGGTGTCGTTCGAAGCTCTCGAGATGACAAACGCAGTTATCCGATTACTTTAGAATTTCTACGATTGAATCAAAATAATTTAAAGGTCAAATTTGGCTGGGGTTTGTTCTTTCTCAATGATTGATGATGAAAATGAATTTTTGAAATCATATACATGCATATATTCACATATTACCATCCATAATATAATAGGGAATGACCAAAATGCCTTTAAAATTTAAATAATGTCAAACCTGTCCTTTGGTGGACTGTTTTGATAAGCTAAAGTACATCTACCATAACTCTTTGCTCCGATATCGGATTTTGGTGAAATTGGTATCGTTAGAAAGATAATTCAAAGGTATTTCATTTCATATAAAGTAGGCCACCTAGTTCGTCCTTTACAAGGAGTTATGGTTGTTAGAAATTGACCCTAAAAATCTCTTTTGAGAGGTTGAAGTAAAACAAGTATAACTCCTTACTCAGACGTTGTATTTGGAAGAAACCAATTGCATTGGAAAGAAGACTTAAAGATATTTCTTTTCATAGGTCGCATATCTCCCAGTTCATTATATTATGGGAGTTATGATCATTCAAAGTTGACCCAAAAAATTGGCTGGCCTCAGTAGTTTGTGTGCAGGAAATTTTCCTGCACATTTACTATTCCCAAATATCCCGGCCACCATTTTATAGTTTCGAACGTGTTCAATTATATCCGAAACCTATCCATTTTTGGAAATCTTTATATCATTGGAAAGCTTATTCAATAACCTTCGCATGGATCGATGGGCAAATTCCAGTATAAAAAAAATAAAAAAAATTAATTCCATATAAATAAGACCAATACACATACTTGAATACACCAATACATGCATTTGAATATGGGGTGTTACATCCTTCCCCCCTTTAGTACATTCGTCCTCGAATGTTAGCGTAGTTATTCAACCGAAACAAGTTCAAGTCCATCATTAACATTCACATCATCACATAAATACTATGCAGATATAAAAAAAACTTACTTGTTAATGTTCTAACTCCGTTTCTTGAACTTCCTCTTCATCTTTGAAAAAATGAGGGTACTTAGATTTCATTACTTCCTCAGCTTCCCATGTAATCTCTTCCTTTTGACGATTTCTCCAACGTACTTTCACCGATGCTATCTCTTTATTTCTCATCTTTTAACTTGGAGATCTAGAATAGCAATAGGTACTTCCTTATAGGTAAGATCTTCCGCAACTTGCACATCCTTAGTAGAAGTGATATGTGATGGATCTCCGATGCACTTTCAAAGCATTGACACATGAAATACCGAATGTACTGATGAGAGCTCTTGGGGTAGCTCTAATTCATATGCAACTTGTCCAAACCTTCGAGTGATGTTATATGGGCCTATATAACGTGGACTCGACTTCCCTTTCTTTCCAAATCTCATTACCCCTTTTATTGGTGATACATTCAAAAATACCCAATCACCTATAGAAAACTCTATCCCTCTCCTTCTACTATCCACATATGACTTGTGTCAAATTTTGGCTATTTTCAGTCGTTTCTGAAATACTTTAACCTTCTCTATGGCTTGATAAACAAGATCTGGTCCGAACAAAAGAGTTTTACCCACTTCAAACCATCCTATTGGTGATCTACACTTCCTTCCATATAAAGCTTCATATGGTGCCATTTTTATACTTGAATGATAGCTATTATTGTACGCAAACTCAAAATGAGGTAAATGATCATCACAGTTGCCCTTAAAATCTATTACACAAGCTCGTAGCATATCTTCAAGTGTTTTGATGGTACGTTCTGCTTGTCCATCTGTTTGAGGGTGAAAAGATGTACTCAACTTCATTTGTGTTCCCAAACACCTCTGAAAAGACTTCTAAAAGTTTACGGTGAATTGGGTTCCCCAATCTGATATAATAGAGATTGGCACTTCATGTAATTGGACTATCTCTTTAATGTACAGCTTCGCATACTCTTCAACTGTGTAAGTGGTCCTAACTGGTAGGAAATGTGTGGATTTGGTAAGCCTATCAAAAATCACTCATATAGAATCAAACTTCCAGGATGTACGAGGCAAACCAATAACGAAATCCATGTTGATCATGTCCCACTTTTAGCTTGGAAGATCAATGCATTGCATATAACCTCCGGGTTTTTGGTGCTCAACTTAACTCTTTGACAATTTGGACATTCAGCTTCAAATTCTGCAATGCTCTTCTTCATGTCATTCCGCCAATACATATCTTTCAAATCTTGATACATTTTGGTTTATCCTGGATGAATGGAATACCTTGAAAAATGTGCCTTTATCATAATCTTCTTTCTTAGCCTGTCTATATCCGCCACACACAATCGGTTTTGGCACTGAAGTACTCCTTGTCGCGTAAGCTCAAATGCCTTGGTCGTACCACTTTGAACGTTCTCCTTAATCTGTAATAAAATAGGATCTGCATATTGCTTCTCTTTCACTTCAGCTACTAATGAAGATTCCACATCATTATGTAAGATAAGCTCTTTATCCGGAGTTTCAAGAAGGCAAACTCCCAAACTAGCTAACTGGTGAAGATCTTTAATCATCCCTTGCCTTTCTATAGGTGACATCATAGCCTTACGACTTAACGCATCAGCTACCACATTTGCTTTCCCTGGATGGTACAACATATCAACATCATAGTCCTTTAATAGTTCAAGCCATCTCTGCTGCCTTAAATTTAGATCCTTCTGATTAAAAATATATTGCAAGATATTATGGTCAGTATATATATATCAACATGAACCCCATATAAGTAGTGGCTCCATTTATTTAAAGCAAAAATAACTGTTTCCAGCTCAAGATCGTGTGTAGGATAATTTTTCTTATGTGGCCACAATTGTCTATAAGCATATGCTATTACCTTTCCATACTGCATCAATACAAATCCTAAACCAATTCTGGAAGCATCACAATACACTATATACCCTTCGGTGTCTTCTGTAAGTACCAACACAGGTGTAGAAATCAACTTGTTCTTTAAATCTTGAAAACTCTTCTCACAGGCATTATTCCATTGGAATTTGGATGATTTATGGGTTAGCTTGATTAAGGGTGCTGAAATGGAAGAAAAGACTTTAACAAACCTTTTATAATAACTGGCCAACCCGAGGAAACTACGAATCTCCATAAGTGTTGTGGGCCTTGGCCAGTTCTTCACAGCTTCTATCTTTTGAACATCAACCTTTATCCCTTCACTAGATACAATATGACCAAAAAATGCCACTGATTTTAACCAAAACTCACATTTAGAGAACTTTGCATAAAGCTTGCATTCACAAAGAGTCTGCAATGCCTGTCGTAAGGGATTGGCATGGTCCTCTTCTGATATAGAATAAACTAGAATATCATCTATAAAAACTATCACAAATACATCCAGGAATGGCTTAGACACCCTATTCATCATATCCATAAAAGTTACGGGTTCATTTATTAGCCCAAATGATATAACTAGAAACTCATAATGACCATACCGTGTTCGGAAATCTGTCTTGGGTATATCCTTCTCTTTGAACCTCACTTGGTGGTAACCTAACCTCAAATCAATCTTAGAAAAGAACTTGGTGCCCTGTAACTGATAAAATAAATCAATAATTCTTGGGAGATGATATTTCTTCTTAATAGTCAACTTATTCAATTGCCGATAATCAATACACATCCTCAGCGAGCCATCCTTTTTGCGTACAAATAATACTGGTGCTCCCCAGGGGGACATACTAGGCCTTATGAATCCCTTCTCTATCAAATCTTTCAATTGCTCTTTCAATTCTCGTAATTCTGCTGGGGCCATTCTATACGGAGGAATGGAGATTGGTTGGGTGCCTGGTATTACATCAATACTAAACTCTACTTCTCGTTCAGGAAGCAAACCTGGAAGATCTTCAAGAAATACATCAGAAAATTTATTTACCACCAGAACAGCGTGAAGAGTTGGTGGCTCCGCTTCTGTATCCATTACTCTAACTAAATGATATATGTATCCCTTGGAAATAATTCTTCTTTCCTTAAAATAAGAAATAAATCTACCTCTTGGCGCGCTAATTTCACCTTTCCATTCAAGGACTGATTCATTTGGAAAATAGAAATATACCTTTTTTGTGTAGCAATCAATTGTGGCATAACAAGACGCCAACCATTCCATACCCATTGTAACATCAAAATCTACCATTTCTAACTCCACAATATCAACCATCGTATCACGACCATAAATATTTACTATGCAATTTCGATAAACCCTTCTAGCTATAATAGATTACCCAATTGGTGTGGATAATTCAAATGGCTTAACTAACAGTTCGGGTATTCTTTCGAACTTTCCAGCAACCAATGGAGTAACACAAGATAATATAGAACCGGGATCAATTAAGGCATATAAATCGAATGAAAAGATAGACAACGTACCCGTAACCACGTCTGGGGAAGCCTCTAAATTTTATCGATCCGCTAGAGCATACGTATAATTTTGAGCCCCGATAGAACTCATTGCTCCTCTATCACCTCTAACACGACCCATTGGTTGTGCACCCCTTCCTGAATAAGTCATCGATGATGATTATGCAACAAATAACCCCGTAGGTCGTGCCATACCCCCTATTCCTCTTCATGGGCATTCTCTCATCATATGCCCCCACATACCGCACCAAAAGCAAACATTGGTCCCCAGCCGACATGCGCCCAAATGAAACCTTCTATATTTATTGCATGGCTCTCGAGGAGGTTTCGATTGGCTCATATTCCCTTGCCCTTTGTACCCCACTGTCCGCAAACTCTGACTCTCACTTCTGTGCCCAAATTGATTTCCTCTGACCCTTAGAACTGTGGTGAGGCACTAGCTGCAGAAGAAGAAGATAGTAGCCTAGGTGGTCTAGCAGAAAACTGTGGTCTGAACCCTCCTTGGGATGCCATGAACTGCCCTGTAGATCTGGCCCTCTTGGAATATCCTCATTCTAATACCTGTGCTCTTCTCCGCTGACTCTGATCTTTCATTTTTTGTCCAAAATCTTGATTCCTTGATATGTATATATCTTTGTTCAAAGCGGAAATAGTACAATATTTAACCAGATATGGACCTAGCCTATCCACATATTGATGAAATTGGTCATCCATAGTAGCTACAACATTAGGAGCATATCTCGACAAGGAATTAAATCAGAGACTATACTCCCTCATGCTCATATTCCTCTGACGAAGATTTAAAAACTAATCTGCACGGGCTTGATGAATCTCGAATGGAAGATAATGATCAAAAAATGCCTCTTTGAACTCTTTCCAAGTATATGGGGGTGCATTAATACCCCTAGATCATTTCTAGTCCTCATACCAATATATAGCCTCCCCTTTAAATCTATACGCTGCTAACTCCACTGTCTCTCTACCTGTTACATGCATAACATCTAAGGTCCTTTGAATTTGATCAATAAAGTCCTGTGGGTCCTCGTTAAGATCTGATCTAGTAAAAGTGGGAGGATCCATCTTAAGAAAATGCTATGTTCGAAGGCTAGCCACCCTATCTGTACCACTAGGACCCATGGTAGGAATGGTTTTCCCTTGAGCTTGCCCAGCAACTATACGAGTCAAAATGTGCACTGAATTTCTAAGATCTTGATCAAAAACATTAATAGGTGGCTCTGGGGATATAGTTCTCCTCCCCCTTATTTCTTCTGGAGTGGAAGAAGTTTCTAATGCATGCTCAGCTGGAGTCTTACTTTGATTAGCTGGTATAGTAGGTGACTTACTAGTCCCCTCTCCGGCAGCCACATCTACTTGCTTACCGGTATTCTTGCTTCTGGTAACCGGCATCATTACTATAATAAGAGAAATAAATGGATTTAGTGGTAAACTATGCTTCATATACAATATAGGCTCTATCGCACGATCTAAGATATAAAGAAAAGAAACAATTCCTAAATGTCCATAGCTTCCTGTTTATAGACGCGGTGCACGACACACCGATAAATAAGACTCTACGTAGACACGGCTTTGTAGACTCACTAGGACGAACTTCTCTGATACCACTTTTGTCATGCCTCAAATCCTATTGGGGCGGACTGGCACCAACAACCGAGGAGGCTCAGGAGAACCAGCTCATAACCTTATACTTCCCATTCATACCTCTATGACAACCTGAAATTCAGACAGCATCATGTCGCATACAAAAGAAGAAAATCACCTATATAAGCTCAAGCACACATATATATGTATATACAATACTTGGATGTTGGAAGCCATCACGTTTATTAACAAAACACCACCTTGACTGTACATTAGGTCTACCAAGCCTCTAGATAATACACAGAGTTTAACTAAGGTCGGGACATACCCCGCCATATAACTAACATCTATACAATACCAAAAGTGACTGGATATGACAAGGAAATCCCTGAGGCAAACTGGAGCTCACCAAAAGTAGCTGGATATCCTGGCTCCTACTTGTGTGGTGTATGAGCTGAGGTACCTGTGCCTGCAGCATGAAATGCAGGTCCCCCGTGGGGGATGTCAGTACGAAATATGTACTAAGTAGGTAAAGTTGTAGATAATTACATATGATATAGGAGCTCAATAAAAATTAGAAACAAGTGAATAAATTGTAATAGGAGTGGACCACACTTACTAGAACTTGTGACAACCTGTACATTGTATTTATTCAATCATTTTACCTTCGTTCTTATCATCTTTGTAATCATTACTGTACTGTACTGTGACCATTAGGCTACCTCCAGTACATATCAACTGGGATCGACCCATGATAGGCTTATGCCCCTGGGATACCACCCATAATCACATAAATAGGGATCAACCCATGATAGGCTTATGCCCCTAGGATACCACCCGATAAGACAAAACTTCCATCACTTAGTTTAATTAATCTTTGAGATTGTTATTTCGGTCGCCACCATATTTGTAATACTTTAAAACAATGATACATCAATAAGAGACATATAAATAGACCATCAATGCAATAATAATGAAGTAATAACTCATTGGCACACCAACGAAGTGTTTTGGAGTCATCAATGCCATAACAATGAAGTACGAACTTATTGGTATATCAATGAAACGTTTTGGAGTCATTAATAGCACATGGATCTTGTTTGAGTAACCGGATACCTTTTGATATTCATTAGTGCAATAAACATGTAAGATTTTGAAGACAAGTAAGTATTGGAATGTCTTGAAATCTTGTTGGGTGGAAACAAGTTCATTGGTAACGTAGGACATCATACAAAACCATTATGGATCACATGTTATTGAATAACTTTGGAAACTTTCTTAATAGAACAATTGTTCACTTTTATGCCAATGATATGGTATAGAGTATGCTTTACATACCTGACTATCAACCTTCAATACTAATCCCAAATGGACTTCTCGTCTTTTTGGATTACTTATCTATAATGAACATATATAGCAATCTAGTATTAGCAACCAAACGTCACCATTCAATTATTTGAATTCACCAAACTAGTAGTTGAGTAGTAAGCCTTAATTACACCATAAAGGGTGTAACTTTAACCTTCTTATACTCCAGTTACATTTGCATGCCATGCATATTTATACAACAACCTCCAATATCAAGTTTGGATTCATTTATCCGTCCAACCAATCCATTAAACCAAATTGAGACATAGACATAAATAATCATCAATTCAATAGTATATCACCATATCCACCTTCCATAACTCAATTACCATATCCACCTTCCATAATTCAATGCGACCAAACCATGCAAAATAGTCCATAACCCTATTTTCATCACCTTTTAATAACAACCAATACATATAATCCTCTATCACACATATACATATGAAAGAGAATAAAGGCAAACAATATTCATACCTTATAATTCACCTCTTGATTATGCAATCCTGTTTGCACAAATAATAGGTGTCGTTCGAAGCTATCAAGATGACAAACGCAGTTATCAGATTACTTTAGAATTTCTACGGTTGAATCAAAAGTAATTTAAATGTCAAATTTGGCTAGGTTTTGTTCTTTCTCAATGATTGATGATGAAAATGAGTTTTTGAACTCATATACATGTATATATACACATATTCCCGTCCATAATATAAATAGGAATGACCAAAATGCCTTTAAAATTTAAATAATGTCAAATTTGTCCTTTGGTGGATTGTTTTTATAAGCAAAAGTAGATCGATTATAACACTTTTCTCCGATATCGGATTTGGGTAAAATTGGTATCTTTAGAAAGAAAATTCAAAGGGATTTCATTTCATTTAAAGTAGCCCACCCAGTTCGTCCTGTACAAGGAGTTATGGTCGTTTGAAGTTGACCCTAAAAATCTATTTTGAGAGGCTGAAGTAAAACGAGTATAACTCCTTACTCAGACGTTGGATTTGGCTAAAACCAATTGTATTGGAAAGAAGACTCAAAGATATTTCTTTTTATAGGTCGCAGCTCTCTCAGTTCATTATATTAAGGGAGTTATGATCATTTAAAGTTGACCCAAAAAATTGGCTGGACTCAGTAGTTTGTGTGCAAGAAATTTTCCTGCACATTTACTATTCCTAAATATCCCGGCCACCGTTTTATAGTTTCGAATGTGCTCTTTTATATCCAAAAATTATCCATTTTTTGAAATCTTTATATCGTTGGAAAGCTTATTCAATAACCTTCGCATGGACCATCAACGGGCAAATTCTGGTATAAATAAAATAAAAAAAATTAATTCCATATAAATAAGACCAATACACGTACTTGAATACGCCAATATATGTACTTGAATATGGGGTGTTACATTGGATCTCCCAGTGTGTGTGTGTTTCCTTGTGTCTATGGTGAGTGGTGAAGTTATTATAATATGGAATTGTGAAAGTTAGTCTTTGGAAAGATTTAAATGATATTTACATTATGAGAATTGATGCTCTTGATGAACTGAAAGTGATTGACCTATTATATCATGACTCACATGTGTTATTGTACTTATTTCATTCTCTCAAGATTAGGATGATTTTCTTCAGGCTATGTGAGTCTTTCATACATCCTGCATATTGCTTATAAATATTTATGATGATGATGTTTACACAACTGAATACACCCCTCTATATTCGGTTCCTTTCCATGGTACTGACCCACATCTTTAGATGTGGGCTGTATTTTCTCGGAATATAGGTTCAGGTGATCAATTGCAGGTTCGACAGTGATTCTTCAGGCACGTTATTCTACATCCTCTGTTGTGGTGAGTCCTCATGTTCTAAGAACGTGATGTCTGATGTTGGTTTCACAGAATTATTTACATTTCATAACTAAGTATAAGTTAGTTGGGGCATGTCTCAATGGATCGCTAGTTTTATTGATTTTCTTAGAGGCTTGTCAGACTAGTATAGATGTTGGGAGTCGACTAATAAGTTGTATTTTGTTATCTTTCTAAAATTCTTTTATTCTTGGATGATGATTACTCTATTGATGTTTGAGGGTTATTTATGGAAATCCTGTTGATTTGTGTTGAACTGAATGAAAATGGCTCAAAGGGTTAGCTTGCGGCTACTCGTATCCTCAAGCACCGTGTGACGTTCTAGGACCCATTTTCTAGGGCGTTACAGAATGTTGTTTGGTTATTCACTTATTCACTTGAAAATGGTAAAGTTTAGGGACTTTAATGGGGATTATGTGTTTTGAATGTGGTTTGGCTGGTGACTTAGTTACTTGAAATTGGTTAGGTGTAGGGACTTTAAAGAGTAGTTTTTTTTCTAATGTGGTTTGATTGGTGACTTAGTTACTTCATAATGGTTAAGTGTGGGGACTTTAATGGGGATTTTGTGTTTTAAATTTGGTTAGGTTGGTGACTTAGTTTCTTGTTAATGGTTAAATCTAAGGACATTAAATAAGATTTGGTGTTTCAAATGCGATTTGGTTGGTGATGTAGTCACTTGAAAATGGTTAAGTGCAGGGACTTTGAAGGGGTTCTTTCGTTTTGAATGTGGTTTGATTGGTGACTTTGCACTCGAAAATGGTAAAGCATAGTAACTTTAATGGGGATTATGTGTTTTGAATGTGGTTTGGTTGATGACTTCGTTACTTGAAAATGGCTAAGTGTAGAAAGTTTAAAGGTAATTTTGTGTTTTGAATGTGGTTTGGTTAGTGACTTAGATACTTGAAAATGGTTAATTTTACGGACTTTAAAGGGGATTTTGTGTTTTGAAGATGGTTTTGTTTGAAACTTAGTCACTTTAAAATGGTTAAGTGTAGGGAACTTAAAGAGATTTTTTGTTTTGAAAGTGGTTTTATTTAGATATCTCGTCACTTTAAAATGGTTAAGTGTAGGGACTTTAATGGGGATTTTGAGTTTTTAATGTGGTTTGATTTAGGACTTAGTTACTTGAAAATGGTTAAATGTTTGGACTTTAAATGAGATTTTATGTTTTGAATGAGGTTTCTTAGTGACTTAGTCACTCAAAAATGGTTAAGTGTAGGGACTTTAATGGGGACTTTGTGTTTAGAATGTTGTTTTGTTTTGATACTTAGTGACTTGAAAATGGTTAAGTGTTGGGACATTAAAGGGGATTTTTTGTTTTGAATGTGGTTTTATTTTGATACTTTTTCACTTGAAAATGATTACGTTTAGGGACTTTAAAAGGGATTTTGTGTTTTGAATGTGATTTGGTAGTTGACTTAGTTACTTTAAACTGATAAGTGTTGGGACATTAACGGGAATTTTTGGTTTTAAATGTGGATTGGTTGGTTACTTTGTTACTTGAAATTTATTAAGTATGAGGACTTTAAAGAAGATTTTGTGTTTTGAATGTGGTTTGATTGTAGGCTTAGGTACTTAAAAATGGTTAACTGTAAGGACTTTAGAGGGAATTTTGTATTTTGAATGTGGTTTTGTTTTGATACTTAGTCACTTGAAAATGGTTAAGTGTAGTCACTTTAAAGGGAATTTTTTGTTTTGAATGTGGTTTTATTTTGATACTTTGTCACTTGAAAATTGTTAAGTGTAGGAACTTTAAAAAGAATTTTTTCTTTTGATTGTGGTTTGGTTTGTCACTTAGTTACATGAAAATAGTTAAGTGTAGGAACTTTAAAGGGGATTTTGTATTTTGAATGTGGTTTGATAGGTGACTTAGTTACTTTAAACTTATAAGTGTTGGGACTTTAAATGAGATTTTGTGTTTTGAATGTGCTTTGGTAAGTGACTTAGTTACTTTAAACTAATAAGAGTTGGGACTTCAAAAAGGATGTTGTTTTTTTAATGTAGTTTTGTTTTGATACATAGTCACTTAAAAATGGGTAAGTGTAGGGACCTTAAAGGGAATTTTTTATTTTGAATGTGGTTTTGTTTTGATACTTAGTCATTTAAAAATAGTTAAATTTAGGGACTTTAACGGGAATTTTTGGTTTTAAATTTTGTTTTGGTTGATAGCTTAGTTACTTGAAAATTGTTAAGTATGGAGACCTTAAAGAATATTTTGGGTTTTGAATGTGGTTTTGTTTTAATACTTAGTCACCTGATAATGGTTAAGTGTTGGGACATTAAAGCGGATTTTTTTATTTGAATATGGTTTTATTTTGATACTTTGTCCTTTTAAAATGATTAATTTTAGGGACTTTAAAGACGACTTTTTTTCTTGAAGGTGGTTTGGTTGGTGACTTAGTTACATGAAAATGTTCAAGTGTTGGGACTTTAAAGGGGATTTTGTGTTTTGAATGTGCTTTGGTTGGTGTCTTAGTTACTTGAAATTGATAAGTGTAGGTACATTAAAGGGAATTTTTTTGTTTTGAATGTGGTTTTATTTTGTTACTTAGTCTCTTAAAAATGGTTAAGTGTAGGGACTTTAAAGAGATTTTGTGTTTTGAATGTAGTTTGGTTTTAATACTTCGTCACTTGGAAATGGTTAAGTGAGGGGACTTTAAAGGAGAATTTTTGTTTTGAATATGGTTTGGTTGGTGACTTAGTTACTTTAAAATGGTTTAAGTGTAGGGAATTTAAATGAGATTTTGTGTTTTGAATGTGGTTTTGGTTTTGATACATAGTCACTGGAAAATGGTTAAGCGTAGGGACTTTAAAGGATAGTTTTTTTTTAATGTGGTTTTATTTTGACACTTAGTCCTTTGAGAATAGTTAAGTTTAGGGACTTTTAAGGGGATTTTTTGTTTTAAATATGGTTTGGTTGGTTCCTTAGTTACTAGATAATTGTTAAGTATGGGGACTTTAAAGAATATTTTGTGTTTTGAATTTGGTTTGGTCAGTGAATTGGTCACTTGAAAATGGTGAAGTGTAGGGACTTTAAAGAGGATTATATGTTTTAGATATGATTTTATTAGTGACTTAGTTACTTAAATATGGTTAAGTGTAGAGACTTTAAAGTGGATTTTGTGTTTTGAATGTGGTTTTGTTTTAATACATAGTCACTTGAAAATGGTTAAGGGTAAGGACTTTAAAGGCTATTTTTTTAATGTGCTTTTCTTTTAATACTTCGTCATTTGAAAATAGTTAAGTTTAGGGACTTTAATGGGTATTTTAGGTTTTAAATGTGGTTTGGTTGGTTACTTAGTTATTTGAAATTGTTAAATATGGGAACTTTAAAGAAGATTTTGTGTTTTAAATTTGGTTTGGTTAGTGAATTAGTCACTAAATAATGGTAACGTGTTGGGACTTTAAACGGGATTATGTGTTTTGGATGTGGTTGGGTTGGTGACTTAGTTACTTAAATATGGTTAAGTGTAGGGACTTTAAAGTGGATTTTGTGTTGTCAATGTGGTTTGGTTGGTGAATTAGTTACTAAAATATGGTTAAGTGTTGGGACTTTAATGGGGATTTTGTGTTTTGAATGTGCTTTTTTTTTATACTTAGTCACTTGAAAATGATTAAGTGTAGTAACTTTAGAGGGTATTTTTTGTTTCGAATGTGGTTTTATTTTGATACTTAGTCATTTGAAAATGAATGTCTTTAGGTTCTTTAAAGATGACTTTTTGTTTTGAATGTGGTTTGGTTGGTGACTTAGTAACATGAAAATGTTTATGTCTAGGGACTTTAAAGGGGATTCTATGTTTTGAATGTGGTTTGATTGGTGACTTTGTTACTTGAAACTGATTAGTGTAGGCACTGTAAATGGTATTTTGTTTTATGAATATGGTTGGATTAGTGACTTAGTCACTTGAATATGGTTAAGTGTAGGGACTTTAATGGGATTTTGTGTTTAGAATGTGGTTTGGTTATTCACTTAGTCACTTAAAAATGGTAAAGTGTAGGGATTTTAATGGGGATTATGTGTTGTGAATGTGGTTTGGTTGGTGACTTAGTTACTTGAAATTGTTTAGGTGTAGGGACTTTAAAGAGTAGTTTTTATTTTGAATGTGGTTTGGTTAGTCACTTGGTTACTTCATAATGGTTCAGTGTGGGGACTTTAATGGGGATTTTGGGTTTTGAATTGGGTTTGGTTTGTGACTTAGTTACTTGTAAATGGTTAAACATAGGGATTTTGATTAAGATTTTATGTTTTGAATACGGTTTGGTTGGTGACGTAGTCACTTGAAAATGGTTAAGTGTAGGGACTTTAAAGGGGATTTTTTGTTTTGAATGTGATTTGGTTGGTGCCTTTATTACTCGAAAATGGTGAAGTGTAGGGACTTTAAAGGAGATTTTATGTTTTGAATGTGGTTTGGTTTTGATACTTAGTCACTTGAAAATAGTTAAGTGTAGGGACTTTAAAGTGGATTTTTACTTTGGAATGTGGTTTGGTTGGTGACTTCGTTACTTGAAAATGGTTAAGTGTAGGAACTTTAAAGGCGATTTTGTGTTTTGAATATGGTTTAATAGGTGACTTAGTTCCTTGAAAATGGTTAAGTGTAGGGACTTTAAAAGAGATTCTTTGTTTTAAATGTGGTTTTATTTTGATACTTATCACTTCAAAATTCTTAAGTGTTGGGACATTAAATGGGATTTTTTGATTTGAATGAGGTTTTATTTTGATACTTTGTCATTTGAATATGATTAAATTTAGGGACTTTATCGGGAAATTTTTATTTTAAATGTGGTTTGGTTGGTAACTTAGTACCTTGAAAATTATTAAGTATGTGGACTTTTAAGAAGATTTTGTGTTTTGAATATAATTTTGTTTTGATACATAGTCATTTGAAAATGGTTAACTATTGGGACATTAAAGGGGATTTTTTGTTTTGAATGTGGTTTTATTTTGATACTCTATTGTTTGAAAATGATTAACTTTAGGGACTTTAAAGACGACTTTTTTTCTTGAATGTGGTTTGGTTGGTGACTTAGTTATATGAAAATGTTCAAGTGTAGGGACTTTAAAAGGGATTTTGTGTTTTGAATTTTGTTTGGTTGGTTTCTTAGTGACTTGAAAATGATAAGTGTAGGTACTTTAAAGGGAATTTTTTGTGTTGAATGTGGTTTTGTATTGTTACTTAGTCTCTTGAAAATGGTTAAGGGTAGGGACTTTAAAGAGAATTTGTATTTTGAATGTGGTTTGGTTAGTGACTTAGTCATTTGAAAATGGTAAAGTGTAGGGACTTTAATGGAGATTATGTGTTTCAAATATGGTTTGGTTGGTGACGTAGTTTCTTGAAAATGGTTAAGTGTATGGACTTTAAAGAGGATTTTTTGATATGAATGTGGTTTGGTTGGTGACTTAGTTACTTCAAAATGGTTAAGTGTAGGGACTTTAAAGGGGATTTTGTGTTTTGAATGCGGTTTTGATTTAATACTTCGTCACTTGGAAATGGTTAAGTGAAGGGACTTTAAAGGAAATTTTTTGTTTTGAATGTGTTTTGGTTGGAGACTTAGTTACTTTAAAATGGTTAAGCGTAGGGAATAAAAATGAGATTTTGTATTTTGAATGTTGTTTGGTTTTGATACTTAGATGCTTGAAAATGGTTAACTGCGCGGACTTTAAAGTAGATTTTTAGTTTTGAAAGATGCTTTGTTTGTAACTTAGTAACTTGAAACTTGTTAAGTACTGGAACCTTAAAGGTGATTTTGTATATTGAATGTGGTTTTGTTTTGGTACTTAGTCATATGAAAATAGTTAAATGTAGGGACTTTTAAGGGGATTTTTTGTTTTGAATGTTGTTTGTTTGGTGAGTCAGTTACTGAAAAATGGTTAAGTGTAGGGATTTTAAAGGGGATTATGTATTTGTAATGTGGTTTTGTTTTGATACTTAGTCACTTGAAAATGGTTAAGTGTAGGGACTTTAAAGGGAATTTTGGGTTTAGAATGTGGTTTTAATTTGATACTAGGTCACTTGAAAATGGTTAAGTGTTGAGACTTTAAAAGGGATTTTTTGTTTTGAATGTGGTTTGGTTTGTGATTTAGTTACTTGAAAACGGTTAAGTGTAGGTACTCTAAAGGGTATTTTATGTCTTGAATTTGGTTTTGTTTTGATTCGTTGTCACTTGAAAATGGTTAACTGTACGGAATTCAAAGGAGATATTCTTTTTTAATGTTGTTTTGTTTTGACACTAAGTCACTTGAGAATGGTTAAGTGCAGAAACTTTATAGAAATATTTTTATTTTAAATGTGGTTTGGTTGGAGATTTAGTTTCCTGAAAATGGTTAAGTGTAGGGACTTTAAAGGGGTTGTGTTTTGAATGTTCTTTCGTTTTGATACTTAGTCACTTGAAAAAGGTTAAGTGTAGGGACTTTAAAGAGAATTTTGTGTTTTGAATGTTGTTTGGTTGGTGACTTAGTTACTTGAAAATGGTTAAGTGTTGGAACTTTAAAGGGGATTTCATTTTTTGAATGTGGTTTTGTTTTGATTCTTAGTCACTTGAAAATGGTTAAGTGCATGAAATTTGATGGGGTTTTTAAGTTTTGAATGTGGTTTTGTTTTGATACATAGTCACTTGAAAATGGTTAAGTGCATTGAATTTAAAGGGGATTTTTTGTTTTCAATGTGGTTTTTGTTTTTGATATTTAGGCACTTGAAAATGGTTAAGTGTAGAGACTTTAAAGGGATTTTTTCTTTTGAATCTGGTTTGGTTGGTGGCTTAGATACGTGAAAATGGTTAAGTGTAGGAACTTTAAATGGGATTTTTTGTTTTGAATGTGGTTTGATTTGGGACTTACTTACTTGAAACTAATAAGTGTAAGAATTTTAAAGGGGATTTTGTGTTTTGAATGTGGTTTCGTTTTGATATTCAGTCACTTAAAAATGGTTAAGGGTAGGGACTATAAAGAATTTTTTTAATTTAAAATGCTATTTTGTTTTGATACTTAGTCATTTGAAAATGGTAAAGTTTAGTTATTTTAAAGGGGTTTTTTCGTTTTGAATGTGGTTTGGATGGTGATTTAATTACTTGAAAATGGCTAAGTGTAGAAACTTTGAATGGGATTTTGTTTTTCAAATGTGGTTTGGTCGGTGACTTAGTCACATGAAAAAGTAATGTGTAGGGACTTTAAAGAGGATTATGTATTTTGAATATGGTTTGGTTTGTGATTTAGTCACTTGAAAAAGTAAAGTGTAGGGACTTTAAATGGGATTTTGTGTGTTGAATATGGTTCAGCTGGAGACTAAGTAACTTGAAAATGTTTTAGTGTAGGGACTTTAAAGGAGATTTTGTGTTTTGAATGTGGTTTCATTTTAATACTTTTACCCTTGAAAATGTTTAAGTGTTGGGACTTTAAAGGGAATTTTGTGTTTTGAAAGTGGTTTGGTTGGTGACTTAGTTACTCGAAAATGGTTAAGTGTTGGGACTTTAAAGGGTATTTCGTGTTTTAAATGTTGTTTTTGTGTTGATACCTAGTCACTTGATAATGGTTAAGTGCATAGAATTTAATGGGGATTTTACGTTTTGAATGTGGTTTTGTTTTTATACTTAGTCACTTGAAAATGGTTATGTATGGAAGTTAAAGGGGATTTTTTGTTTTTAATGTGGTTTTTTTGTTATACTAAGTCAATTGAATATGGTTAAGTGTAGATACTTTAAAGGGGATATTTGGTTTTGTATGTGGTTTGGTTATTGGCTTAGTTACTAGAAAATGGTTGAGTGTAGAAACTTTAATGGGGATTTTGTGCTTTGAATGTGGGTTGTTTTGAAACTAAGTCACTTGAAAATAGTTAAGTGTAGGGACTTTAATAGGGATTTTTAGTTTTGAATGTGGTTTGATTTTGATAATTAGTCACTTGAGAATGGTTAAGCGTAGGGTCATTAAAGAGGATTTTTTGTTTTGAATGTTGTTTGGATGTTGACTTAGTTACTTGAAAATAGTTAAGTGTAGAAACTTTAAAGGGGATTTTTTGTTTTGAATGTGGTTTGGCTGGGGACTTCGTTACTTGAAAATGATTAGTGTAGGCATTTTAAAAGGAATTTTGTGTTCTGAATGTAGTTTAGTTTTGATACTAAGTCACTTAAAAATGGTTAAGTGTAGAGACTTAAAAGGGGATTTTTTTCTTTGAATGTCGTTTGGTTTGTGACTTAGTTACTTGAAAATGGTTAAGTGTAGGGACTTTAAATGGAATTTTTTTTCTTTTGAATGTGGTTTGGTTTTGATACTTAGTCACTTGAAAATGGTTAAGTGTAGAGACTTTAAAAGTGATTTTATGTTTTGAATGTGGTTTTGTTTTGATACTTAGTCATTTGAAAATGGTTAGGTGCATGGAATTTAAAGGGGATTTTTTGTATTGAGTGTGGTTTTGTTTTGATATTTAGACACTTGAAAATGGTTAAGTGTTGGGACTTCAAATGGGATTTTTTGTTTTGAATGTGGTTTGGTTGGTGACTTAGTTACTTGAAAGTTGTAAAGTGTAGGGACATTAAAGGGATTTTATGTTTTGAATGTGGTTTTGTTTTGAAACTTAGTCTTTTAAAAGTGGTTAACTATAGGGATTGTGAAGGGGATTTTGTCTTCTGAATATAGATTTGTTGGTCACTTACTTTCTTGAAACTTTTTAAGTATAGGGACTTTAAAAGGGATTTTGTGTTTTGAATGTGGTTTTATTTTAATACTTTTGTCACTTGAAAATTGTTAAGAGTAGAGACTTTCAAGGGGATTTTTTGTTTTGAATGTGGTCTGGATGTTGATTTAATCAGTTAAAAATGGTTAAGTGTAGTGTCTTTAAAGGAGATTTTGTGTTTTGAATGTGGTTTGGTTTTGATAGTTAGTCACTTGAAAATGGTTATGGTTAGGGAATTTAAAGAGGATTAGGTGTTTTGAATGTGGTTTAGTTTGTGACTTAGTTACTTGAAAATGGTTAAGTCTGGGGACTTTAAATGGCACTTTGTGTGTTGAATATGATTCGGCTGGTGACTAAGTCACTTGAAAATATTTAAGTGTAGGGACTTTAAAGGGGATTTTGTGTTTTGAATGTAGTTTTCCCTTGATACTTAGTCGCTTGAAAACGGTTAAGTGTAGGGACTTTAACGGGGACTTTTAAAATTTAAATGTATTTTTGTTTTGATACTTAGTCACTTGAAAATGGTTAAGTCTAGGGAGTTTAAAGGAGATTTTTGTTTTGAATATGGTTTGGTTGGTGAGTCAGTTCCTTGATAATGGTTAACTGTAGGGACTTTAAGGGTATTTTTTGTTTTGAAAATTGTTTAGTTACTGACGTAGTTACTTAAAAATGGTTAGGTGTAGGGACTTCAAATGTGGTGTTGTGTATTGAAAGTGGTTTGGTTTATATACTTCGTCACTTGAAAATGGTTAAGTGTAGGTACTTTAAAGGGGATTTTTTGTTTTGAATATGATTTGGTTGTTGACTTAGTTTCTTGAAAATGGTTGTGTAGGGATTTAAAGGGGATTTTTTTATTTGAATATGGTTTGGTTTGTGACTTAGTTACTTGAAAATGGTTAAGTGTAGGGACTCAAAATGGTATTTTGTGTTTTGAATCTGGTATGATTTTGATACTTAGTCACTAGAAAATGGTTAAGTGTAAGGAATTCATAAGATATTTTTTTTTCTATGTGGTTTTGTTTTGATACTAAGTCACTTAAAAATGGTTAATTACAGAATTTTTAAAGAAATTTTTTATTTTGAATGTGGTTTGATTGGTGACTTAGTTTCCTGAAAATGGTTAAGTGTAGGGACTTGAAAGGTGATTTTGTGTTTCGAATTTTCTTTCGTTTTGATACTTAGTCACTTGAAAATGATTTTGATACATAGTCACTTGAAAATGGTTAAGTGCATGGAATTTAATGGGGGATTTTAAGTTTTGAATTGGGTTTTGTTTTGATACTTAGTCACTCGAAAATGGTTAAGTGCATGAAATTTAAAGGGTATTTTTCGCTTTCAATGTGGTGTTGTTTTGATATTTAGACACTTGAAAATGGTTAAGTGTAGGGATTTTAAAGGGGATTTTGTGTTTTCAATGTGGTTTTGTTTTGATATTTAGTCACTTGAAAATGGATAAGTGTATGGACTTTTAAGAAAAAATTTTATTTAAAATGCAATTTTATTTTGGTACTTAGTCATTAGAAAATTGTAAAGTTTAGGGACTCTAAAGGAGATTTTTTGTTTTGAATGTGGTTTGGATGGTGATTTAAATACTTGAAAATGGTTAACTGTCGAGATTTTAAATGAGATTTTTCTGTTTTGAATGTGGTTTGGTTGGTGACTTTGTCAGTTGAAAATGTAAAGTGTAGGAACTTTAAAGAGGAGTATGTGTTTTGAATGTGGTTTGGATGTTGATTTAATTACTTAAAAATGGTTAAGTGTAGAGACTTTAAAGGAGATTTTGTGATTTGAATGTGGTTGGGTTGGTGACTTAGTCACCTGAAAAAGAAAATTGTAGGGACTTTAAAGTGGATTATGTGTTTTGAATGTGGTTTGGTTTGTGACTTAGTTACTTGAAAATGGTTAAGTGTAGGGACTTTAAATGGCACTTTGTGTGTTGAATATGGTTCGGCTGGTGACTAAGCCACTTGAGAATATTTAAGTGTAGGGACTTTAAAGGGGATTTTGTATTTTGAATGTTGTTTTGCTTTAATACTTAGTCGCTTTAAAATGGTTGAGTGTAGGGACTTTAAAGGGGATTTTTTAAATTTAAATGTGTTTTTGTTTTGATACTTAGTCACTTGAAAATGGTTAAGTGTAGGGAGTTTAAAGGAGATTTTTGTTTTGAATATGGTTTGGTTGGTGGGTCAGTTACTTGATAATGGTCAACTGTAGGGACTTTAAGGGTATTTCGGGTTTTGAAAATTGTTTGGTTACTGACTTAGTTACTTAAAAATGGTTCAGTGTAGAGACTTCAAATGTGGTGTTGTGTTTTGAAAGTGGTTTAGTTTTGATACTTAGTCACTTGAAAATGGTTAAGTGTACGGACTTTAAAGGGGATTTTTTGTTTTGAATATGGTTTGGTTGGTGACTTAGTTTGTTGAAAATGGTTAAGTGTAGGAATTTAAAGGGGATTTTTTGTTTGGAATGTTGTTTGGTTTGTGACTTAGTTACTTGAAAATGGTTAAGTGTAGGGAATTTAAAGGGTATTTTGTGTTTTGAATCCGGTTTGATTTTGATACTTATTCACTTGAAAATGGTTAAGTGTACGGAATTTAGAGGAGATTTTTTTTTGTATGTGGTTTTTTTTTGATACTAAGTCACTTAAAAATGGTTAATTGCCGAATTATTAAAGAAATTTTTTTATTTTGAATGTGGTTTGGTTGGTGACTGTGTTTCCTAAAAAATTTTAAATGTAGGGACTTTAAAGGGAATTTTGTGTTTCGAATGTGCTTTTGCTTTGATACTTAGTCACTTGAAAATGGTTTTGATACATAGTCACTAGAAAATGGTTAAGTGCATGGAATTTAATGGGGGATTTTGTGTTTTGAATGTGGTTTTGTTTTTATACTTAGTCACTTGAAAATGGTTAAGTGCATGGAATTTAAAAGGGATTTTTTGTTTTCAATGTGGTATTCTTTTATATTTAGACACTTGAAAATGGGTAAGTGTAGGGATTTTAAAGGGGATTTTTTGTTTTGAATGTGGTTTGGTATAGGAACTTTAAAGAGGATTTTTTGTTTTGAATGTGGTTTGGTTTGGGACTTAGTTACTTGAAACTGATAGTGTAGGAATTTTAAAGGGGATTTTGTGTTTTCAATGTGGTTTTGTTTTGATATTTAGTCACTTGAAAATGGTAAAGTTTAGGGACTTTTAAGAAATTTTTTTATTTAAAATGCTATTTTGTTTTGGTACTTAGTCATTAGAAAATTGTAAAGTTTAGGGACTTTAAAGGAGATTTTTAGTTTTAAATGTGGTTCTGATGGTGAGTTAAATACTTGAAAATGGTTAACTTTAGAGACTTTAAATGGGATTTTTCTATTTTTAATGTGGTTTGGTTGGTGACTTAGTCAGTTGAAAATGTAAAGTGTTGGAACTTTAAAGAGGATTTTGTGTTATAAATGTGGTTTGGTTTGTGATTTAGTTACTTGAAAATGGTTAAGTGTAGGGACTTTAAATGGGATTTTGTGTGTTGAATATGGTTCAGTTGGAAACTAAGTCACTTGAAAATGTTTTAGTGTAGGAACTTTAAAGGGGATTTTGCGCTTTGAATGTAGTTTTGTTTTGATATTTAGTCGGTTGAAAATTGTTATGTGTATGGACTTTAAAGGGGCTTTTTTATTTTAACTGTGTTTATGTTTTGATAGTTAGACACTTGAAAATGGTTAAGTGTAGGGAGTTTAATGGAGATTTTTGTTTTGAATATGGTTTTGGTAGTGACTTAGTTACTTCATAATGGTTAAGTGTAGGAACTATAAAGAATATTTTGTGTTTTGAATATTGTTGGGTTGCTGACTTAGTTACATGAAAATAGTGAAGTGTAGGGACTTTAAAGTGGAGTTTTTATTTTGAATGTGGTTTTGATTTGATACTTTTTCACTTGAAAATGGTTATGTGTAGAGACTTAAAAGTAGATATTTTGTTTTGAATGTGGTTTGGTTGGTGATTTAGTAACTTGAACATGGTTAAGTGTAGTGACTTCAAAGGTGATGTTGTGTTTTGAATGTGATTTGGTTTTGATACTTTGTCACTTGATAATGGTTAAGATATTGACAATAGAAGAAATTTATAATTATGAACTAACATCAAAAGATATACTTTTAGGAATGCCATTTTTAGATAAACTATACCCACATATAATAACTAGAAACGATTGGTGGTTCACAACACCATGTAAACAAAAAGTAAGAGCAAAAAGAGTTAATAATAAAATAAGAAAGAAAACTGATTGGATAAAAGGAAGTGAAAAAATTACACAAAAGTTAGAAAATATAAAAACTACTGAAGATACAATAGAATTAGTAGTATTCTCGATAAATAAAACAGAAATAACTATATTTTCAATAAATAAGATAGAAATAGTTAAGAAAAAACTAGAACAATTATATAGCGAAGATACATTAAAAGGATGGGAAAAACATAAAACTACCATAAAAATTGAATTAATCGATAAAAATAGTATAATAACCCAAAAACCATTAACATACAATTTTGATGATTTATAAGAATTTAAAATGCATATAGATGAATTAGAAAGTGAAGATAGTATATATGAAATTTCAGAAAAAGAAATAGCTACTGAAATAGATAGTGAGATAGATGAATCAAATGACTGAAGAAGATATAAAAATAATAACAAAGGAAGAATATTTAAATGACGAAGGAAAAGAACAAAAGATAATATTTGATAGTAATATATTTGATGAAATAAAAGGAAAAGAGTTAGATTTAAGTGTAGAAAAAATATTTAAAATACCAACAATAAAAAATATTTTTAGTAGGAAAAAAGATAAATATTATGTAGTATGCCAAAAAGAACATGTAATAGACTGTAGATATGCAAAAGGAAAAGCTAGTATACCACTAGTAACAAAAAGAATAATTAATAAAGAAATAAATGATATAAAAAGTAAAGGAGATCCAATAAAATACGTACACCTCGGAGGTACAGAAATATTAATAAAAGCATGTTTTAGAGAAGGAATAGATACACCGATAGAATTATATTTAGCAGATGATAGAATTATAAAACCTATAGAAAAAAGCATAATAACTGCCGTAAAAGGAAATTTAATATACCAAAAATTTAAATTTATAATAAGTGCTAATTATTCAGTAGCAGTAACAGATAGAAATATAATAAATCATTAGTGTTATATTGGAAGACATCATGAATAGAATTAACCCCAGGAAGTAAAATATTTACAGCGAGATGTAAAAATTTATATGTATTAACAACAAAACATAAAATAACAGGGAAAAATAAGATTAACAAAATACAAATAGATAGCCCATTTGAACAAATTGTAAAAACAATAGATTATAATGATTATAGCTATAGAGACATAGATATAGAAGAAAATTTAGAAATAGTAAATGATAGAATAAGTACAACAAAAAGAATAGATTCATCAGTTATAATAAATCTATTTATCAGCTTAGATATCCGCACCCCCCACCAAATGGTATCAGAGCCCAGTAATTTAAAAGATACGGAAGTGATATACGTGTTAGAGTTAGTTAAAATAGCTATGTTGGAATTAGTTAAATTAGCTATGTTGGAATTAGTTAAATTAGTTAAGTTAGATTTAGTTATTTATTAAATTAATTATGAGAAGACCATTTAAAAATAGAGAAGCTTTTAGAAAAATTAAAGAATCTTTAGTTAGTAATTATTCAGAATATATAGGTCTAAATAAAACAAAAGAAAATCCAGAAAGATTAGCCTATTTAATTACATTAATATCTAGTATTGAAGCAAAATTAATAATCCATTTAAAATCTAGAAGAATGAGACATATACCACATAATTATGATAAAATAAAATTTAGATATCCGCCAAGATATTATAAATATAATTTAAATGAATAAAGAACAAAAATACAAAGAATTAAAACAATTTATCTCTGAAAAACGTAAAGAATTAAAAATAAGAAAGGAAAGATTACATTATAATATATTTGCCGGAGTTAGTAAAAATTCAATTAATACACAAAAAGATGAAATATCAAAATTAGAATCTCAAATAGATAGTTTAGAATATATATACCAACATGAACTATTCACAATAAAATGAATAAAGAAGAATTTATAATAGATGAAAAAATATACGAAAATCACGAAGCATCAAAAATAAAAATAGTATTTTCTAATCTAGGAAGAAGATACAAGAAAATAGGAAAACATTTATATCTAATGTTAGAAAAAGAAGAATTAAAATTAGAAGATAAATTAACAACAATGGTAAGAATAGAAAAAGAAAATGAAGAAATAGATAGAAAAAAGGAAATAGAAAAAATTAAACAACAAACTACGGAAGAAATACGAAAAATAGAAGAAACTAAAAATAATAGAATTGCTGAATTAGAAAAAGAACTACAAATGTTAAAAGAATTATACGAACAAAGACAAAAAGAAAACGAAGAAAAAGATAAAGAACAAAAATTAATAAACGAGATAAATCAATTTAAAGAAAAATTAGAAATAAATAATATAGAGGTAGAAGAAACAGATAATTATGATTCAGAAGATAGTGAAACATATACGGAAATATTAACAAATATAAAAGATTTAGAAATTAACACAAAACAAGAAAAAATTAATCAAGAAAACTTAGAAAATAATAATACAGAAATAAATACTCTTGACAAAAAAGAAGATGAAAATCTAATACCCAAAACAACAGAAATAAGAAAACCTATATATTACAAAAATAAATTTAAAAAATATAATGAATATGACAAATGGACACCAAAACAAATAGTTAATAAAAACTATAACTTTTTAGATCTAGACTGTGTAATAGATACAGAAAAAATAATACAATTATGGACAGGATATATGACAAAACAATTATTAGATAATAATATAAACATAACAGATGCACCAGAATACATAGAAAAAACACTAATAGGATCAGTAAAATTATGGTTTACAAATTTAACTGAAAATAGTAAGAAAGTATTAAGAGCTAATAAACCTATGAAAGGAGCAGCATCAACAACAACTAAATTAACACCTATAGAATTATTGAAAAAATATGAAACAGCTATAAAAGATGAATTTGGTAGTATGACAACATTAGAAGAAGAACAAGATGAAGAAAAAAATACAAATAGGAATTTAATGATAAAATTAACAATATGTAATATGTGTTATATAGATGAATATACTTGCGCATTTAAAGAATATTATTATAAAGGAGCATATAGTAAAGAAGAAAGTAAAGAAATAAGAAAATTATATTTTAATAAATTACCCGAACCATTTAGTTCAAAAATAATAAAAAGTTGGGAAGAAGCAAAAATAGTAGATACATTAGGAGCTAGAATAAAATTTTTACAACAATGGTATAGAAAGTTATGTGAAAAATATAGAGAAGAATTAAAAATGGAAAAAACATTAATAAGAAATTTAGCATGTTGCAAAAATAAAATAGCACCTCAATTTGGATGCGAAGAAAGATATTATAAGAAAAGAAAAAGACATAAGAAATATAAGAAATATAAAAAATCAAAATATAAATATAAGAAGCCAAGAAAAAGATATTATGTAAAAAATTACAAAAATAAAAGACCATATAGAAAGAAAAAATCTATAAACGAATGTACTTGTTATAATTGTGGAAAGTTAGGACATTTAGCTAGAGATTATAAATTACCCAAAAATCCAAAAAATAAACAAATATCCGAAATAAAAATAGAAAATATAGAATATATGCAAATAGATTGTATAGATTATGAATTAGAAAGTGAAGATAGTATATATGAAATTTCAAAAAACGAAACAGCTACTGAAATAGATAGTGAGATAGATGAATCAAATAACTGAAGAAGATATAAAAATAATAACAAAGGAAGAATATTTAAATGACGAAGGAACAGAACAAAAGATAATATTTGATAGTAATATATTTGATGAAATAAAAGGAAAAGAGTTAGATTTAAGTGTAGAAAAAATATTTAAAATACCAATAATAAAAAATATTTTTAGTAGGAAAAAGATGAAATATCAAAATTAGAATCTCAAATAGATAGTTTAGAATATATATACCAACATGAACTATTCACAATAAAATGAATAAAGAAGAATTTATAATAGATGAAAAAATATACGAAAATCACGAAGGATCAAAAATAAAAATAGTATTTTCTAATCTAGGAAAAAGATACAAGAAAATAGGAGAACATTTATATGTAATGTTAGAAAAAGAAGAATTAAAATTAGAAGATAAATTAACAGCAATGGTAAGAATAGAAAAAGAAAATGAAGAAATAGATAGAAAAAAGGAAATAGAAAAAATTAAACAACAAACTATGGAAGAAATACAAAAAATAGAAGAAACTAAAAATAATAGAAATGCTGAATTAGAAAAAGAACTACAAATGTTAAAAGAATTATACGAACAAAGACAAAAGGAAAAAGAAGAAAAAGATAAAGAACAAAAATTAATAAACGAGATAAATCAATTTAAAGAAAAATTAGAAATAAATACTATAGAGGTAGAAGAAACAAATAATTATGATTCAGAAGATAGTGAAACATATACAAAAATATTAACAAATATAAAATATTTAGAAATTAACACAAAACATGAAAAAATTAATCAAGAAAACTTAGAAAATAATAATACAGAAATAAATACTCTTGACAAAAAAGAAGATGAAAATCTAATACCCAAAACAACAGAAATAAGAAAACCTATATATTACAAAAATAAATTTAAAAAATATAATGAATATGACAAATGGTATCAGAGCCCAGTAATTTAAAAGATACGGAAGTGATATACGTGTTAGAGTTAGTTAAAATAGCTATGTTGGAATTAGTTAAATTAGCTATGTTGGAATTAGTTAAATTAGCTATGTTGGAATTAGTTAAATTAGTTAATTTAGATTTAGTTATTTATTAAATTAATTATGAGAAGACCATTTAAAAATACAGAAACTTTTAGAAAAATTAAAGAATCTTTAGTTAGTAATTATTAAGAATATATAAGTCTAAATAAAACAAAAGAAAATCCAGAAAGATTAGCCTATTTAATTACATTAATATCTAGTATTGAAGCAAAATTAATAATCCATTTAAAATCTAGAAGAATGAGATATATACCACCTAATTATGATAAAATAAGATTTAGATATCCGCCAAGATATTATAAATATAATTTAAATGAATAAAGAACAAAAATACAAAGAATTAAAACAATTTATCTCTGAAAAACGTAAAGAATTAAAAATAAGAAAAGAAAGATTACATTATAATATATTTGCCGGAGTTAGTAAAAATTCAATTAATACACAAAAAGATGAGTAGTTGATAGATTGGTAGCATTTAATGTAGCATTTAATGTAAAATTTGAATTATTGACTTTATAGGATTAGGTAGGCATATAGGGTAGAAGACTTTTTAGACTTTTCTTTGTTTTATCTTTAGCCATTAAGGCTTTTTTAACTTTTTGTAGAAATAAGAAAAACGTGTACACAAATGTACACAAATATGTATCATTCTCTATAAATAAAAACTCAGAAGGCATTGCAAAGGCAAGCCTTCTCACCTTCAAGCAAAAATTCTCTCCGACCAAAAATACTTTTGCCTAGTTAATTAAATATATACTGCAATGGAAAAAGCTATGGAGCAATAAACCTCAGAAATATCAAAGCTACCGGAACAGGTATATCTATTTACGATTATGAATAGCTAAATTCATAATTCCCGACAATCATGATATGATAAAATAAATTCATATTAGTTACTTTATAGTAGAATTATTCGAAAAATAATATGTTAAGAAGTTTATTAGCAAAGTGGAAACGGAGAAAAATCCCAAGGAACTATGCCATCCTAAAGGTGAAACCAATGTGGCAAGAAGCCGTGACGGGGAGTAACCAAAGTCGAGGTGCTGTTTAAGGGAAAAGTATCCGAATTACCATGCTAGTAGTGACCGAAGAACATGTTATTTAAGAATAATCTAGTATATAGTAATCTGAGATGACTATATTTTATTATGAATATGGTTGAAGGGAATATTTTGAAGAAAGCAATTTTATGATAATGAATGATAATATATCTGATGTCATGGTAGATAAATTCAAGATACTTATTTTGTATGTACTTAGAAATATAGATATTGAAGATATAAGAAAAATTATATTAGAAAAAGCATATGGAAAAAATTATACGGATAGAATAAATTATATACCACACATACCTAACTACTCTTACAAATATTTATTATGCTGAAATTACGTAGGATTTTTAAAGATACGCAAAAAATACAGTTACTAGAAAAACAGGTAAAAATAAATATAGACAAATACATGGAAAATAAAAAATATATAAAATCTCTTAATAAAAATATACAAAAACTACTAAGTCTAAAACAAATAGCTATAAAATATCAATTTTAAAAAATAGCCCATTTAGGTTACCTTAGAGTTTTAATCTTATATATACTTAGAGATATAGAAATAATAGATATTAAGAAAATGATATTAGAAGTAATAAACTACGAAATTGAAATGATAAATGCCACAGCACAAATATACGAAGACATTTACCCAGAAGGATATTATTCAGACCAAGATTGTGGATGTTAGAATATATTAGAAAAACTAGAGAAAACCAAGATAATCTAAATAACGAAGTAAATTATAGAAACCATATTAGAAAAATAATGGAAGATCTAAAATAAAAGTTAGTATGGATAGAAAAAATCTTAGAAAATTTAGAAAAAAGTACATGTAACAGTTTATATAATATAAAAAACTCACTACGAGAAGAACAACACAAAATAATAAATCTAGAATTAGATATACACTACAGTACAGAAAGAATAAGTTATTACACAGAAATTTGTAACTCAGCAGTTACTACAGGATAAAATAATAAACTAAAAATTAATGAATACATCTCACAAAAAGAATAACTTATTAAAACAACATCTAAGAAATAACCACGCACAAAAAAGAATAGATTCATCAGTTATAATAAATCTATTCATCAGCTTAGTTATCCGCACCCCCACCAAAGGGGATATTTTGATTTGAATGTGGTTTGGTTTGTGACTTAGTTACGTGAAAATGGTTAAGTGTAGGGACTCTAAAGGGTATTTTGTTTTTGGAATCCGGTTTTGTTTTGATACTTAGTCACTTGAAAATGGTTAAGTGTATGGAATTCAAAGGGGTTTTTTTTAATGTGATTTTGTTTTGATACTAAGTCACTTGAAAATGGTTAAATGCAGACACTTTAAAGAAGATTTTTTGTGTTGAATGTGGTTTGGTTTGTGACTTAGTTACTTGAAAAAGGTTTTGTGTAGAGACTTTAAAGGGGTTTTTGTGTTTTGAATGTGGTTTTATTTTGATACTTTACCACTTGAAAATGGTTAAGTGTACGAACTTTAAAGGAAGTTTGGTGTTTTGAAAGGGGTATGGTTGGTGACTTAATTACTTGAAAATGGTTAAGTATTGGGACTTTAATAAGTATTTCGTGTTTTGAATGTGGTTGTTTTTTTGTTACTTAGTCACTTGAAAATGGTTAAGTGCATGGAATTTAGTGGGGATTTTTAGTATTGAAAGTCGATTTAATTTGACACTTAGTCACTTGAAAATGGTTGTGTATGGAAGTTAAAGGGGATTTTTTTGTTCAATGTTGTTTTGTTTTGATACTAAGGCACTTAAATATGGTTAAGTGTAGATACTTAAAAGGGGATTTTTTTGTCCTGAATGTGGTTTGGTTTGCGACTTAGTTACTTGAAAATTGTTGAGGGTAGAGACTTTAAAGGGGATTTTGTGTTTTATAGGTGGTTTTGTTTTGATACTCAGTCATTTATAAATGGTTAGGTGCATGGAATTTAAAGGGGATTTTTTTTTTGAATGTCGTTTTGTTTTGATATTTAGACACTTGAAAATGGTTAAGTGTAGATACTTTAAATGGGATGTTTTGTTTTGAATGTGGTTTGGTTGGTGACTTAGTTACTTGAAAATGGTCAAATGTAGACACATTAAAGGGATTTTGTGCTTTGAATGTGGTTTGGTTTTGATACTTAGTCACCTGAGAGTGGTTAACTTAGGATTTTGTCTTTTGTAAATGGTTTAGTTGGTGACTTAGTTACTTGAAAGTGGTTTAGTGTAGGGACTATGAAGAGGATTTTGTGTTTTGATTGTGGTTTTGTTTTAAATCTTTATCACTTGAAAATGGTTAAGAGTAGAATATTTAAAAGGGATTTATTGTTTTGAATGTGGTTTGTTTTGTGACTTAGTTACATGAAAATGGTTAAGTGTTGGAACTTTGAATAAGATTTTAAGTTTTTAATGTGGTTTGGCTGGTGACTTAGTCACTTGAAATTGGTTTAGTGTAGGGACTTTAAAGTGGATTTAATGTTTTGAATGTGGTTTTTTGGTGACTTAGTTACTTGAAATTGGTTAAGTATAGGGACTTTAAAGTGGATTTCCTATTTTCAATGTTGTTTTGTTTTAATACTTAGTCACCTGAAAATAGTTAACTGTAGGGACTTTAAAGGGGATTTTTTATTTTGAATGTTGTTTTTTTATACTTAGTCACTTGAAAATTGTTAAGTGTAGGAACTTTGAAGTTGATTTTTGTTTTGAATGTGGTTTGGTTGGTGACTTAGTTACTTGAAAATGGATAAGTGTAGGGATTTTAATGGGGATTTTTTGTTTTGAATGTGGTTAGGTTAATGACATAGTCACTTGAAAATGGTGAAGTGTAGAGACTTTAAAGGGTATTTTGTGTTTTGAATATTTTTTGTTTAGTGACTTAGTTACTTGAAAATAGTTAAGTGTAGAGTCTTTAAGAAAAATTTTGTGTTTTGAATGTTGTTTTTTTAATATATTTAGTCACTTGAAAATGGTTAAATGTTGGGACTTTATAGGGGATTTTTTGTTTTGAATGTGGTTTGATTGGTGACTTAGTTACTTGAAAATGGTTAGGTGAGGGGACTTTAAAGGGGATTTTTTATTTTTAATGTGGTTTTCTTTTGATACTTAGTCACTTGAAAATTGGTAAGTGTAGGAACTTTGAAGGTGATTTTTGTTTTGAATGTGGTTTGGTTGGGGACTTATTTACTTGAAAATGGTTAAGTATAGGGACATTAAAGGGGATTTTTTTTTGAATGTGGTTTGGTTAATGAAATAGACACTTGAAAATGGCTAAGTATAGGGTCTTTAAAGGGTATTCTTTATTTTGAATATTTTTTGGTTGGTGACTTAGTTAGTTGAAAATTGTTAAATGCAGATGCTTTAAAAGGAATTTTGTGTTTTGAATGTAGTTTTCCCTTGATACTTAGTCGCTTGAAAACGGTTATGTGTAGGGACTTTAACGGGGACTTTTTAAATTTAAATGTATTTTTGTTTTGATACTTAGTCACTTGAAAATGGTTAAGTCTAGGGAGTTTAAAGGAGATTTTTGTTTTGAATATGGTTTGGTTGGTGAGTCAGTTCCTTGATAATGGTTAACTGTAGGGACTTTAAGGGTATTTTTTGTTTTGAAAATTATTTGGTTACTGACGTAGTTACTTAAATATGGTTAGGTGTAGGGACTTCAAATGTGGTGTTGTGTATTGAAAGTGGTTTGGTTTATATAGTTAGTCACTTGAAAATGGTTAAGTGTAGGTACTTTAAAGGGGATTTTTTGTTTTGAATATGAGTTGGTTGTTGACTTAGTTTCTTGAAAATGGTTGTGTAGGGATTTAAAGGGGATTTTTTGATTTGAATATGGTTTGGTTTGTGACTTAGTTACTTGAAAATGGTTAAGTGTAGGGACTCAAAATGGTATTTTGTGTTTTGAATCCGGTATGATTTTGATACTTAGTCACTAGAAAATGGTTAAGTGTAAGGAATTCATAAGATATTTTTTTTTCTATGTGGTTTTGTTTTGATACTAAGTCACTTAAAAATGGTTAATTACAGAATTTTTAAAGAAATTTTTTATTTTGAATGTGGTTTGATTGGTGACTTAGTTTCCTAAAAATGGTTAAGTGTAGGGACTTGAAAGGTGATTTTGTGTTTCGAATGTTCTATCGTTTTGATACTTAGTCACTTGAAAATGATTTTGATACATAGTTACTTGAAAATGGTTAAGTGCATGGAATTTAATGGGGGATTTTAAGTTTTGAATTGGGTTTTGTTTTGATACTTAGTCACTCGAAAATGGTTAAGTGCATGAAATTTAAAGGGTATTTTTTGCTTTCAATGTGGTGTTGTTTTGATATTTAGACACTTGAAAATGGTTAAGTGTAGGGATTTTAAAGGGGATTTTGTGTTTTCAATGTGGTTTTGTTTTGATATTTAGTCACTTAAAAATGGATAAGTGTAGGGACTTTTAAGAAATTTTTTTATTTAAAATGCAATTTTATTTTGGTACTTAGTCATTAGAAAATTGTAAAGTTTAGGGACTCTAAAGGAGATTTTTTGTTTTGAATGTTGTTTGGATGGTGATTTAAATACTTGAAAATGGTTAACTGTCGAGATTTTAAATGAGATTTTTCTGTTTTGAATGTGGTTTGGTTGGTGACTTTGTCAGTTGAAAATGTAAAGTGTAGGAACTTTAAATTGGAGTATGTGTTTTGAATGTGGTTTGGATGTTGATTTAATTACTTAAAAATGGTTAAGTGTAGAGACTTTAAAGGAGATTTTGTGATTTGAATGTGGTTGGGTTGGTGACTTAGTCACCTGAAAAAGAAAATTGTAGGGACTTTAAAGTGGATTATGTGTTTTGAATGTGGTTTGGTTTGTGACTTAGTTACTTGAAAATGGTTAAGTGTAGGGACTTTAAATAGCACTTTGTGTGTTGAATATGGTTCGGCTGGTGACTAAGCCACTTGAGAATATTTAAGTGTAGGGACTTTAAAGGGGATTTTGTATTTTGAATGTTGTTTTGCTTTAATACTTAGTCGCTTTAAAATGGTTGAGTGTAGGGACTTTAAAGGGAATTTTTTAAATTTAAATGTGTTTTTGTTTTGATACTTAGTCACTTGAAAATGGTTAAGTGTAGGGAGTTTAAAGGAGATTTTTGTTTTGAATATGGTTTGGTTGGTGGGTCAGTTACTTGATAATGGTCAACTGTGGGGACTTTAAGGGTATTTCGGGTTTTGAAAATTGTTTGGTTACTGACTTAGTTACCTAAAAATGGTTCAGTGTAGAGACTTCAAATGTGGTGTTGTGTTTTGAAAGTGGTTTAGTATTGATACTTAGTCACTTGAAAATGGTTAAGTGTAGGAATTTAAAGGGGATTTTTTGTTTGGAATGTGGTTTGGTTTGTGACTTAGTTACTTGAAAATGGTTAAGTGCAGGGAATTTAAAGGGTATTTGTGTTTTGAATCCGGTTTGATTTTGATACTTAGTCACTTGAAAATGGTTAAGTGTACGGAATTCAGAGGAGATTTTTTTTTGTATGTGGTTTTTTTTTTATACTAAGTCACTTAAAAATGGTTAATTGCCGAATTATTTAAGAAATTTTTTTATTTTGAATGTGGTTTGGTTGGTGACTTAGTTTCCTAAAAATTTTTAAATGTTGGGACTTTAAAGGGAATTTTGTGTTTCGAATGTGCTTTTGCTTTGATACTTAGTCACTTGAAAATGGTTTTGATACATAGTCACTTGAAAATGGTTAAGTGCATGGAATTTAATGGGGGATTTTGTGTTTTGAATGTGGTTTTGTTTTTATACTTAGTCACTTGAAAATGGTTAAGTGCATGGAATTTAAAAGGGATTTTTTGTTTTCAATGTGTTTTTTTTTATATTTAGACAGTTGAAAATGGTTAAGTGAAGGGATTTTAAAGGGGATTTTTGGTTTTGAATGTGGTTTGGTGTAGGAACTTTAAAGGGGATTTTTTGTTTTGAATGTGGTTTGGTTTGGGACTTAGTTACTTGAAACTGATAGTGTAGGAATTTTAAAGGGGATTTTGTGTTTTCAATGTGGTTTTATTTTGATATTTAGTCACTTGAAAATGGTAAAGTTTAGGGACTTTTAAGAAATTTTTTTATTTAAAATGCTATTTTGTTTTGGTACTTAGTCATTAGAAAATTGTAAAGTTTAGGGACTTTAAAGGAGATTTTTAGTTTTAAATGTGGTTCTGATGGTGAGTTAAATACTTGAAAATGGTTAACTTTAGAGACTTTAAATGGGATTTTTCTATTTTTAATGTGGTTTGGTTGGTGACTTAGTCAGTTGAAAATGTAAAGTGTTGGAACTTTAAAGAGGATTTTGTGTTATAAATGTGGTTTGGTTTGTGATTTAGTTACTTGAAAATGGTTAAGTGTAGGGACTTTAAAAGGGATTTTGTGTGTTGAATATGGTTCAGTTGGAAACTAAGTCACTTGAGAATGTTTTAGTGTAGGAACTTTAAAGGGGATTTTGCGTTTTGAATGTAGTTTTGTTTTGATATTTAGTCGGTTGAAAATGGTTAAGTGTATGGACTTTAAGAGGGATTTTTTATTTTAAATGTGTTTTTGTTTTGATAGTTAGACACTTGAAAATGGTTAAGTGTAGGGAGTTTAATGGAGATTTTTGTTTTGAATATGGTTTTGGTAGTGACTTAGTTACTTCATAATGGTTAAGTGTAGGAACTATAAAGAATATTTTGTGTTTTGAATATTGTTGGGTTGCTGACTTAGTTACTTGAAAATAGTGAAGTGTAGGGACTTTAAAGTGGATTTTTTATTTTGAATGTGGTTTTGATTTGATACTTTTTCACTTGAAAATGGTTATGTGTAGAGACTTAAAAGTATATATTTTGTTTTGAATGTGATTTGGTTGGTGATTTAGTAACTTGAACATGGTTAAGTGTAGTGACTTCAAAGGTGATGTTGTGTTTTGAATGTGATTTGGTTTTGATACTTAGTCACTTGATAATGGTTAAGTGTTGGGACATTAAAGGGGTTTTTATGTGTTAAATATGGTTTGGTTGGGGACTAAGTTTCTTGAAAATGGTTAAGTGCAGGGACTTTAAAGGGGATATTTTGATTTGAATGTGGTTTGGTTTGTGACTTAGTTACTTGAAAATGGTTAAGTGTAGGGACTCTAAAGGGTATTTTGTTTTTGGAATCCGGTTTTGTTTTGATACTTAGTCACTTGAAAATGGTTAAGTGTATGGAATTCAAAGGGGTTTTTTTTAATGTGGTTTTGTTTTGATACTAAGTCACTTGAAAATGGTTAAATGCAGACACTTTAAAGAAGATTTTTTGTGTTGAATGTGGTTTGGTTTGTGACTTAGTTACTTGAAAAAGGTTTTGTGTAGAGACTTTAAAGGGGTTTTTGTGTTTTGAATGTGGTTTTATTTTGATACTTTACCACTTGAAAATGGTTAAGTGTACGGACTTTAAAGGAAGTTTGGTGTTTTGAAAGGGGTATGGTTGGTGACTTAATTACTTGAAAATGGTTAAGTGTTGGGACTTTAATAAGTATTTCGTGTTTTGAATGTGGTTGTTTTTTTGTTACTTAGTCACTTGAAAATGGTTAAGTGCATGGAATTTAGTGGGGATTTTTAGTATTGAAAGTCGATTTAATTTGACACTTAGTCACTTGAAAATGGTTGTGTATGGAAGTTAAAGGGGATTTTTTTGTTCAATGTGGTTTTGTTTTGTTTTGATACTAAGGCTCTTAAATATGGTTAAGTGTAGATACTTAAAAGGGGATTTTTTTGACCTGAATGTGGTTTGGTTTGCGACATAGTTACTTGAAAATTGTTGAGGGTAGAGACTTTAAAGGGGATTTTGTGTTTTATAGGTGGTTTTGTTTTGATACTCAGTCATTTAAAAATGGTTAGGTGAATGGAATTTAAAGGGGATTTTTTTTTTAATGTCGTTTTGTTTTGATATTTAGACACTTGAAAATGGTTAAGTGTAGATACTTTAAATGGGATGTTTTGTTTTGAATGTGGTTTGGTTGGTGACTTAGTTACTTGAAAAAGGTCAAATGTAGGCACATTAAAGGGATTTTGTGCTTTGAATGTGGTTTGGTTTTGATACTTAGTAACCTGAGAGTGGTTAACTTAGGATTTTGTCTTTTGTAAATGGTTTAGTTGGTGACTTAGTTACTTGAAAGTGGTTAAGTGTAGGGACTATGAAAAGGATTTTGTGTTTTGATTGTGGTTTTGTTTTAAATCTTTATCACTTGAAAATGGGTAATTGTAGAATATTTAAAAGGGATTTATTGTTTTGAATGTGGTTTGTTTTGTGACTTAGTTACATGAAAATGGTTAAGTGTTGGAACTTTGAATAAGATTTTAAGTTTTTAATGTGGTTTGGCTGGTGACTTAGTCACTTGAAATTGGTTTAGTGTTGGGACTTTAAAGTGGATTTAATGTTTTGAATGTGGTTTTTTGGTGACTTAGTTACTTGAAATTGGTGAAGTATAGGGACTTTAAAGTGGATTTCCTACTTTCAATGTTGTTTTGTTTTAATACTTAGTCACCTGAAAATAGTTAACTGTAGGGACTTTAAAGGGGATTTTTTATTTTGAATGTTGTTTTTTTATACTTAGTCACTTAAAAATTGTTAAGTGTAGGAACTTTGAAGTTTATTTTTGTTTTGAATGTGGTTTGGCTGGTGACTTAGTTACTTGAAAATGGATAAGTGTAGGGATTTTAATGGGGATTTTTTGTTTTGAATGTGGTTGGGTTGATGACTTAGTCACTTGAAAATGGTGAAGTGTAGAGACTTTAAAGGGTATTTTGTGTTTTGAATATTTTTGTTTAGTGACTTAGTTACTTGAAAATAGTTAAGTGTAGAGTCTTTAAGAAAAACTTTGTGTTTTGAATGTTGTTTTTTAAATATATTTAGTCACTTGAAAATGGTTAAATGTTGGGACTTTATAGGGGATTTTTTGTTTTGAATGTGGTTTGATTGGTGACTTAGTTACTTGAAAATGGTTAGGTGAGGGGACTTTAAAGGGGATTTTTTATTTTTAATGTGGTTTTCTTTTGATACTTAGTCACTTGAAAATTGGTAAGTGTAGGAACTTTGAAGGTGATTTTTGTTTTGAATGTGGTTTGGTTGGGGACTTATTTACTTGAAAATGGTTAAGTATAGGGACATTAAAGGGGATTTTTTTTTGAATGTGGTTTGGTTACTGAAATAGACACTTGAAAATGGCTAAGTATAGGGACTTTAAAGGGTTTTCTTTATTTTGAATATTTTTTGGTTGGTGACTTAGTTAGTTGAAAATGGCTAAATGCAGATGCTTTAAAAGGAATTTTGTGTTTTGAATGTGGTTTTTTTTTTTATATTTAGTCACTTAAAAATGGTTGAGTGTTGGGAATTTATAGGGGATTTTTTGCTTTTGATGTGGTTTGGTTAGTGACTTAGTTACTTTAAAATGGTTAGGTGTAAGGAGTTTAAAGGTGATTTTGTGATTTGAATGTGGTTTGGTTTTGATACTTAGTTTGTTGAAAATGGTTAGATGTAGAGACTTTAAAGGGGATTTTTAGTATTGAATAGAGTTTGGTTGGTGACTTAGTTACTTGAAAATGGTTGTGTAGGGAGTTTATAGGGGATTTTATGTTTTGAATGCAGTTTTGTTTTGATACTTAGTCACCTGAAAATGGTAAAGTGTTTGGAATTTAAAGTGGACTTTTTGTTTTGAATGTGGTTTTATTTTGATACTTAGTTACTATAAAATGGTTAAGTGTAAGGGCTTTAATAGGTATTTTATTTTTTATAAGTGATTATTTTTTAAACTTAGTCACTTAAAAGTGATTTAGTGTAGAAATTTTAAAGGGATTTTTATCTTTGAATGTGGTTTTATTTTGATACTTAGTCACTTGAAAATGGTTTAGCGTAGAAATTTTAAAGAGATTTTTTGTTTTGAATGTGGTTTTATTGGTAACTTAATTACTTGAAAATGGTTAAGTGTAGGTACAAAATGAGATTTTGTGTTTTGAATGTAGTTTGGCTGGTGACTTAGTAACTTGTAAATGGTTAAGTGTTGAGACTTTAACAGGGATTTTATGTTTTGAATGTGGTTTGTTGGTGACTTAGTTATTTGAAATTGGTTAGGTGTAGGGACTTTAAAGTGTTTTTGTGTTTTGAATGTGGTTTTGTTTTGATACTTAGTCACCTGAAAATGGTTGGTGACTTAGTTTCTTGAAAATGGTAAAATGTAGGAAATTTAATGGAGATTTTGGGTTTTGAATGTGGTTTGGTTTTGATACTTAGTCACTTGAACAAAGTTAATTGTAGAAACTTTAAAGGGGATTTTGTTTTTTGAATGGGGTTTGGTTGGTGACATAGTTACTTCAAACTGGTTAAGTGTATACACTTTAAATGGGATTTTGTATTTTGAATGTGGTTTTGTTTTGATACTTAGTCACTTGAAAATGGTTAAGTGTGGGGATTTTAAAAGGGATTTTTTATTTTGAATGTGGTTTTGTTTTGATACTTAGTCACTTGAAAATGGTTAAATGTAGGGATTTTAAAGGGAATTTTTTTATTTGAATATGGTTTGGTTGGTGTCTTAGTTACTTGAAAAGGTTAAAGTGTAGGGATTTTAAAGGTGATTTTGGGTTTTGAATGTGGTTTGGTTTTGATACTTAGTCACTTGAAAAGTGTTAATTTTAGGAAATTTAAAGGGGATTTTGTGTTTATAATGTTGTTTGGTTGGTGACATAGTTCCTTGAAACTAGTTAAGTGTAGGGACTTTAAAGGGGATTTTGTGTTTTTGAATGTTTTTTTTTATCTTAGTTACTTGAAAATGATTAAGTGTAGAGACTTTAAAGGAGATATTTTGTTTTGAATGGGGTTTGTTTGGTGACTTAGTTCCTTGAAAATGGTTAAGTGTAGGGCCTTTAAATGGATTTTTATCTTTTGAATGTAGTTTGATTGGTGACTTAGCAACTTGAAAATGGTTAAGTGTAGACACTTCAAAGGAGATTTGTGTTTTGAATGTGGTTTGTTGGTGTCTTAGTTACTTGAAACTGGTTAAATGTAGGGACTTTAAGGTTGATTTTATGTTTTGAACGTGGTTTTATTTTTATACTTAGTACCATGAGAATGGTTAGGTAAAGGAACTTTAAAGGGAATTTTTTTATTTTTAATGTGGTTTGGTTGGTAACTTAGTTAATTGAAAATGGTAAAGTGTAGAATCTTTAAAGTGGATTTGGTGGTTTGAATGTGGTTTTGTTTTTATATTTACTCACTTGAAAATGGTTAGTGTATGGAATTTAAAGGGAATTTTTCTTTTTGAATGATGTTTTGTTTTGATACTTAGTCACTAGAAAATGTTTAAGCGTAGGGACTTTAAAGTGGATTCTTTGTTTTGAATGTGGTTTGGTTGCTGACTTAGTTATTTGAAAATGATAGAATATAGGGACTTTAAAGGGGAGTTTGGTTCTGATACTCAGTCATTTGAAAAAAGTTAACTTTAGGGACTTTAAAGAGGATTTTGAGTTTTAAATATGGTTTTGTTGGTGACTTTGTTACTTGAAACTGGTTAAGTGTATGGACTGTTAAGGAGATTTTACGTGTTGAATGTTATTTTCTATTAATACTTACTCATTTGAAAATGGTTAAGCGTGGAGACTTTCAAGGGGATTTTTTCCTTTAAATGTGGTTTTGTTGGTGACTTAGTTACTTTAAAATGGTTAAGTTTATGAACATTAAATGAGATTTTGTGATTTGAATGTTGTTTGGTTGGTGGCTGAGTCACTTGAAAATGGTTAACTGTAGGGACTTTAAAGGGGATCTTGTGTTTTGAATGTGGTTTGGTTGGAGACTTATCTACTTGCAACAGGTTAAGAGTAGGGACTTTAAAGGGGATTTTGTGTTTTTAATATGGTTTAATTTTGATACGTAGTCAATTTAAAATGTTTAAGTGTAGAGACTTTAAAGGGGAAGTTTTGACACCTAGTCACATGAAAACGGTTGTGTAGGGACTTTAAAGGAGATTTTGTTGTTTAGAATTTGGTTATGTTGGTATCCTTGTTATTTGAAAATGGTAAAGTGTAGGGACTTTAAACGGGTTTTTGAGTTTTAAATATGGTTTGGTTTTGATACTCAGTCACTTGAAAAAGGTTAATTGTCGGGAATTTAAAGGGGATTTTGTGTTTCTAATGTGGTTTGGTTGGTGACTTAGTAAATTGAAACTGGTTAAATGCAGGGGCTTTAAAAGGTATTTTGTGTTTTGAATATTGTTTGGTTGGTGACTTAGTTACATGAAAATGGTTAAGTGTAGTGACTTTAAGGGTAGTTTGTGTTTTGAATGTGGTTTTGTTTTGATACTTAGTCACTTCAAAATGGTTAAGTGCAGGCACTTTAAATGGGATATTGTGTTTTGAATGTGTTGTGGCTGGTGACTTAGTCACTTGAAAATGGTTAAGTGTAGGGACTTCAAAGGGGATTTTGCGTTTTGTATATGGTTTGTTAGTGACTTAGCTATTTGCAACTGGTTAAGTATAGGGACTTTAAAGTGGATTTTATGTTTTGAATGTGGTTTAGCTTTAATTCTTAGGCAATTAAACATGGTTAAGTGTAGGGACTTTAAAGGAGATTTTTTATTTTGAATGTGGTTTTATTATTATACTTATTCACATGAAAATGGTTAAGCATAGATACTTTATAGGAGATTTTTTTCTTGAATGCGGTTTTGTTGGTGACTTAGTTACTTAAAAGTGGTTAAGTGTAGGGACTTTAAAGGGAATTTTTTGTTTTGAATATGGTTTGGTTGGTGAATAGTCACTGTAAAATGGGTGTAGAGACTTAGGAAATTTTTTTGTTTTGAATGTGGTTTTGTTTGTGTCTTAGTTACTTGAAAATGGTAAAGTCTAGGGATTCATAGGGAATTTTATGTTTGGAATGTGGTTTGTTTTTTGAATGTGGTTTGGCTGGTAACTTTGTCACTTGAAAATGGTTCAGTGTAGTGAATTTAAAGAGGATTTGGTGTTTTGAATGCGGTTTGTTGGTGACTTAACTACTTGAAACTGGTTAAGTGTAGGGACTTTAAAGTGGATTTTGTGTTTTAATTGTGGTTTTGTTATGATACTTAGTAACTTGAAAATGGTTAAGTGTAAAGTCTTTAAAGCGGATTTTTAATTTTGAATGTGTTTTTGTTTTGATACTTATTCACTTGAGAATGGTAAAGTGTTGAGAATTTAAAGGAGATTTTCTTTTTGAATGTGGTTTTTTTGGTGACTTAGTTACTTGAAAATTCTTAAGTGTAGGGACTTTAAACGTGATTTTTTATTTTGAATGTGGTTTGGTTGGTGACTTTGTCACTTGAAAATGGTTAAGTGTTGGGACTTTAAATGGTATTTTGTGTTTTGAATATAGTTTGGTTGGTGCCTTAGTTACTTGAAAATGGTTATGGATAGGGACTTTACAGAATTTTGTGTTTTGAATGTTGTTTTGATTTGATACTTAGTCACTTGAAAATGTTTAAGTGTAGGGACTTTAAAGGGGATTTTTCGTTTTGAATGTGGTTTGTTTGGTGAGTTAGTTATTTGAAAATGGTTAAGTGTAGGGACTTTAAAGGAGATTTTGTGTTTTGAATGTGGTTTGGTTGGTCACTTTTTTACTTGAAAATGGTTATGTGTGTGGACTTTAAAGGTAATTTTGTGCTTTGAATGTAGTTTTGATTTGATACATAATCACTTGAAAATGATTAAGTGTATGGAATTTAAATGGGATTTTTTTTTTAAAAGTGGTTTCGGTTTCATCCTAAGTCAGTTGAAAATGGTTAAGTGTAGGGACTTTAAAGGGAATTTTTAGTGTTGAATGTTGTTTGGCTGGTGACGTAGTTACTTAAAAATGCTTAAGTGTAGGGACTTTAAAAGGGATTTTGTGTTTTGAATGTTGTTTGGTTTTGATACTTAGTCGCTTGAAAATTGTTAACTGTAAGGACTTTAAAGGGGATTTTGTGTTTTGAATGTGGTTATATTTTTATACTTAGTGTATCCCATATATTTCTAAGCTAGAAAATGATCCGTTGTTCCTTCACATGAAACCTCCTATCCTGTGATTAATATTGGAGTAGATGTATTAGGATGAGTATCCTAGTGATAATTGAGCTTATGATGTGTTAACATGTTCATAAAAGTCACTTAGAGTAAGACAAGCTAATAACTTTTGAATCCACCAAGTTATCGTGTGTGATTTCACATACGTTATCTTTGAACGAGCATAACTTGGTTTATAGGTGGTATTTGTGCAGATTTAAACCCTCTAAATTTTAGAGAATTGAATAATTTTTTCGTCCAGACATAATTCCCCTAAAACGTACACCCGGTGAAGAAGTTATGGCCATTTAAAGTTTCAGCAGCATCATTTCAGTCAGTGGCGCGTCGCGCCGTAAGCCAAAATGACATTTGTCAATTTTCAGTGTGTCTCCGCGATTCCAAAACGTCGCAGTGAGTTTCAAGATCACTAACAAGGGGCAACATGTATCTCCACATCGCACCAGGGGCCAAAATTGGGTAATTTTCACAAAAATTAAATGACGCATCTAGAGGGGTATTTGGGTCATCTTTCAACCCCTATATATATTCCATTAACATGGAATTAAGCCTTTGTTTCACAAAAACATACTCTTTCTCTCAAGAACTCATTAGGGTTTCGATTAGGGATTTAAGTTCAAGCAAATTACCCTATCAATCATCAAAAATCTTTCATCTAAGGTATGCGTAGCGTTCATCTATGATCCATTTTGTTCATGGAGCTCCAAAACCATGTTTTAAATATTATATTGTGATTTTCTTATTGTAATATGACCATGTACATAATTATGATTGTTGTTTAAGTTTAAAGATAATATCTAAAGTTGTTTTCATGAAGTATATGTGTTTGTTAGTTGAAACCCATGATATTTATGCGGTAGTCAAGAACACACCTAAGGTAAAAGAATGCATGCAAAGTGTTTGATAAAAGGCCACGTGATTGATATGCGTCGTTGTTGTGATATGGATTGAGCAAGATATTGAAGCTATGCAAGTATACACATGTTGTCTGAGTTTCCCTTCCATACGTAAGATGTTGAGAACTATGCTTAGTGTAAAATCCCTTACTTATGATATGTTGAGTTGTGGACTCCATTTTATGATCAAGTCAGTTATGTGTTTCAGTTTCCTTCCGTAGATTCCTGGGGGTTCTAGTACCCAAAAAATATAGTCGTGTGCCTAGATCCATGTCATGTTATCACGATAATCTCAGTCAAGCCATGATCTATGGAACTCATTCAGTCATGTGAAGATATGGTTCAACTGGTGACTAAGTCACTTGAAGATATTTAAGTGTAGAGACTTTAAAGGGGATTTTGTGTTTTAAGTGTGGTTTTATTTTGATACTTAGTCTCTTGAAAATGGTTAAGTATAGAGACTTTAAAGGGAATTTTTTTTATTTTAAATGTGTTTTTATTTTGATACTTAGTCACTTGAAAATAGTTAAGTGTGGAGAGTTTAAAGGATATTTTTGTTTTGAATATAGTTTGGTTGGTGACTAGTTACTTGATAATGGCTAAGTGTAGGGACTTTAAATGGTATTTTGTGTTCTAAATATTGTTTGGTTACTGCTTAGTTACTTGAAAATGGTTAAGTGTAGAGACTTTAAAGTGGATTTTGTATTTTGAATGTGGTTTTGATTTGATACTTTGCCACATGAAAATGGTTAAGTGTAGGGACTTTAAAGGAGATTTTTTGTTTTGAATGTGGTTTGGTTGGTGATTTAGTTACTTGAAAATGGTTATGTGTAGGGACTTCAAAGGAGATTTTTTATTTTGACTGTGGTTTGGTTTGTGACTGAGTTACTTGAAAATAGTTAAGTGTAGGGACTCTAAAGGGTACTTTGTTTTTTGAAACCGGTTTTATTTTGATACTTAGTCACCCTGAAAATTGTTAAGTGTACGGAATTCAAAGGGGATTTTTTTATGAATGTGGTTTTTATTCCATACTAAGTCACTTGAAAATAGTTTAGTGCAGAGACTTTAAAAAAGTTTTTTTATTTCCAATATAGTTTGGTTAGTGACTTAGTTACCTCAAAATGGTTAAGTGTAAGGACTTTAAAGGGGATTTTTTGATATTTTGTCACTTGAGAATGGTTAAGTATAGGAACTTTCAAGGGGATTTTTTGTTTTGAATGTGGTTTGGTTAGTGACTTAGTTACTTGAAAACGGTAAAGCGTAGGGACTTTATAGGGATTTTCATTGTGGTTTTGTTGGTGCCTTGGTTACTTTAAAATGGTTATGTGTTGGGACTTTAAAGGAGATTTCAAGTTTTGAACTTGGTTTTTTTTTTTATCACCTAGTCACTTGAAAATGGTTAAGTGCATGGAATTTAATGGGGATTTTTTGTTCTGAATATGGTTTGGTTTGGGACTTAGTTACTTGAAATTGATAAGTGTAGGAATTTTTAAGGGGATTTTGTGTTTTGAATGTGGTTTTATTTTGATATTTAGTCAATTTAAAATGGTTAAGTATAGGGACTTCAAATAAGATTTTTTGTTTTGAATATGGTTTCGTTGGTGACTAGGTTACTTTAAAACGGTAAAGCGTAGGGACTTTATAGGGATTTTATGTTTTGAATGTGTTTTGGTTTTGAAACTTAGTCTTTTAAAAGTCGTTAACTGTAGGGATTGTAAAGGGGATTTTATCTTTTGAATATAGTTTGGTTGGTGACTTAGTTACTTGAAGCTGGTTAAGTGTAGAAACTTTAAAGGGGATTTTGTGTATTGAATGTAGTTTTATTTAAATATTTTGTCACTTGAAAATGGTTTAGAGTTGAGATTTTATGTTTTGAATGTTGTTTAGTTGGTGACTTAGTCACTTGGAAATGATTAAGTGTAGGGATTATAAAGTGGATTTTGTGTTTTGGAAGTGGTTTTTTGACACGTAGTTACTTGAAATTTGTTAAGTGTAGGGACTTTACAGTGGATTTTATGTTTTGAATGCGGTCTTGTTTTAGTACTTAGTCACTTGAAAATGGTTATGTGTAGGGACTTTAAAGGAGATTGTTTATTTTGTACGTGATTTTATTTTGATACTTAGTCACTTGAAAATTGTTAAGTGTAGGAACTTTAAAGGATATTTTTTATTTTGAATGTGGTTTGGTTGATGACTTAAGTACTTTAAAATGGTTAAGTGTAGTAACTTTAAAGGGCATTTTTTGTTTTGTATGTGGTTTGGTTTGGGACTTCGTTACTTGAAACTGATAATTGTAGGATTTTGAAAGGGAATTTTGTGTTTGAAATGTGATTTTGTTTTGATATTCAGTCCCTTGAAAATGGTTAAGTGTGGGGACTTTAAAGGGAATTTTGTGTTTTTATTGTGGTTTTATTGGTGACTTGGTTACTTTAAAATGGTTAAGTGTTGGTACTTTAAAGGAGATTTCATGTTTTGAACGTGGTTTTTTTATCACCTAGTTACTTGAAAATGGTTAACTACATGGAATTTAATGGGGATTTTTTGTTCTGAATAGTGTTTGGTTTGGGACTTAATTACTTGAAATTGATAACTGTAGGAATTTTTAAGGGGATTTTGTGTTTTGAATTTGGTTTTATTTTGATATTTAGTCACTTGAAAATGGTTAAGTATCGGGACTTTAAAGCGGATTTTATGTTTTGAATATGGTTTGGTCGGTGACTAGGTTACTTTAAAACGGTAAAGCGTAGGGACTTTATAGGGATTTTATGTTTTGAATGTGTTTTGGTTTTGAAACTTAGTCTTTTAAAAGTCGTTAACTGTAGGGATTGTAAAGGGGATTTTATCTTTTGAATATAGTTTGGTTGGTGACTTAGTTACTTGAAGTTGGTTAAGTGTAGAAACTTTAAAGGGGATTTTGTGTATTGAATGTAGTTTTATTTAAATATTTTGTCACTTGAAAATGGTTTAGAGTTGAGATTTTATGTTTTGAATGTTGTTTAGTTGGTGACTTAGTCACTTGGAAATGATTAAGTGTAGGGATTATAAAGTGGATTTTGTGTTTTGGAAGTGGTTTTTTGACACGTAGTTACTTGAAATTTGTTAAGTGTAGGGACTTTACAGTGGATTTTATGTTTTGAATACGGTCTTGTTTTAGTACTTAGTCACTTGAAAATGGTTATGTGTAGGGACTTTAAAGGAGATTGTTTATTTTGTACGTGATTTTATTTTGATACTTAGTCACTTGAAAATTGTTAAGTGTAGGAACTTTAAAGGATATTTTTTATTTTGAATGTGGTTTGGTTGATGACTTAAGTACTTTAAAATGGTTAAGTGTAGTAACTTTAAAGGGCATTTTTTGTTTTGTATGTGGTTTGGTTTGGGACTTCGTTACTTGAAACTGATAATTGTAGGATTTTGAAAGGGAATTTTGTGTTTGAAATGTGATTTAGTTTTGATATTCAGTCCCTTGAAAATGGTTAAGTGTGGGGACTTTAAAGGGAATTTTGTGTTTTTATTGTGGTTTTATTGGTGACTTGGTTACTTTAAAATGGTTAAGTGTTGGTACTTTAAAGGAGATTTCATGTTTTGAACGTGGTTTTTTTATCACCTAGTTACTTGAAAATGGTTAACTGCATGGAATTTAATGGGGATTTTTTGTTCTGAATAGTGTTTGGTTTGGGACTTAATTACTTGAAATTGATAACTGTAGGAATTTTTAAGGGGATTTTGTGTTTTGAATTTGGTTTTATTTTGATATTTAGTCACTTGAAAATGGTTAAGTATCGGGACTTTAAAGCGGATTTTATGTTTTGAATATGGTTTGGTCGGTGACTTAGTTACTTGAAAACGGTAAAGCGTAGGGACTTTATAGGGATTCTATGTTTTGAATGTGTTTTGGTTTTGAAACTTAGTCTTTTAAAAGTGCTTAACTGTAGGGATTGTAAAGGAGATTTTATCTTTTGAATATAGTTTGGTTGGTGACTTAGTTACTTGAAGATGGTTAAGTGTAGAGACTTTAAAGGAGATTTTATTTTTTGAATATAGTTTGGTTGGTGACTTAGTTACTTGAAGCTGGTTAGGTGTAGGAACTTTAAAGGATATTTTTTATTTTGAATGTAGTTTGGTTGATGACTTAAGTACTTTAAAATGGTTAAGTGTAGTAACTTTAAAGGGCATTTTTTGTTTTGAATGTGGTTTGGTTTGGGACTTCGTTACTTGAAACTGATAAGTGTAGGATTTTGAAAGGGAATTTTGTGTTTGAAATGTGATTTTATTTTGATATTTAGTCCCTTGAAAATGGTTAAGTATGGGGACTTTAAAGGGAATTTTGTGTTTTGATTGTGGTTTTATTGGTGACTTGGTTACTTTAACATGGTTAAGTGTTGGGACTTTAAAGGAGATTTCATGTGTTCAATGTGGTTTTTCTTATCACCTAGTCACTTGAAAATGGTTAAGTGCATGGAATTTAATGGGGATTTTTTGTTCTGAATATGGTTTGGTTTGGGACTTAGTTACATGAAATTTATAAGTGTAGGAATTTTTAAGGGGATTTTGTGTTTTGAATGTGGTTTTATTTTGATATTTAGTCAGTTTAAAATGGTTAAGTATGGGGACTTCAAAGGAGATTTTTTGTTTTGAATGTGGTTTGGGTGGTGACTAGGTTACTTGAAAACGGTAAAGCGTAGGGACTTTATAGGGATTTTATGTTTTGAATGTGTTTTGGTTTTGAAACTTAGTCTTTTAAAAGTCGTTAAATGTAGGGATTTTAAAGGGGATTTTATCTTTTGAATATAGTTAGGTTGGTGAATTAGTTACTTGAAGCTGGTTAAGTGTAGAGACTTTAAAGGGGATTTTGTGTATTGAATAGTTTTATTTAAATACTTTCTCACTTGAAAATGGTTAATAGTTGATACTTTCAAGCGGATATATTGTTTTAAATGTGGTTTGGTTTGTGAGTTAGTTACTAGAAAATAGTTAAGTGTAGGGACTTCAAATGAGATTTTATGTTTTGAATGTGGTTTGGTTGGTGACTTAGTCACTTGGAAATGATTAAGTGTAGGGATTTTAAAGTGGATTTTGTGTTTGGAAAGTGGTTTATTGACACGTAGTTACTTGAAATTTTTTAAGTATAGGGACTTTACAGTGGATTTTATGTTTTGAATGCGGTCTTGTTTTAATAATTAGTCAGTTGAAAATTGTTATGTGTAGGGACTTTAAAGGAGATTGTTTATTTTGTACGTGATTTTATTTTGATACTTAGTCACTTGAAAATTGTTAAATGTAGTAACTTTAAAGGATATTTTTTATTTTGAATGTTGTTTGATTGATGACATAAGTACTTTAAAATGGTTAAGTGTAGTAACTTTAAAGGGCATTTTTTGTTTTGAATGTGGTTTGGTTTGGGACTTAGTTACTTGAAACTGATAAGTGTAGGATTTTGAAAGGGGATTTTGTGTTTGAAATGTGATTTTGTTTTGATATTTAGTCCCTTGAAAATGGTTAAGTGTAGGGACTTTAAAAGGAATTTTGTGTTTTTATTGTGGTTTTATTGGTGACTTGGTTACTTTAAAATTGTTAAGTGTTGGAACTTTAAAGGAGATTTCATGTTTTGAATGTGGTTTTTTTTATCACCTAGTCACTTGAAAATGGTTAAGTGCATGGAATTTAATTGGGATTTTTTGTTCTGTATATGGTTTGGTTTGGGACTTAGTTACTTGAAATTGATAAGTGTATGAATTTTTAAGGGGATTTTGTGTTTTTAATGTGGTTTTATTTTGATATTTAATCAGTTTAAAATGGTTAAGTATAGGGACTTCAAAGGAGATTTTTTGTTTTGAATGTGGTTTGGTTGGTTACTAGGTTACATGAAAATGGTAAAGCGTAGGGACTTTATAGGTATTTTATGTTTTGAATGTGTTTTGGTTTTGAAACTTAGTCTTTTAAGTGTAGAGATTGTTTATTTTGTACGTGATTTTATTTTGATACTTAGTCACTTGAAAATTATTAAGTGTAGGAACTTTAAAGGATATTTTTTATTTTGAATGTGGTTTGGTTGATGACATAAGTCTTTTAAAATGGTTAAGTGTAGTAACTTTAAAAGGCATTTTTTGTTTTGAATGTGGCTTGGTTTGGGACTTCGTTACTTGAAACTGATAAGTGTAGGATTTTGAAAGGGAATTTTGTGTTTGAAATGTGATTTTGTTTTGATATTTAGTCCCTTTAAAATGGTTAAGTGTGGGCACTTTAAAGGGAATTTTGTGTTTTTATTGTGGTTTTATTGGTGACTTGGTTACTTTAAAATGGTTAAGTGTTGGGACTTTAAAGGAGATTTCATGTTTTGAATGTCGTTTTTTTTATCACCTAGTCACTTGAAAATGGTTTAGTGCATGGAATTTAATGGGGATTTTATGTTCTGAATATGGTTTGGTTTGGGACTTAATTACTTGAAATTGATAAGTGTAGGAATTTTTAAGGGGATTTTGCGTTTTGAATTTGGTTTTATTTTGATATTTAGTCACTTGAAAATGGTTAAGTATAGGGACTTTAAAGCGGATTTTATGTTTTGAATATGGTTTGGTTGGTGACTTAGTTACTTGAAAACGGTAAAGCGTAGGGACTTTATAGGGATTTTATGTTTTGAATGTGTTTTGGTTTTGAAACTTAGTCTTTTAAAAGTGGTTAACTGTAGGGATTGTAAAGGGGATTTTATCTTTTAAATATAGTTTGGTTGGTGACTTAGTTACTTGAAGCTGGTTAAGTGTAGATACATTAAAGGGAATTTTATGTTTTGAATAGAGTTTTATTTAAATACTTTATCCCTTGAAAATGGTTAAGAGTTGCGACTTTCAAGCGGATATATTGTTTTGAATGTGGTTTGGTTTGTGAGTTAGTTACTAGAAAATAGTTAAGTGTAGGGACTTCAAATGAGATTTTATGTTTTGAATCTGGTTTGGTTGGTGACTTAGTCACTTGGAAATGATTAAGTTTAGGGATTTTAAAGTGGATTTTGTGTTTTGAAAGTGGTTTATTGACACGTAGTTACTTGAAATTTGATAAGTGTAGGGACTTTAAAGTGGATTTTATGTTTTGAATGCGGTCTTGTTTTAATACTTAGTCACTTGAAAATGGTTATGTGTAGGGACTTTAAAGGAGATTGTTTATTTTGTACGTGATTTTATTTTGATACTTAGTCACTTGAAAATTGTTAAGTGTAGGAACTTTAAAGTATATTTTTTATTTTGAATGTGGTGTGGTTGATGACATAAGTACTTTAAAAATGTTAAGTGTAGTAACTTTAAAGGGCATTTTTTGTTTTGAATGTGGTTTGGTTTGGGACTTCGTTACTTGAAACTGATAAGTGTAGGATTTTGAAAGGGAATTTTGTGTTTGAAATGTGATTTTGTTTTGATATTTAGTCCCTTGAAAATGGTTAAGTGTGGGGACTTTAAAGGGAATTTTGTGTTTTAATTCTGGTTTTATTGGTGACTTGGTTACTTTAAAATGGTTAAGTGTTGTGACTTTAAAGGAGATTTCATGTTTTGAATCTGGTTTTTTTTATCACCTAGTCACTTGAAAATGGTTAAGTGCATGGAATTTAATGGGGATTTTTTGTTCTGAATATGGTTTGGTTTGGGACTTAGTTACATGAAATTTATAAGTGTAGGAATTTTTAAGGGGATTTTGTGTTTTGAATGTGGTTTTATTTTGATATTTAGTCAGTTTAAAATGGTTAAGTATAGGGACTTCAAAGGAGATTTTTTGTTTTGAATGTGGTTTGGTTGGTGACTAGGTTACTTGAAAACGGTAAAGCATAGGGACTTTATAGGGATTTTATGTTTTGAATGTGTTTTGGTTTTGAAACTTAGTCTTTTAAAAGTCGTTAAATGTAGGGATTTTAAAGGGGATTTTATCTTTTGAATATAGTTAGGTTGGTGACTTAGTTACTTGAAGCTGGTTAAGTGTAGAGACTTTAAAGGGGATTTTGTGTATTGAATGTAGTTTTATTTAAATACTTTCTCACTTGAAAATGGTTAATAGTTGATACTTTCAAGCGGATATATTGTTTTAAATGTGGTTTGGTTAGTGAGTTAGTTACTAGAAAATAGTTAAGTGTAGGGACTTCAAATGAGATTTTATGTTTTGAATGTGGTTTGGTTGGTGACTTAGTCACTTGGAAATGATTAAGTGTAGGGACTTTAAAGTGGATTTTATGTTTTGAATGCGGTCTTGTTTTAATACTTAGTCACTTGAAAATGGTTATGTGTAGGGACTTTAAAGGAGATTGTTTCTTTTGTACGTGATTTTATTTTGATACTTAGTCACTTGAAAATTGTTAAGTGTAGGAACTTTAAAGGATATTTTTTATTTTGAATGTGGTGTGGTTGATGGCATAAGTACTTTAAAAATGTTAAGTGTAGTAACTTTAAAGGGCATTTTTTGTTTTGAATGTGGTTTGGTTTGGGACTTCGTTACTTGAAACTGATAAGTGTAGGATTATGAAAGGGAATTTTGTGTTTGAAATGTGATTTTGTTTTGATATTTAGTCCCTTGAAAATGGTTAAGTGTGGGGACTTTAAAGGGAATTTTGTGTTTTTATTGTGGTTTTATTGGTGACTTGGTTACTTTAAAATGGTTATGTGTTGTGACTTTAAAGGAGATTTCATGTTTTGAATGTGGTTTTTTTTATCACCTAGTCACTTGAAAATGGTTAAGTGCATGGAATTTAATGGGGATTTTTTGTTCTGAATATGGTTTGGTTTGGGACTTAGTTACATGAAATTTATAAGTGTAGGAATTTTTAAGGGGATTTTGTGTTTTGAATGTGGTTTTATTTTGATATTTAGTCAGTTTAAAATGGTTAAGTATGGGGACTTCAAAGGAGATTTTTTGTTTTGAATGTGGTTTGGGTGGTGACTAGGTTACTTGAAAACGGTAAAGCGTAGGGACTTTATAGGGATTTTATGTTTTGAATGTGTTTTGGTTTTGAAACTTAGTCTTTTAAAAGTCGTTAAATGTAGGGATTTTAAAGGGGATTTTATCTTTTGAATATAGTTAGGTTGGTGAATTAGTTACTTGAAGCTGGTTAAGTGTAGAGACTTTAAAGGGGATTTTGTGTATTGAATAGTTTTATTTAAATACTTTCTCACTTGAAAATGGTTAATAGTTGATACTTTCAAGCGGATATATTGTTTTAAATGTGGTTTGGTTTGTGAGTTAGTTACTAGAAAATAGTTAAGTGTAGGGACTTCAAATGAGATTTTATGTTTTGAATGTGGTTTGGTTGGTGACTTAGTCACTTGGAAATGATTAAGTGTAGGGATTTTAAAGTGGATTTTGTGTTTGGAAAGTGGTTTATTGACACGTAGTTACTTGAAATTTTTTAAGTATAGGGACTTTACAGTGGATTTTATGTTTTGAATGCGGTCTTGTTTTAATAATTAGTCAGTTGAAAATTGTTATGTGTAGGGACTTTAAAGGAGATTGTTTATTTTGTACGTGATTTTATTTTGATACTTAGTCACTTGAAAATTGTTAAATGTAGTAACTTTACAGGATATTTTTTATTTTGAATGTTGTTTGATTGATGACATAAGTACTTTAAAATGGTTAAGTGTAGTAACTTTAAAGGGCATTTTTTGTTTTGAATGTGGTTTGGTTTGGGACTTCGTTACTTGAAACTGATAAGTGTAGGATTTTGAAAGGGAATTTTGTGTTTGAAATGTGATTTTGTTTTGATATTTAGTCCCTTGAAAATGGTTAAGTGTAGGGACTTTAAAAGGAATTTTGTGTTTTTATTGTGGTTTTATTGGTGACTTGGTTACTTTAAAATTGTTAAGTGTTGGAACTTTAAAGGAGATTTCATGTTTTGAATGTGGTTTTTTTTATCACCTAGTCACTTGAAAATGGTTAAGTGCATGGAATTTAATTGGGATTTTTTGTTCTGTATATGGTTTGGTTTGGGACTTAGTTACTTGAAATTGATAAGTGTATGAATTTTTAAGGGGATTTTGTGTTTTGAATGTGGTTTTATTTTGATATTTAGTAAGTTTAAAATGGTTAAGTATAGGGCCTTCAAAGGAGATTTTTTGTGTTGAATGTGGTTTGGTTGGTGACTAGGTTACTTGAAAACGGCAAAGCGTAGGGACTTTATAGGGATTATATGTTTTGAATGTGTTTTGGTTTTGAAACTTAGTCTTTTAAAAGTGGTTAACTGTAGGGATTGTAAGGGGGATTTTATCTTTTGAATATAGTTTGGTTGGCGACTTAGTTACTTGAAGCTGGTTAGTTGTATAGACTTTAAAGGGGATTTTGTGTATTGAATGTAGTTTTATTTAAATACTTTGTCACTTGAAAATGGTTAAGCGTTGAGACTTTCAAGCGGATATATTGTTTTGAATGTGGTTTGGTTTGTGAGTTAGTTACTAGAAAATAGTTAAGTGTAGGGACTTCAAATGAGATTTTTTGTTTTTAATGTGGTTTGGTTGGTGACTTAGTCACTTGGAAATGATTAAGTGTAGGGATTTTAAAGTAGATTCTCTGTTTTGAAAGTGGTTTTTTGACACGTAGTTACTTGAAATTTGTTAAGTGTAGGGTCTTTACAGTGGATGTTTTGCTTTAAATGCGGTCTTGTTTTAATACTTAGTCACTTGAAAATGGTTATGTGTAGGGGCTTTAAAGGAGATTGTTTATTTTGTACATGGTTTTGTTTTGATACTTAGTCACTTGAAAATTGTTAAGAGTAGGAACTGTAAAGGATATTTTTATTTTGAATGTGGTTTGGTTGATGACATAAGTACTTTAAAATGGTTAAGTGTAGTAACTTTAAAGGGAATTTTTTATTTTGAATATCGTTTGGTTTGGGACTTAGTTACTTGAAACTGATAAGTGTAGGATTTTGAAAGGGAATTTTGTGTATAAAATGTGATTTTGTTTTGATATTTAGTCCCTTGAAAATGGTTAAGTGTGGGGACTTTAAAGGTAATTTTGTGTTTTTATTGTGGTTTTATTGGTGACTTGGTTACTTTAAATTTGTTAAGTGTTGGGACTTTAAAGGAGATTTCATGTTTTGAATGTGGTTTTTTTTATCACCTAGTCACTTGAAAATGGTTAAGTGCATGGAATTTAATGGGGATTTTTTGTTCTGAATATGGTTTGGTTTGGGACTTAGTTACTTGAAATTGATAAGTGTAGGAATTTTTAAGGGGATTTGTCGTTTTGAATGTGGTTTTATTTTGATATTTAGTAAGTTTAAAATGGTTAAGTATAGGGACTTCAAAGGAGATTTTTTGTTTTGAATGTGCTTTGGTGGTGACTAGGTTACTTGAAAACGGTAAAGCGTAGGGACTTTATAGAAATTTTATGTTTTGAATGTGTTTTGGTTTTGAAACTTAGTCTTTTGAAAGTGGTTAACTATAGAGGATTGTAAAGGGGATTTTATCTTTTGAATATAGTTTGGTTGGTGACTTAGTTACTTGAAGCTGGTTATGTGTATAGACTTTAAAGGGGATTTTGTGTATTGAATGTAGTTTTATTTAAATACTTTGTCACTTGAAAATGGTTAAGAGTTGAGACTTTTAAGCGGATATATTGTTTTGAATGTGGTTTGGTTTGTGAATTAGTTACTAGAAAATAGTTAAGTGTAGGGACCTCAAATGAGATTTTATGTTTTGAATGTGGTTTGGTTGGTGACTTAGTCACTTGGAAATGATTAAGTGTAGGGATTTTAAAGTGGATTTTGTGTTTTGAATGTGGTTGTTTTAAAGTAGTTACTTGAAATTTGTTAAGTGTAGGGACTTTACAGTGGATTTTATGTTTTGAATGCGGTCATGTTTTAATACTTAGTCACTTGAAAATGGTTATGTGTAGGGACTTTAAAGGAGATAGTTTATTTTGTACGTGGTTTTGTTTTGATACTTAGTCACTTGAAAATTGTTAAGTGTAGGAACTGTAAAGGATATTTTTTATTTTGAATGTGGTTTGGTTGGTGACATATGTACTTTAAAATGGTTAAGTGTAGTAACTTTAAAGGGCATTTTTTGTTTTGAATGTGGTTTGGTTTGGGACTTCTTTACTTGAAGTTGATAAGTGTTGGATTTTGAAAGGGAATTTTGTGTTTGAAATGTGATTTTGTTTTGATATTTAGTCCTTTGAAAATGGTTAAGTGTGGGGACTTTAAAGGGAATTTTGTATTTTTGTTGTGGTTTTATTGGTGACTAGGTTACTTTAAAATAGTTAAGTGTTGGGACTTTAAAGGAGATTTCATGTTTTGAATGTGGTTTTTTTTATCACCTAGTCACTTGAAAATGGTTAAGTGCATGGAATTTAATGGGGATTTTATGTTCTGAATATGGTTTGGTTTGGGACTTAGTTACTTGAAATTGATAAGTGTAGGAATTTTTAAGGGGATTTTGTGTTTTGAATGTTGTTTTATTTTGATATTTAGTAAGTTTAAAATGGTTAAGTATAGGGACTTCAAAGGAGATTTTTTGTTTTGAATGTGGTTTGGTTGGTGACTAGGTTACTTGAAAACGGTAAAGCGTAGGGACTTTATAGGGATTTTATGTTTTGAATGTGTTTTGGTTTTGAAACTTAGTCTTTTAAAAGTGGTTAACTATAGGGATTGTAAAGGGGATTTTATCTTTTGAATATAGTTAGGTTGGTGACTTTGTTACTTGAAGCTGGTTAAGTGTATAGACTTTAAAGGGGATTTTGTGTATTGAATGTAGTTTTATTTAAATACTTTGTCACTTGAAAATGGTTAAGAGTTGAGACTTTCAAGCGGATATATTGTTTTTAATGTGGTTTGGTTTGTGAGTTAGTTACTAGAAAATAGTTAAGTGTAGGGACTTCAAATGAGATTTTATTTTTTGAATGTGGTTTGGTTGGTGACTTAGTCACTTGGAAATGATTAAGTGTAGGGATTTTAAAGTGGATTTTGTGTTTCGAATGTGGTTGTTTGAAATGTAGTTACTTGAAATTGGTTAAGTGTAGGGACTTTATGGTGGATTTTATGTTTTGAATGCGGTCTTGTTTTAATACTTAATCACTTGAAAATGGTTATGTGTAGGGACTTTAAAGGAGATTGTTTATTTTGTACGTGATTTTGTTTTGATACTTAGTCACTAGAAAATTGTTAAGTGTAGGAACTTTAAAGGATATTTTTTATTTTTAATGTGGTTTGGTTGATGACATAAGTACTTTAAAATGATTAAGTGTAGTAACTTTAAAGGGCATTTTTTGTTTTGAAAGTCGTTTGGTTTGGGACTTAGTTACTTCAAACTGATAATTGTAGGATTTTGAAAGGGAGTTTTATGTTTGGAATGTGGTTTTGTTTTGATATTTAGTCACTTGAAAATGGTTAAGTGTGGGGACTTTAAAGGGAATTTTGTGTTTTGATTGTGGTTTTGTTGGTGACTTGGTTACTTTAAAATGGTTAAGTGTTGGGACTCTAAAGGAGATTTCATGTTTTGAACGTTGTTTTTTTTATCACCTAGTCACTTGAAAATGGTTAAGTGCATGGAATTTAATGAGGATTTTTTGTTCTGAATATGGTTTGGTTTGGGACTTAGTTACATGAAATTTATAAGTGTAGGAATTTTTAAGGGGATTTTCTGTTTTGAATGTGGTTTTATTTTGATATTTAGTCAGTTTAAAATGGTTAAGTATAGGGACTTCAAAGGAGATTTTTTGTTTTGAATGTGGTTTGGTTGGTGACTAGGTTACTTGAAAACGGTAAAGCGTAGGGCCTTTATAGGGATTTTATGTTTTGAATGTGTTTTGGTTTTGAAACTTAGTCTTTTAAAAGTCGTTACCTGTAGGGATTGTAAAGGGGATTTTATCTTTTGAATATAGTTTGGTTGGTGACTTAGTTACTTGAAGCTGGTTATGTGTAGAAACATTCAAGGGGATTTTGTGTATTGAATGTAGTTTTATTTAAATACTTTGCCACTTGAAAATGGTTAAGAGTTGAGACTTTCAAGCGGATATATTGTTTTGAATGTGGATTGGTTTGTGAGTTAGTTACTAGAAAATAGTTAAGTGTAGGGACTTTAAATGAGATTTTATGTTTTCAATGTGGTTTGGTTGGTGACTTAGTCACTTGGAAATGATTAAGTGTAGGGATTTTAAAGTGGATTTTGTGTTTTGAATGTGGTTTGAAATGTAGTTACTTGAAATTGGTTAAGTGTAGGGAGTTTACAGTGGATTTTATGTTTTGAATGCGGTCTTGTTTTAATACTTAGTCACTTAAAAATGGTTATGTGTAGGGACTTTAAAGGAGATTGTTTATTTTGTACGTGATTTTGTTTTGATACTTAGTCACTTGAAAATTATTAAGTGTAGTAACTTTAAAGGATATTTTTTATTTTGAATGTGGTTTGGTTGATGACTTAAGTACTTTAAAATGGTTAAGTGTAGTAACTTTAAAGGGCATTTTTTGTTTTGAATGTGGTTTGGTTTGGGACTTAGTTACTTGAAATTGAAAAGTGCAGGATTTTGAAAGGGAATTTTGTGTTTGGAATGTGGTTTTGTTTTGATATTTAGTCACTTGAAAATGGTTAAGTGTGGGACTTTAAAGAAAATTTTGTGTTTTTATTGTGGTTTTGTTGGTGACTTGGTTACTTTAAAATGGTTAAGTGTTGGGATTTTAAATGAGATTTCATGTTTTGAACGTGGTTTTTTTTATCACCTAGTCACTTGAAAATGGTTAAGTGCAAGTAATTTAATGGGGATTTTTTGTTCTGAATATGGTTTGGTTTGGGATTTAGTTGCTTGAAATTGATAAGTGTAGGAATTTTTAATTGGATTTTGTGTTTTGAATGTGGTTTTATTTTGATATTTAGTCACTTCAAAATGGTTAAGTATAGGGACTTTAAAGGAGATTTTTTGTTTTGAATGTGATTTGGTTGGTGACTTAGTTACTTGAAAACGGTAAAGCGTAGGGACTTTATAGGGCTTTTTTGTTTTGAATGTGTTTTGGTTTTGAAACTTAGTCTTTTAAAAGTGGTTAACTGTAGGGATTGTAAGGGGGATTTTATCTTTTGAATATAGTTTGGTTGGTGACTTAGTTACTTGAAGCTGGTTAAGTGTAGAGACTTTAAAGGGGATTTTGTGTTTTGAATGTAGTTTTATTTAAATACTTTGTCACTTGAAAATGGTTAAGAGTTGAGACTTTCAAGCGGATATATTGTTTTGAATGTGGTTTGGTTTGTGAGTTAGTTACTAGAAAATAGTTAAGTGTAAGGAATTAAAATGAGATTTTATGTTTTCAATGTGGTTTGGTTGGTGACTTAGTCACTTTGAAATGATTAAGTGTAGGGATTTTAAAGTGGATTTTGTGTTTTGAATGTGTTTTTTTGAAACGTAGTTACTTGTAATTGGTTAAGTGTAGGGATTTTACAGTGGATTTTATGTTTTGAATGCGGTCTTGTTTTAATACTTATTCACTTGAAAATGATTATGTGTAGGGACTTCAAAGGAGATTATTTTATTTTGTACGTGATTTTGTTTTGATACTTAGTCACTTGAAAATTGTTAAGTGTAAGATCTTTAAAGGATATTTTTTATTTTGAATGTGGTTTGGTTGATGACTTAAGTACTTTAAAATGGTTATGTGTAGTAACTTTAAAGGGCATTTTTTGTTTTGAATGTGGTTTGGTTTGGGACTTAGTTACTTGAAACTAATAAGTGTAGGATTTTTAAAGGGAATTTTGTGATTGGAATGCGGTTTTGTTTTGACATTTAGTCACTTGAAAATGGTTCAGTCTAGGGACTTTAAAGGGAATTTTGTGTTTTCATTGTGGTTTTGTTGGTGACTTGGTTACTTTAAAATGGTTAAGTGTTGGGACTTTAAAGGAGATTTCATGTTTTGAACGTGGTTTTTTTTTATCACCTAGTAACTTGAAAATGGTTAAGTGCATGGAATTTAATGGGGGTTTTTTGTTCTGAATATAGTTTGGTTTGGGACTTAGTTACTTGAAATTGATAAGTGTAGTAATTTTTAAGGAGATTTTGTGTTTTGAATGTGGTTTTATTTTAATATTTAGTCCCTTGAAAATAGTTTTGGGACTTTAAAGGGGATTTTTTGTTTTGAATGTGGTTTGGTTGGTGACTTAGTTACTTGAAAACGGGAAAGTGTAGGAACTTTATAGGGATTTTATGTTTTGAATGTGTTTTGGTTTTGAAACTTAGTCTTTTAAAAGTGGTTAACTGTAGGGATTTTACAGGGGATTTTTTCTTTTGAATATAGTTTGGTTGGTGACTTAGTTACTTGAAGTTGGTTAAGTGTAGAGACTTTAATGGGGATTTTGTGTTTTGAATGTAGTTTAATTTAAATAATTTGTCACTTGAAAATGGTTAAGAGTTGAGACTTTTAATCAAATATATTGATTTGAATGTGGTTTGGTTTGTGAGTTAGTTACTTGAAATAATTAAGTGTAGGGACTTTAAATGAGATTTTATGTTTCCAATGTGGTTTGGTTGGTGACTTAGTCACTTGGAAATGATTACGTGTAGGGACTTTAAAGTGGATTTTGTGTTTTGAATGTGATTTTTTGAAACGTAGTTACTTGAAATTTTTTAAGTGTAGGGACTTTACAGTGGATTTTATGTTGTGAATGTGGTCTTGTTTTAATACTTATTTACTTGAAAATGGTTACGTGTAGGGACTTTAAAGGAGATTTTTATTTTGTACGTGGTTTTGTTTTGATACTTAGTCACTTGAAAATTGTTAAGTGTAGGAACTTTAACGAATATTTTTTATTTTGAATGTGGTTTGGTTGATGACTTAAGTACTTTAATATGGTGAGTTATGGACTCCATTTTATGATCAAGTCAGTTATGTGTGTCAGTTTCCTTCCATCGTGTTTTGGGGGTACTAGTACCAAAAAAATATAGTTGTGTGCCTTGAGCCATGTCACGTTATAATGATAATCTCAGTCAAGCCATGATCTATAGAACTCATCCAGTCATGTGACTTATGAAATCTCAGAAATCTCATGATCTCAATAAATTCTCATATAGTAGTACTATTCTGTCAGTCAATGAAAGTCAGTTACCCAGTCCATCTACAACCAGTTAAATCATATTCAGTCTCTTCAAATGGGAGTAGCAGTTAGCACCGAGTGAACCCAAGGATGGGAACTCACCTGCCAGTTCAGGATGTGATTCTTAGTAGTCTTCCTTGTGTTCCAGAACTACATAGCCAGCGTAAGTTGAGACATCTTAACTTGCCAGATTAGGGTTGATGAGGTAGCTTAACCTGTCAGTTTAGGGTTTGCACCATTCTCATTCGAGTACCTACTAGCTATGGTTCACTAACAGTTGTCCTTTCCAGTGGTGCAATATTGACAGCCTTCCAATCGGGGCAGAGATTGGACCCCAACCTAGCTATATACGTTATTGGGGCATGTCGATTAAAAAACTACCTCCCATAGTTTCAGTCCTACTCTCAGTAAAAGAACTCAGATTGTTCTTAAGATTTCAGTGTACCAGGACTGTCAGTTACAGTACGGAACTCAGGTAGTTCCATCAGATTCAGGACTACCAGACACAGTCATCTATGTTATCAAAATTTTAGTATCAGTCATGTTAGATAACAGTAACCCATGTATTAGCGTACATATCCAGATATCATGTATTCATAATTTTAGTTACTATATATGGATGTTTGTACTCTTACATTCATATCAGTTAGTCAGCTAGCATTGTTCAAGCATTTAAACCCTTTTTCACTTAGCCTAACTCACTCGTATACTCAATACTCCCAGTCGTACTGACGCATTTGCCCTATGGTTCTTTCTTTTATGTTACACCATATGTTCAGAGACACAAGTTCTATATCAGCAGTAGCATTCTAGTCGCAGAGTTGCAGTGAGTCCTCATCTATTCGAGGATGATATTATTTTATTTCATTCATTATTTCAGTTCAGTTTTACTATACGAAGTTAGTTGGAGACATGTTCCTTTAACTCCTTATTTCAGACAGTAGTTTGAGGATTTCAAATTTAGTTCAGATTTTAGATTCATCTTTCAGTTGTTTTTGGGTATTTGTTACCCTATATGAATGTTATTATTTATCAGATATTCTATTCAGTTGAACCTTATGGCCTATTGTTCATGTTTTCCGCATTCTACAAGTATATTATGCAGTGTACAGGCACAAATATCATTCAGGGGTTAGCTTGTGGTCTATCAGGGTCCTAAGCACCATGTAGTGTTCTGGTTCGGCAAATCGGGGAGTTACTAACTTGGTATCAAAGCATAAGGTTCAATAGAGTCGTAGGAAGTCTAAAAGCTACATCTAGTAGAAACTTTTGCATGGGTGTGTTGCACGCCATATTTATGTGCTAGAGGCTATGAGATATTTAAGAACAGTTTCCCTTCTTTTAGTATTCATATCGTGCTAGTGAGCAATCTCACAAGTCAGTGTCTTAGTCTAATATGCTTCTTCTCTTTATTTCAGAATATGCCTCCTAAGAGAAGAAATCAGTAAGCCCCTCAGCCCGAAGAACCTTTGGGCGATCCTTTTTCTCATGCGGAGTTTAGGACCGCATTTACCACTCTTGCTCAATCAGTCGCTTCTCATAATGAATGGTCACCAGTGATTTTGGCCAATCTAGTGGCCAACTCAGCCGCAGCTAGGATTCAGGACTTCACCGGAATGAATCCTCCATCTTTCTTCGAGTCTAAGTCTGATGAAGACCCTCAGAAATTCATTAACTAAGTCCAGAAGGTAATAGACATCATGTGAGTTACTTTTTGTCAGAGTACTGAGTTAGCGACATACCAGTTAAAGGTTGTTGCTCACACTTGGTACAAACAGTAGATGTCCGAGAGGGCAGATAGTGTAGGTCCTATAGAGTGGGAGAAATTTATCCCAGCTTTCTCAGATAGATTCTTTGCCCAAGAGCTGAGTGAGGTAAAAGTTCTTGTGTTTATCAATTTCAAGTAGGGAAATATGACGGTTAAAGAATATTCTCTTAGATTTACTCAGCTATCCAGATATGCCCCTCATGTGGTTGCAAACAATAAGGCTAAGATGAGCAAGTTCGTGTCAAGAGTGAATGATAGCATGGTAAATAAGTGTAGGTATGCGATGCTGAAAAATAATGTCTTTAGCTATGCTCATGACCTATGCTCAGTAAATAGAGGAGCAGAAGATTAGGACTAGGGAGAGGCTGAACAAGAGAAAAATATCACGCAATTTCAGTTTTGCTCTACCCAAATCAAAATGAGGAAACCATTTGCAGTTCCATCGTAAGCTAGCAGTTCTAACTCCTTCCTCCGCAAGTGTCCCAGTGTCAAAATTCAGAGATGGCAATAGAGATCGATCACTAGGCTCTAAGTCTAAGGGCAATTTCAGCAATTCCTGAACTAATCCCCTATGTCAGACTTATGGTAAGAACCATAAGGGTGCCTGTAGAGCTGGTAGCGATGTTTGTTTTTGTTTTGGTAGACCGGGCCACAGGATTAGAGAATGTCCATAGTCAGGTCTACAAGGTTAGTAGAATCGTTCCGCAGCCCAGTCCGGTCGCCCAAATCAGTAGGGTGCCACTTCCAGCGCTACTAAAGGGCAACGTCCAAATAGACTCTATACTATTCAGACCCGACAGGATCAGGAAAATTCTCTTAATGTCAAAACACAGATTTTCCATGTTTATGATTACACTTTGCTAGATCCAGGAGCATCCTTGTCTTTTGTTACTCCTTATATAGCAGGAAATTTTGGAATCAGTACCAAAATTTTAGCAAAGCCCTTTTCAGTCTCTATCCTAGTTGATAAAACTATCATAGCTCGGAGGTATACAAAAACTGCTCGGTTATGATATTTCAAAAATCCCCATCAGCAGATTTAGTAGAGTTAGAGATGACTGAATTTGATGTCATTCTTGGCATGGATTAAATTCGTTCCTGCTATGCCACAGTTGACTACAGAAATAGGATAGTTCAATTTTAGTTCCCAAATGAGCCCATCCTAGAGTGGAAGGGTAGTACTTCATCGTTCAGTAGTCAGCTTGTTTCCTACCTTCGAGCAAGGAAAATGATTTCTAAGGGATGTGTTTATCATCTCGTTTATATTAAAGACTCTGGTTCTGAATCTCCTAGATTTTAATCAATCCTAGTGGTTAACATATATTCAGATGTCTTTTCCATAGATCTTCCAGGCATTCCTCCCGAAAGGGAAATAGACTTCGGCATTAACCTTATACCAGATACTCAACCAATTTCTATTCCACCATACATAATGTCACCAGAAGAACTCAAAGAACTTAAGGATCAGTTGCAGGATATCTTAGATAGGGGATTCATTAAACCCAGTACTTCCCCGTGGGGGTGCACCAGTCTTATTCGTTTGCAAGAAAGATGGTTCTCTCAGGATGTGTATTGATTACCATCAGCTCAACAAAGTTATGACCAAGAACAAGTATCCTCTTCCCAGAATAGATGACTTATTTCACCAACTTCAGGGTTCCAGTTATTTCTCGAAGGTAGACCCCAGATCAGGCTATCATCAGCTTAGAGTTAGAGAATGTGACATCCCAAAGACAGCTTTTCGTACTCAGTATGGTTACTCCAAATTTATAGTTATGTCCTTTGATCTTACCAATGCGTGAGCCTCTTTACTGGACTTGATGAACCGTGTGTTCACGCAGTACTTGGACATGTTCATCATATTTTTCATAGATGATATCCTAGTCTATTCCCGTATAGAGCATGATCATTCAAACCATCTTAGAATTGTTCGTCAGACTCTCAGAGATCACTAGCTATTCTCCAAATTTAGTAAGTGCGAGTTCTGGATAAGGTCAATTTCATTCCTTAGCCATATTATTTTTGGTGATGGCATTAGATTAGATTCTCAAAAGAGCAAAGTGGTAAAAAACTAGCCTCGTGCAGTCTCTCCATTAGATATCAGGAGTTTCTTGGGTTTGGTTGGCTATTATAGGCGGTTTGTTGAGGGTTTTTAATCTATTGCATCCCCCATGTCCAAATTGACTCCAAAGAATGTCAAGTTTTAGTTATCAGATCCATGTGAGAAGAGTTTTCAGGAATTAAAGACTCGACTCACCTTAGCTCTAGTATTAGCTCTTCCAGATAGTTTAGATGGGTTCGTAGTATACTGTTATGCATCAAAAGTAGGTTTGGCTTGTGTACTTATACAGCATGGTAAGATCATAGCCTATGCCTTCAGGCAGTTAAGGCCCCATGAGAAAAATTATCCAACTCATGATCTTGAGTTAGCAGCCGTAGTATTTGGCTTGAAGATTTAGAGGCATTATCTATACAGAGTTCATGTAGATGTCTTCACAGATCATAAGAGTCTCTAGTATGTCTTTTCTCAGAAAGATCTCAATCTTCATCAAAGAAGGTGGTTAGATCTCTTGAAAGATTATGACATGAGTGTCCTTTATCAACCGGGCAAGGCCAACGTTGTGGCCGATGCTCTCAGTAGACTCTTCATGGGTTGTGTTCCTCACGTTGAGGATAGCAAGTGTAAGATAGCTTAGGAAATCCATCATCTTGCTAGACTAGGTGTTCGCTTAGTCAATTCTTCAAAGGGTGGTGTATGTGTTCAGAATAGTTCCGAGTCATCTCTAGTTTCCAAGGTGAAAGAAAAGCAAGAAAGGAATCCTAGCCTTATCAAGCTAAAAGAGTCAGTTCAGAATCAGAAAGTAGAGGTTTTTTGCCAAGGGGGTGATAGTGTCATTCGTTGTTAGGGTCGTCTCTGTGTTCCAGGTGTAGATGATTTAAAGAATCAAATTCTTGCAGAATCGCTTGGTGCGCGATACTATATTCATCCAGGCACCACTAAGATATACCGCAACCTATAGGAGATCTATTGGTGGAGTGGGATGAAGAGAGATGTTGCAGAATTTGTGGCTAAGAGCCCTACATGTCAGCAGGTTAAGATAGAGCATCAGAAACCAAGTGGTTCCATGCAGGAGTTCACCATTCCTACTTGGAAGTGAGAAAAATTGAACATGGACTTTGTGACTGGTTTTTCTCGAACTCGTCATCAGCATGATTCAGTTTGGGTCATTGTAGATAGAATGACCAAGTCAGCCCATTTTCTTCCAGTCCATATGTAATGCCCCGCACTTTTCTAAGCTAGAAAATGAACCGTTGTTCGTTTATGTGTAAACCCCAATTTTTAAGCCATATTTGGGCACCTAAATTATCAAGAGTACCCTATTTATAAGAGAGCTTATGATGTATTAAGTGTGGTTAGATGAGTCAGAAGATAAGAGTTTTGAAATCCATCAAGTTTTAGTGTTTGAATGAGTATAACTTCATAAATATATGGTATTTCTGCATATTTCTACAAACAAAATTATAAAGAATCAAATTAGCTTTGCAACGATACCAATTTCACCAAAATCCGATACGCGAGCTAGGAGTTATGGCTTTGCGAAGTAGAGTGTGTTGCCTAATCAATCGCACATGGCCACTAGAAAGCATATGTCATAGCATATGCAGCGCCTATGTAAATATAGGCGATATAATATGCGGAGCCTATGAAAATATAGGTGATATCATATACGGAGGCTATGTAAATATATGTGATATCATATGCGGCGCATATCTTTTGGTTTAAAGTGACTTAAACACTGATTTTGGGTTATTTTGAGGGTAATTAAGTGTTTCGGGACTCCTTAAACACCCCTAAACTTAAACTTATGAATTTAATAGATTGTAAACACATCATAACCCTATTATCAGTCTAAGTTAATCATCCAAGAACAACCTTTAGGGTTTTAACATAAAAACCCCAATAGCTAGAGATTCAACCATGGGAATTCTATAATTTCTACATATTCAAAATCCCCGTTACAAAGGCTATGACGGACACCCAAAAATTCGTGAATAGAATTACGTCATTCGACGAGTTATTCAAAGATTCAAGTTTAAGGTATGTGGGGTTATGAACAAGAACACCCTTTCATTCTTGTGCCCAAAATATTTATGTAATTACAAAAGATACATGATTTTACATGTTTTACTATGAATTTAAAATATTATTTTATATACCATGTTGTTGTTCAAGAGATATGATATTTCTAAATACCTATAAGATAAATTCCATGAGTTTGATGTTGGTATTATGCTTAAGGCTGAAATTTCCAGATTTTTAAATGAATTATGCATGTTTATGATATAAAGCATGAACTTTGAGATGTTTTGTCGAAGTATTGATATATGGGTCATTAAACCCTCTTTGAGATTGATGTTTTTGAGAATTTATATGCTACATGCACCCAAGTTTAGACTATTTGGAAGCAATTTAGAAAGATTTGACCTTTTGGTCACAATAGAGTTGAAATCCACTTTATGAAATGAGATTAGAGGCTTTATCATTGATTTCTTTATGAAATATGAGATTACCTTTAAAGTGGATTTTCTTGAGATTTTTGAGCATAGTTTTGGGAGTAGTATTTAGAACCAATTTGGGTATTTTACTACGGTTTTATACTCCAGAACTACGTACCACCATAGGTTGAGATATTTATTACCACTATACATGGATGATTGAGATAGTGATCACTGAGATAAGATTGTTCTATACTGATGGCAAAGGTAGAACAGTCCTAACCTTACGGGGGAAAGTCGTGGGACATCATTGATGCTCACATGGTGTACATGTTAGTTAGAAGAACCTCCTAAAGAGTTGTCCCTTATTCTTAGATTGATTTTACTGATTTAAAAGAGATTTGAAATGCAGATTTATGATGTATTGAATATTCCAGATTTCACTAAGATGGATTTGATGATTTGGAATCGAGATGGAAGTGAATTGAGATTTATTATGATGACTCACATATTTCACCCGATATATTTTACTCTCTTATGATTATGATGATTTTAATTCGAGCGAAGTGAGTCATTTATATCAACATGCATAATTTTATAAACTGTGATGATATTAAGATATTATTTTATATATGCATTGCACCCCTATATGTTTGGTGTATTTCCATGGTACTGATCCACATATTCGTATGTGGGCTATATTTTCTTGAAATATAGGTACAAGGTATAGTGTAAATCTTCAGATCCAGTCAGTTTGCGACATCCAATCAGCAGGTGATGAATCCCTTTGATTCAATGGCTTGAGTTAGTTATACAGTTTGAGAAGTGTTGTATTTTCTTTATTCAGTCGTATTGAGTTGGTTTAGTTAGGAGCCATGACCCGGCTACCTATAGTCAGTACTAGTAGAGGCTTCATAGACAGTCAGTAGAAGTTGATGTATTCCATTTCAGTTTCGGTTGTAAAAGAAGAGTTGTAATCTTATAAATTTAATTTTATATCTATCATATTTAGAAAAGAGTTATTTTTTGCAGATTTGTATAGATTTATACTTTTTGTTCAGTTGCTTATAAGTTATTCCAGTAGAAGGGTTAGCTTGGGGTTACTTGTGATCCTAAGCACCGTGTGACATCTCGAGACCCAATTTTGGGGTGTTACACCATACCTCTTATTCAGCCAAGGATTATGCTAAACTCTATATTAGGGAGTTGGTCAGATTACACAGTGTTCCATTATCTATCATCTCAAAAAGAGGTAACCAATTCACCTCTCACTTCTGAAAAGCATTCCAAAAGGGTCTTGGTACCCAGGTTCATCTCAGTATAGCTTTTCATCCTCAGACAGATGGTCAACCAGAAAGGACCATTCAGACTATTAAATATTTGCTAAGGGCATGTGCAATTTATTTCAAGGGAAGTTGGGATGACCACTTTCCTTTGATTGAGTTTGCATAAAATAATAGTTATCATTCCAGTATTAAAATGGCTCCATTCAAAGATCTTTATGGTAGGAGGTACAGATCTTTAATCGGGTAGTTTGACGTTCGTGAGGCCTCACTCATAGGTCCTGGCTTAGTATTCGATGCCTTAGAGAAAGTCCAGTTAATTCGAGAAAGACTCTGGGCTACTCAGAGCCGATAGAAGTCCTATGCTGACATTCGTAGAAAGGATCTCGAGTTCGAGGCAATGAATATATCTATATAATGATCTTTCCCATGAAGAAAGTGAAGTGGTTCAGCAAGAAGGGAAAACTCAGTCCCCGATATGTTGGTCCCTTCAAGATTCTTAGTCGCTTAGGCAAGGTAGCTTATGAGCTTGAATTGCTTTCAGATCTAGCCTCAGTTTATCCAATCTTTCATGTCTCTTTGCTTAAGAAATGTATAGGTGATCCATCAGTCTTAGTCCCTATTCAGAGCATTGACAGTCAGAACAATATCTTCTATGAGGAAATTCCGATCAAAATTCTAGACTATCAGACTCGTAAACTAAGGAATAAAAAAGTCCCTCTAGTCAAAGTTCTTTTGTGAAATCAGTCCATTGAGGGATCTACTTGGGAAGCAAAAGCAGACATACCTACCAAGCATCCTCACCTCTTCTCTACCAATCCAAATCAAGCTCAATTTAACAGTTCTCCTTAAGCTTATTCAGTTTCCCGTTCAGTATTCTATACAACTTGGTATTCAGTTCATACTCACGTTTCATCACCAATCTTGTATCAATTACCATTGCATATTTAGTCATGAATTCAAGTATCAGTCTAGTGTATAATCATGCATCAAATATGCACTCTTATTGGGACAACTTAGTTATCAAAAATCTCAGTTATGCATTCATGAATTAGTTACTCATACATCAGATATGCATGTCCAGCCTGATATGTTTATCTTATCAATCATATCTATCATGATATTATGTTCTAGTAGTGTATGTCTTGCATGTACTTTAGTTTATTTTCCAACCCCGTTTCAGTCAGTCACATTTGAGGACGAATGTTTCCAGGGGAGATATTACAATACCTTGTATATTTCTATGCTAAACAATAAACTATTGTTCCTACACATGAAACCTCCTATTCTATGATTTATATTGGACTACATGAATTAGGATGAGTATCCTAGTGATAATAGAGATTATGATGTGTTAAGCATGTTCATAAGAGTCACTTAGAGTAAGCCAAGCTAAGAACTTTTGAATCCACCAAGTTTTTATGTGTGATTTCACATATCTCATCTTTGAATGAGTATAACTTGGTGAATAGGTGGTATTTTTGCAGATTTATACCCTCCAAATTGTAGAGACTTGAAAAGCTTTCCATCGATACCAAATTCACCTAAAACGGACACCCAGTGAAGAAGTTATGGTAATTTAAAGTTTCAGCAACGTCATTTCAGTAAATAACGCATCGCGCCATAAGCCAAAATGTCGTTTGTCAAATTTTAGTCTCTCCATGATTCCACCATGTTGCGGTGAGTTTCCAGGTCACAAATAGGGGTCAACGCGATATCTTTGCATCGCGTTGTGGGCCTAAATCTTGTAATTTTTACAAAAATTAAATGACACGTCTAGAGGGGTATTTAGGTCATATTTCCACTCCTATATATATTCCATAAACATGGAATTAAGCTGTTATTTTATCAAAACATACTCTTTCTCTCAAAATCCTCTCAATAACACATTAGAGTTTTCAATTGGGGATTCAAGTTCAAGCAAATTTCTCCATCAATCACCAAGAATCTTCCATCTAAGGTATGCATACTATTCATCTATGGATCCATTTCATTCATAGAGCTCTAGAACCATGTTTTAAATATTATATGTGTTTGTTAGTTAAAATCCATGATATCTATGTTGTTTAATATGGTGAGATTCAAGAACACACCTAAGCTAAAAGAATGCATGCAAAGTTTTTAATAAAAGGTCTAGGCTGATAGAATTCATGTCCCATGATTTAATGTGGTTTTGTTTTGATACTTAGTGTAATACCCCGAAGATTTCTAGTACAATATCATCCCAAGAATGCCTAGTATTAGCTTCTAAAGTGAAGGATAATTATTTCATGAGTTAGCTTGTGGTCCTTCGGGGCCATAAGCACCGTGTAGCATTTCGTTTCAGCAAATTAGGACGTTACAAACTTAGTATCAGAGCCTAAGGTTTAATTAAGTCCTAGGAAGTCTGAAAGCCATATCTAGTAGAGTTTTATGCATGGGTGTTTTGCGCTCCACATTTATGTACAAAAGGCTATGAGATATTTAGGATCATTTTCCTTTCTTTCAGTATTCATGTCGTACCAGTGAGGATAATCACAAGTCAATCTCTCAGTCAAATCCATTTCTTCTATTTATTTCAGAAAATGGCTTCTAAGAGAAGAAATTAGTCAGCCCCTCCGCCCGAAGAACCTTTGGGCGATCATGTTTCACATACAAAGTTCAAGACCGTATTTACCACTCTAGCTCAGTTAGTAGATTCCCATAATGAGCGACCAGCTATTATTCCAGCCAACCCAGTTGCCAACTCAGCTGCAGCTAGGATTCGGGACTTCACCCTAATGAATCCTCTATCCTTCCGTGGGTCTAAAGTAGATGAGGACCCTCAGGAATTCCTAGATCAGGTGCAGAAGGTAACAGACATCATGGGGGTGACTACTGTTAAGAGTGTTGATCTAGAAGCATATCAGTTATAGGATGTGGCTCATACTTGGTTAAAACAGTGGAAATCAAAAAGGTCAGATGATGCAGGTCCTATAGAGTGGGAAGAGTTTTTTACTGCATTCTTAGACAACTTCTTTCCCTAAGACCTTAGGGAGGATAAGGTGCTAGAATTTATCATCCTAATACTGGGCAATATGATGATGAAAGAGTATTCTATAAACTTTAGTCAATTAGCAAAATATGCCCCTCATGTGGTTGCAGATGGCAGAGCCAAGATGAGTAAGTTCTCTTCAGGGGTAAATAATAGCATGGTTAATGAGTGCCGATCCGACATGATAAATAGTAACATGACTTTAGCCATACTTATGACCCATGCTCAGCAGATAGGGGAGCAGAAGATTAAGCAGAGGGAAAAGCAGAATAAGAAAGTTAGGATAGGTAGCATCAATTTTAGTCAGCCTTAATCAGAAGGAGGAAACCGTTCTTAATTTTTTCCTAAGTCATGAGTTACAGCTCCTTCTTCAACTAGTTCTCAAACTCCTTCTTCAACCAGTGCTCCAGCTCCTAAGTTTAGAGATAGAGTGCTAGGATCTAAGTCTCAGGGCAGTGTCAGCAATGCCCAAAGTAATCCCCTTCATAAGACTTGTGGAAAGAACCACAAGGGTGCTTGCAGAGCTGGCAGCAATTTCTATTTTGGTTGTAGAAATCCAGGCCACAGAGTCAGAGACTGCCCTCAGCCTAGTTTCAGAGTTATCTCCGCTCTTCATCTCTGTTTGGTCGCTCGAATCAACAGGGTTCCACCACCAGTGCTACTATCTGGCAATGCCCAAATAGACTATATGCTCTTCAAACCCGAAAAGATCAGGAAAATTATCCTGATGTAGTTACTGGTATGTTACAGATCTTTTATGTACATGTGTATGCTCTGCTAGAAACGGGATCTTATTTGTCTTTTGTTACTCCCTATATAGAAGTTGATTTTAGAATTAGTCCTAAAATTATAGGAGAGCCCTTCTCAGTCTCTACCCAGTGAGCAAAACCATCATAGCTCAGCGGGTTTATAGAAACTTCTCGGTTATGATATTTCAAAAAATCACTTCAGTAGGCTTAGTTGAGTTAGAGATGACTGATTTTGATGTCATTCTCAGCATCGATTGACTTCATTCCTACTATGCCACAGTCGACTGCAGAAACAAAATAGTCCAGTTTCACTTTCCAAATGAACCCATCCTTGAGTGGAAAGGTATTGTATCTGTTTTCAGGGGTCAGCTTGTTTCCTACCTTCGGGCAAGGAAAATGAAATCTAAAGGATGTGTCTATCAGTTTTTTGTGTTGAGGACAGTAGTTCTGAAACCCCCAACATTGAATCAATCCCAGTAGTGAATGAATATTTAGATGTCTTTACCCAAAGATCTTCTAGGAATTCCTCCCGAAAGGGAAATAGAATTCAACATTGATCTTCTTCCAGATACTCAGCCTATCTCTATTTTGCCATACAGAATGGCACCAGCGTAACTCAAAAAATTGAAAGAATAGTTAAAGGATCTCTTAGATAAGGGATTCATCATACCTAATATTTCTCTGTGGGGTGCACCAGTCTTATTCGTGTGCAAGAAAGACGGTTCTCTCAGAATGTACATTAATTACCCTCAACTCAATAAGGTCACGGTCAAGAACAAGTATACTCTTCCTAGAATCGATGACTTATTTGACCAACTTTAGGGTGCCAGCTATTTCTCTAATATAGACCACAGATTTGGCTATCATCAGCTCAAGCTAGAGAGAGTGACATTCCAAAAATAGCTTTCTGTACTCGGTATGGTCCCTTTGAATTCATAGTCATGTTATTTTGTCTTACCAATGCCCCAACAGCTTTTATGGACTTGATGAACCACGTGTTCAAGAAGTACTTGGACATGTTCATCATCGTCTTCTTAGATGATATTCTGGTCTATTCTCGCACTGAGTTTGATCATGCAGACAATCTCAGAGCAGTACTTCAGACTCTCAGAGATCATCAGCTATTCGCCAAATTCAGTAAGTACAAATTTTGGCTAGGGTAAGTAGAATTTCTTGGTCACATCATTTCCCATGATGGCATTATAGTTGTTCCTCAGAAGGTCGAAGTAGTAAAAAACTGGACAATACTTGTCTCTCCATCAAATATCAGGAGATTCTTGGGTTTGGCTGGCTATTAAAGATGGTTTGTTGAAGGATTTTCATCTATTGCATACCCTATGTACAGATTGACTAAAACAAAAGTCAAATTTTAGTGGTCAAACCTTTGCGAGAAGAGTTTTCAGGAGTTGAATACTAGACTTACCTCAGCCTCAGTCTTATCTATTCCAGATGGTTTAGATGGGCTCATGGTGTATTATGATACATCAAGAGTAGGTTTGGATTGTGACCTCAAGCAGCATGGTAAGGTCATAGCCTACGCCTCCAGATAGCTTAAACCCCATGAGAGGAATTATCTTACTCATGATCTTGAGTTAGCAGCCATAGTCTTTGCCTTAATTATTTGGAGGCATTATCTCTACAAAGTTCATGTAGATGTCTTCACAGTTCATAAGAGTTTTCAATATGTCTTTCTCAGAAAGATCTCAATCTTCATCAGAGAAGGTGGTTAGACCCGTTGAAGGACTACGAGATAAATTTTCTCTATCACCCGGGCAAGGCCAACATAGTGGTAGACACTCTCAGTGGGCTATCCAAGGGTAGTGTTTCTCATGTGGAGGATAGTAAGAAGAAGTTAGTACAAGAAGTCCATCATCTTGCCAGACTAGGCGTTCTCTTAGTCGATTCTTCAGAGGGTGGTGTATGTGTTCAGAGTAGTTCAGAATCATGTGTAGACTCTAAGGTAAAAGGAAAGCAAGATAGAGATCCCAGCCATATCAAGTTGAAAGAGTCAGTTCAGGATCCAAAAGTAAAGGTTTTCTCCCAAGAGGGATATGGTGCTTTGTGTTATTAGGGTTGTCTCTGTGTTCCAGGTATAGACGACTTAAGGTAGTGAATTCTTGTAGAAACACATGGCGCGTGCTACTATATTTATCCAGGGGCTGCAAAGATGTAATGCGACTTGTTGGAAATTTATTGGTGGAGTGGAATGAAGAGAGACATTGCAGAGTTTGTCGCTAAGTGGCCAATATGTCAGCAAGTTAAGATAGAGCTTCAGAAGCCTAGCGGGTCCATGTAGGAGTTCAATATTCCTACTTAGAAGTGGGAAGTCATGAACATGGACTTCGTGATGGGTTTGGCTCAAACTTATCATCAGCGTGATTCAGTCTGGATCATTATAGAAAGAATGACCAAATCATCTTATTTCTTTCTAGTTCATACCTTTTATTCCGCCAAGGATTACGCCAAACTCTATATCAATAAGTTGGTCAGACTTCGCATTGTTCCGTTGTCCATTATCTCAGATAGTGGAACGCATTTCACCTCTTATTTTTGTAAAGCATTCTAAAAGGGTCTCGGTACCAAATTTTATCTCAATACGGCCTTTCATCCTTAGATTGACGGTCAAGCAAAAAGGACTATTAAGACTTTAGAAGATATGCTAAGGGTATGAGCATTGATTTTAAGGGAAGTTGGGATAACCACTTGCCTTTGATTGAGTTTGCATATAACAAAAGCTATCATTCCAGTAATTAGATGGCTCTATTCAAAGCTCTCTATGGTAAGAGGTGTAGATCACCAATTGGTTGGTTCAAGTTAGTGAGGCCTCAGTTATAGGTGCTGAGTTAGTATTTGACCCCTTTGAAAAAGTCTAGTTAATCAAAGAGAAACTTTGGGATGCTCAGAGCTGACAGAATTCTTATGCATATGTTCGTAGAAAAGAACTCGAGTTTGAGGTTGGTGATCATGTCTATCTAAAGATCTCTCCCATGAAGGGAGTGAAGAGATTCGTCCACAAGGGAAAGCTCAGTCCCTGATTTGTCGATCCCTTTAAGATTCTTAGTCATTTTGGCAAGGTAACTTATGACTTTGAATTACTTTGAGATCTAGAGTCAATTCATCCAGTCTTACATGTCTCCTTGATCAAGAAGTTTTTAAGTGATCCACCAGTCGTAGTCCTTATTCAGAGCATTGATGTTCAGAACAGTCTCTCTTATGAAGAGATTCCAGTCAGAATCTGACTCTTAGACTCGTAGATTGAGGAACAAAGAAGTCCCTCTATTTAAAGTTCTTTGGTGAAATCAGTCTGTCAAGGAAGCTACTTGAGAAGCAGAAGCAGACATGCATACCAAGTATCCTCATCTCTTCTCCACCAACTCAGATCAATCTCAAGGTAACAGTTCTTCTTAAGATTACTCAGTTTTATGATCAGTGTTCATCACGAACTTGGTATTCAGTTTCATGTTCATGTTCCCAGTATAAACTTGGTATCAAGTACCATTGCATAATCAGTCATGCATTCATGTATTAGCTCAGTTATATAATTAAGCATCAGAAATGCATTCTCATTGTGAGAAACTTAGTTCCTCGGAACATTCAGTCATGCATTTATGAATCAGTTTCACATGCATCAGATATGCATGTTTAGTATGTTATGCTCAGCTTCTCAGTTATGAGATTATGTTCCAGTTACTCATCAAGTCCTAGAGGTACTTGTACTTAAAACATTAGTTGTGTACCTAGAGCGATGTCATGTTTTCACGATTCTCTCATTCAAGCCATGATCCTTATACTTTAGATAGTCTTATGACTTAGGAAATCTCCATGATCTTATAAACGCAGTCAGTTGTCTGATATCAGTAATATTCCGTCAGATAAGGGAATTTAGTAACCTAGTCCATGTTCAGTTTAGTAAATCATGTTCAGTGTCCATTAAGATTGGTGTAGAAATTAGCACTGAGTGAACCCAAGGATAGGGAGACACACTATCAGATAAGGGTATGATCCTTAGCAGTTATCCTTGAATTCAAGAACTATATAGCCAGCATAGGTTGAGATATCAACACTACCGATGAGGGTTAATAAAGTGGATAAGCACTATCAGATAAGGGCCCAACCATTCTCATACAGGGGAATCTATCAGATGAGGGTTCCCCATAGCTTGTCCTTACCAGTGGCACAGTTTTGACACCTTTTCAATTGGGGTTACAGATTGGACCCCATCTAAGCCATAGTCGCATATCAGGGCAATGTTGGTTAAATACTACCTTCCATAGTTTTAGTGCCATTCTCAGTAAAAGAACTCAAATAGTTCTTCAAATTTAAGACTGTAAGATACAGTCGACTCAGATACAATAAGGAACTCAGATAGTTCCATAAGATTCAAGACTGTCAGATAAAGTCACCCATGTTATCAGTTACATTTAGATACAACTATTTAGGATATCGGATATATCAGTTTTTAGTATGTCATGTCATCAGTATTCAGATTCAGTAATCATGATATCTCAGTGTCAGTTACAGTTACCTATTTATATATGTATTCTCACATTCATGTTAGAAAGTCAGCTAGCATTATTCATATATGTTAACCCTTGTGTTAGCCTACCTCACATGTATACTCAGTACATCCCATTAAACTAATGCATTTGCACTATGGTTCTTTCTTTTTATGGTACACCATAGATTTAGAGACACGAGTTACAGATCAACAGTAGATTCTATTCTCACTAGTTAGAATAGAAGTGAGTCCTCATTCTTTGATGACATGATTATTTCTCTACTATTTCATTGATTAGTTATTAGTTGGAGTTAGTTGGGGACATGTCTTATCAACTCCTTATTCATATTATTCAGATAGTAGAGGCTTTCAGACTAAATGTAAATTATTATGATTAAGACTTCAGTATTTACAATTTTGTTTTAGGTATTCTGGTACCCCATAGGTGTTATCTCATCCATTTTATGTTCAGTATTGAACCTTATGGCTTTTCAGTATATATTTCCACATTATTCAGTATTTTATTTAGTGTACAGGTACATATATCAGTCATGGGTTAGCTTGTGGTCCTTCAGGGTCATGAGCACCACGGAGCGTTCCGGTTCAGCAAATCAGGGTGTTACACTTAGTCACTTGAAAATGGTTAGGTGTAGAGACTTTCAAGGGGATTTTTTGTTTTAAATGTGGTTTGGTTGGTGACTTAGCTACATGAAAATGGTTAAGTGTGGGGACTTTAAATAAGATTTGGTGTTTTGAATATGGTTTGGATGGTGACTTAGTCACTTTAAAATAGTTTAGTGTAGAGACTTTAAAGGGGATCTTATGTTTTGAATGTGCATTGCTTGGTGACATAGCTATTTGAAACAAGTTAAGTGTAGGGACTTTAAAGGAGATTATGGGTTTTTAATATGGTTTTTTTTTATACTTAGTCACTTGAAAATGGTTAAGTGTAGATATTTTATAGGGGATTTATTATTTTGAATGTGGTTTTGATTTGGTACTAAGTCACTTGAAAATGGCTAAGTGCATGGAATTTAAAGGAGATTTTTTTGGTTTTGAATGTGGTTTGGTTGGAGTCTTAGTTACTTGAAAATAGCAAAATATAGGGACTTTAAATAGGATTTTGTGTTTTGAATGTAGTTTGGTTTTGATACTTAGTCACTTTAAAATGGTTACATGTAGGGACTTTAGAGGGGATTTTATTTTTTGAATATGGCTTGGTTGGTGACTTAGTTACTTGAAAATGATTAAGTGAAGGGACTTTTTAGGAGATTATTTGTTTTGAATGTGGTTTGGTTGGTAACTTATTTACTTGAAAATGGTTAAGTATAGCGACTTTTATTAGGGATTTTTTTTCTTTTGAATGTAATTTGGTTTTGCTACTTAGTCACTTGAAAATGGTTAAGAGTAGGGACTTTAAAGGGAGTTTTGTATTTTGAATGTGGTTTGATTGGTGACTTAGTTACTTTAAAATGGTTATGTGTACGGACTTTAAAGGAGTTTTCATGTTTTTAATGTGGTTTTGTGTTGATACTTAGTCACTTGAAAATGGTTAAGAGCATGGAATTTTGTAATACCCCATATTCTCGTGCTAGAATTCTAACCGTCGTTCCTGCGCGTCTAAGCTCTAATCCAAGTGATTCTCACGTGAATACAAATTGCATGATCATCATCCTAGTCTATGGAGTAGTTTAGAGGTGGAAAATATTTATAGCAATGACCTAGAAAAAGGTTGAGCTAAGACCAAATGATTCGTCCAAAGTGTTATATTCGATTCTACAAGGGTCAATATAAAATGTGAATATCTCTTAATATACATTGAATTTCTCATCGTAAGACCTATCAAATTGTGGATATTTGAAATAGATTTCCAATGATACCAATTTTGCAAAAAATCTAATACCCGAACGAAAAGTTATGCCCATTTTTATGAGAGGCAATAAGGGTGTTCGATGGGCAATGCGCTGCCCAATAAAATATGTGTGATTGGAAGTGCGAGGCACACTTAAATGTCTTCCATAAGGTGTGTGACGCACACCTTAAGGTCTGCCATTGATTGTGCACCGCATACCTCACTTCCAAGTTCCAAAAATACTGTTATATATGTCTATAACACGGGATTAAACTCCCACAACATCAAAATAAGTTTACTTACTCTCAAAATCACCAAGAACAACCTTTAGGGTTTCAATATAAAAACCCCAATAGCTAGAGATTCAAACATAAGAATTCTATTATTTAAACATATTCGGAATCCCCGTTACGAAGGGTACATGTTACACCCAAAAGTTCACGAATAGCACTACATTATTCAAAAAGTCATTCAAAGCTTCAAGTTTAAGGTATGTGGGGTTTTTCAACAAGAACATCCTTTCGTTTTTGTGCCCAAAAATACTTTCTTTTACAAAGTTATGGATTTTATATGTTTTACTATGATTTTGAAGCATGAATTTATATCCTATATTGATTATCATTAGATTATGATGTTTTTGATATTTTAGAAGTGAAATTATATGATAATGATGATATTTTGTGCCTTATGGATAAATTTCCAAATTTTGAAGGAATTTATATATATGATGTAAAGTTTGAACCTTGATAAATTTTCAAATGATGTTGAGACATGAGTTTTGAACTCTAATTGAGATTGTCGATTTTTTAAGAAATCACGTGTTATAAACAATTTGTGTTTGAATGAATTGAGATGATAATGAAGCTCTGACCTTTTGGTCATAAAAAGGGATTGATTTGAACCAGAGATGAGAAAAGAAATCCACTTTTATTGATTATTACAAAAAGGATAGCATGATGGCTCCCGCTATGAATTATTGAATTGTTTATTTATGGATTTATTTTTGAAAAGATCTGAGCTAAGTTCGGGAGTAGTCTTTAGCATCGAGCAGGACGTATAGCAGGATTGGTACTTCTCTAGAACTACATGCCCATGTAGGTTCTGAGCCTGAGGCTGATTATATAGTGATCACTAGTGATTGGATTGATGATTTAAGGTCCTACTCCGATGGCAAGGATAGGAAAGCTCTGCCTAATATGGGTTAGACGTTGGACTCCATGTAGCTCACATGGTTTTGTCGGTTGTAAGAGACTCCCAATGTGTGTGAGTGTATTCTCCTATCTTATACGAAAAGTCTTGTTCTTCTATCTGAGATGAAAACATATTTATTTGAAAAACTGTGTCTGAGAAATTCATTGTTTTCGAAAGATTTAATGAACATATATTCTGTAATGCCCCAAAAAATAGGTCCAGAAGCGTCACACGGTGCTTGAGGCTATGAGTAGCCCCAAGCTAACCATTTGAGCCATTTTCATTTAGTTCAACACAGATAAACGTGGTTAATCGTGCCTTTGAATAATGGTTCTTGGAGTTCTTCAACTAGGAACTTGGAATCTGAAATAAATTTGCAGAATTAATGGTGAACATTAGAGGTTCTTGAAGTTGGATGTAGGAGCTTAGGGTTTGCTTTTTGAGGGAATTTGATGAAATATAACATATAATGCTTCTAATAGGCTTTAATATAGGGTTTGGATGGATTTTTGGTGACGGGGAATGACCAAAACGCCCCTAAAAATCAAATAATTCTTGAATCTGTCCTTTGGTGGACTGTTTTTATAGTCTGAAGTAGATCATCCATAACGTTTTACTTCGATATCCAAATTGGATGAAACTAATTTTGTTAGAAAGAGGACTCTCATATATTTCCGTTGGTATAGAGTATCTCACCCATATCATTGTGTACGAGGAGTTATGATCATTTGAAGTTGACCCAAAAATTCACTTTTGATAGGCTGAAGTAGATGACCATAACTTTTTTGCTCCGATAGACAAATAGGATGAAACAAATTTAATTGGAAAGAGGACTCGTAGAGCTTTCCATTGATATATAGTAGATCACCCAGATCATTATGTACAAGGAGTTATGATCGTTTAAAGTTGGAGAAAAAATACGCCAGGCCTCAGTACTTTTTCCAGCACGTTTTACTGTTCACTACTATTCACGATTTAATCGGAATGTTCATAACTCGTCGCTCTGGTGTCCGTTTTGGATGATCCATATATCGTTGGAAAGATTAATCGATACTCTACGCAATGGTGGGTCATAATCTAAGACATTCTATATGGAAAATTTATAATTGTTTCTAGAAGATAGAACCCAACACGTTTACGCGCAAAATTTTAATGAAAAATTTCCCGGGGTATTACATCATCCCCCCTTAAAAACATTCATCCTCGAATGATGCTAGACATGCCAAGATTAGTTAGGGAATAGATCATACAGCTGAAACCTTTCGTTAGACTCATTACCACATTGTTTCTCACTCCGAATACAACATAGAATGCATAAATTAAAGAAACTACAGCTGAACACATAATAAATGACAGCTGAACTGCTGCAACTTTTATCAAAAGTGCATGAGTTAGGAAAGAACGATACCTTCGGCTTGATCGGAGTTCGTCAAAAATAGGTACGGGTACTTGAATCGCATATCCGCCTCAGCTTCCCAATTTGCACCCTCAACAGATTGGTTTCGCCACAACACCTTGACCAAGGGAACTTTTTTGTTCCTTAGTCTTCGGACACTGAAATCAAGAATCTCAGTAGGAATCTCATCAAAAGAAAGATTTTCTTGAATGTCAGCTATCACAGAGGAATCCACTACCACAACATCGCTAATATGCTTTCTAAGCATACAGACATAGAATATTGGATAAACAGAGGACAACTCGGAAGGCAACTCGACCTTATAGGCTACCTTACCAACACGGCTAAAAATTTTGTAAGGACCAACATAATGGGGACTAAGTTTCCCCTTTTTTCCAAATCTCTTCACCCACCTCATGGGTGAAATTTTCAGATACACTAGGTCACAAACTTCAAACTCAAGGTCTCTTCTTCTAACATCCGCATATGACTTCTGACGACTCTGCACAGTTTTCAACCTTTCCCTAATCAGCTTAAATTTTTCCATTGCCTTAAATACAGAATTAGGACCACTCACAGCCGCTTTACCCACCTCGAACCGACCTATGGGTGATCTACACTTTCTTCCATATAAGGCTTCGAACGGAGCCATACCAATACTAGGGTGAAAACTGTTATTGAAAGAAAACTCTATCAATAGTAAGTGATCATCCAAACTTCCCTTAAAGTCAAATGCACAAGATCTCAACATATCCTCTAAGGTCTGGATGGTCCGCTCAGCCTGACCATCGGTTTGCGGATGAAAAGCAGAACTCAAAAGCACTTGGTTACCAAGACCCTTCTAAAAAGCTTTCCAAAATTGCGAAGTGAACTGAGTACCCCTATCCAAAATGATAGACAAGGGAACTCCATGCAGTCTGACTAGCTCTCGTATATGTAATCTAGCATAATCCTCAACAGTATATGAAGTATGAACAGGCAAGAAATGAGCATACTTAGTCAACCTATCAACCAAAACCCAAATGGAATCATGATGGCGTCGGGAAGGAGGTAAACTAATAACGAAGTCTATATTTATCTCTTCCTACTTCCAGGTGGGAATACTAAACTCTTGCATCATACCACCAGGTCTTTGGTGTACAACCTTAACCTGTTGGCATGTTGCTCACTTAACTACAAATGTTGCTATATCTTTCTTCATGCCATTCCACAAAAATATTTCCCGCAAGTTTCGGTACATATTGGTGGCAGCAGGATGAATAGAATATTGCGCCCTATGCACTTCATCCATAATCCTCTGTCTCAGATCATCAACATTTGTGACACACAATCTACCCAACTATCTCAACACACCATCTCCCCCATAGGAGAAAACCTCTACTTTTTGGTCCATGACTAACTCCTTTAGTCTGACCAAACGAGCATCTAAGTATTGCTTTTCCTTCACTTTTGAAACCAAGGAGGATTCGGAACTACTCTACACCCCTATACTACCTTCAGCAGAGTCAAACAACCTAACCCCCAATCTAGACAAACGATGTACATCACGAGCTAACTCTTTCTTACCTTCTATCACATGTGAAACACTATCCATGGACACTCTACTTAGGGCATCCGCCACAACATTGGCCTTGCCCAGATGGTACAGTTTACTCATATCATAGTCCTTTAACAATTCTAACCTTCGTCTCTGCCTAAGACTCAATTCTCTCTGGGTAAACACATACTGCAGACTCTTATGATCAGTGTAAACATCAACATGGACACCATACAAATAGTGTCTCCAAATTTTCAAAGCAAACACAACACCAGCCAACTCAAGGTCATCGGTGGGGTAATTTTTCTCATGGGGTTTCAACTGTCTCGAAGCATAAGCTATCACTTTATCCTTCTGCATCAATACGCAACCCAACCTAACTCTCGAAGCATAACAGTACACTACAAAACCTTCAACACCATCAGGCAAAGTCAAAACAGGGGTTGAAGTGAGTCGAGTCTTCAATTCCTGAAAACTCTTCTCAGAAGATTCGAACCACAAGAACTTCACTTTCTTTTGGGTCAATCGATTCATAGGAGATTCTATAGAGGAGAAACCCTCAACAAAATGCCACTAATAGCCAGCTAAACCCAATAAACTTCGGATATCAATCGAAGAAATAGGTCTAGGCTAATATGTAATAGCTTCGGTCTTTTGGGGATCAACTCTAATACCCTCGGAAGAAATTATATGACCCAGAAAAGCAACTGACCTTAGCCAAAACTCACACTTACTGAACTTGGAAAACAACTTATGATCTCTAAGGGTTTGCAAAATAGTTCGGAGATGTTCAGAATGTTCATCCTCACTACAAGAGTACACCAATATATCATCGATGAACACTACGACAAACATATCCAAATATGGTCTGAACACTCAATTCATGAGGTGCATAAAAGTTGCTGGGGCATTAGTTAACTTGAAAAACATAACAAGAAACTCAAAATGGCCATAACGAGTTCGAAAATAGGTTTTTGGGATGTCACACTCCCTAACTTTGAGTTGATGATAGCCGAAATAAAGGTCTATCTTTAAGGAATAACTTGCACCTTGCAATTGGTCAAACAAATCATCTGTTCTCGGAAGGGGGTACTTATTTTTTACGGTGACTTTATTCAGTTGGTGGTAATCAATGCACATACGCAAAGAGCCATCTTTCTTTCTCACAAACAACACAGGAGCACCCCAAGGAGAAACACTAGGCCTTATGAAACCCTTATCTAGTATATCTTTGAGTTGCTCTTTCAACTCCTTAGGTTCTGTAGGGGCCATATGGTAAGAAGGAATAGAAATGGGCTGAGTATCTGGAAGAAGATCAATCCCGAACTCTATCTCTCTATCAGGAGATATCCCTGGGAGATTATTCGAAAAGACATCAGAAAACTCATTGACGACATTAACAGACTAGATAGTTGGAGTCTCAGACTTAGTGTCTTTGATTCTAACTAAATGGAAAATACACCCCTTCGAAATAAGCTTTCTAGCTTTAAGGTAAGAGATAAAATAACTCTTGGGTGACACAGAATTCCCAGAACACTCAAACACTGATGCACCTAGAAACTGAAACTTGACCACTTGGGTCCGACAATCAATAGAGTCATAAGAAGAATACAGCCAGTCCATACCTAGAATCACATCAAAATCTACCATGTCTAACTCAATTAGATCAGCCAACAAGACTCTATGAAGAATGGTAACAGGGCACTTTTTATACACTTTCTAGGCAACAATCGAATCAACCACTATGGTAGAAACTAGGATAGGCTCAGGAATAATCTCAGGACTCATTTTAAAATTCACAACAATCAAAGGTGTAACATATGAGAAACTGGATCCAGGATCCAACAAAGCATACACATCAACTTGAAATATATGAAGCATACCAGTAACAACATTGGGAGAGTCCTTCTATTCCTAGCGGGACAGTAAAGCATAGAATCTATTCTAGAGATGCCTTCCAGCATTGCTAAAAGAGGCGCCCTGAGCTGGGGCTAGGTGAGTCGCTAGAACTGGAGCACTAACAGTCTGAGTCTGGGTCTAAGGGCGATAGTCACGACGCCCTTGTCCATCTTGTGGACAATCTCTAACTCTGTGACCCATGTTACCACACCGGAAATAACCCCTCTTCTCACCCCAACACTCACCCAAATGAGCCCTACCACACTTTTGACACAGGGGACGATTTTGCTTACTGCCAGCACTGTACTGGGACTTGGATGCATATGACCTATTACCTTGCTCCTGCCTACCTTTAGGCACAAGAGCACTAGTAGATGATGGTGTTGGCACAGATGAACGATCCTGATACTTAGGGCGACTCCCTCCCTGCGATCTATTCTGACCCTATCCATGCTGTGCAGACCTAGCTCTCTTATTCCCTCTTATTCTATCTCTCTCCTTATTCTTGTCTGCCTCAATCTATTGGACATGAGTCATCAGCTTAGAAAGATTCATATCACTTTTCAGCATAGCAGACCTACACACCTTAACCACATAACTAGACACTCCAGTTATAAAATTACACATACTAGCCCAATTATCAGCCACTAAGTTAGGAGCATACTTTGCCAACTGATTGAACTTTAGACAGTACTCCCTAACAGACATAGAGCCCTATTGCAGGTTCATAAACTCTTCCACCTTCGCCTCCCTTATCTCCAAAGGGAAAAACGTATCTAGGAATGCATCCTGGAGCTTTTGCCAAGTTGTAGGGACAGCTTCCTCACCTCTAATTTTCCTCGAAGCAACAACCCAGTCATAAGCAAGGTCTTTCAACCTATACGCAGCCAACTCCACACTATGTTCCTCAGATACATGCATCACCTGAGTATTTTTCTGCACCTTCTCTAAAAATAAGTGTGGATCCTTATCAGACTTGGACCCATAGAATTCCGGCGGATTCATCCATGTGAAGTCATGGATCCTGGAAGCAGCTGAATCACCTTCCTACTGTTGTGGAACCAGGGCCAGGTTGGCCTAAACATTTGCAGTAGCGGCTTGGGCCAGCGCCTATAAGGCTGTCCAAAATTCAGCATAAGATACATTTTCATTCAATGGGTTCGCAGGTTGAGGTTACTGCCCATCATTATTTCTTATAACTCAACTTGGAGGCATATTTTTGAAAGATGAGAGCACGAATCAATTGCAGAGAGAGAAACTTTAAGCACGATAGACTTCTGAAAGAAAGAATCACACTTTTTCCTAATATGTCTTATAGCCTCTTGCTCATATTTGTGGTGCCCTACACAACGATGATCAAGACTCTACTTAACGCGTCTAGTCAAACTCCCTAGGACACATTAAAACCTTAGGCTCTGATACCAAGTTTGTAACACCCCAGAAAATGGGTCCTGGAGCATCACAAAATAAAAGAATTTCAGAAAGATAACAAAATACGATTTATTAGTCAACTCCCAACATCTATACTAGTCTGACAAGCCCCTAATAAAATCAATAAAACTAGCGAGCCATTGATACATGCCCCAACTGACTTATACTTAGTTATCAAATGTAAACAATTCCGTGAAACCAACATCAGACATCACGTCCTCGGAACATGAGGACTCACTACAACAAAGGATGTAGAACAGCGGGCCTGAAGAATTACTGTCGAACCTAGAACTAAGCACCTGAACCTACATTCTAAGAAAATACAGCCCACATCCGAAGATGTGGGTCAGTACCATAGAAAGGAACCGAGTATATGGGTTTGTAGCATTTGTAAAAACATCATCATCCTAAATATTTATAAGAAATATGTAGGATATATGAAAGACTCACAAAGCTCGAAGAAAATCATCATAATCATGAAAGGATGAAATAAGTACAATAACACCTGTGAGTAACCATATAATTTGTCAATCACTTTTAGTTCACCAAGAATATCAATTCTCATAATGTAAATGTCATTTAAATATTTCAAAAGAATAACTTTCACAATTCCACTTTCAAATCACTTCGCCATTCACCATAGACATAAGAAAACACATACACACTGGAGATCCTATAACTGACATAAACTATGTGAGCTACATGAAGTCCAACGTACCACCCATGATGGGGAGAGCCATCCTATCCTTTCCATCGGAGTAGTACTATCGATATCCAATCCACACAAACTAGTGATTACTATATAAATCAGCCTCAGGCTCACTCCTACGGGGGCATGTAGTTCTAGGGAAGTAAGGTCTCTTTATACCTCCCACTCGGTGCTAAAGATTTCTCCCGGACTTAGCTCAAATCATTTAAAAGACAATCCATAACAAAACAATTTCAATAATATATAAATATACATCGGGAGCCATCATGCTTCCCATCTATCAAAATCAACCACGTTGTGGATTTCTTTCACACTCAAGTTCAAAACAACTCCATTAAGACCAAAAGGTCAAATCATTCAAAATATCTCAAATATTCAACATCAACGTGCTTATAACACACACTTTCTCAAAAAAAACACAATTTCTAATGGGGATTCACAACCCAAATATAAAAATAATGATAAATATCGTTCAAGATTCATGCTTTATAAATAATGATGGTTCTTGGAGTTCTTGAACTAGAAACTTGGAATCTTGAATAAATTTGCAGAATTAATGGTGAACTTTGGATGTTCTTAAAGTTGGATGTAGGAGCTTAGGGTTTTCTTGTTGAGGGAATTTGATGAAATATAACATATAATGCTTCTAATAGGCTTTAATATAGGGTTTGGACGAATTTTGGGTGAGGGTAAATGACTAAATCGCCCCTAAAAATCAAATAATTCTCGAATTTGTCCTTTAGGGGAATGTTTTGATAGTCTGAAGTAGATCAACCATAACATAATACTTTGATATCCAAATTGGATGAAAATAATTTCATTAGAAAGAGGACTCTCATATCTTTCCATTGATATATAGTATCTCACCCAGATTATTGTGTACGATGAGTTATGATCATTTGAATTTGACACAAAAATTCTTTTTTGATAGGCTGAAGTAGATCTACCATAACTTTTTGCTCCGATAGACAAATTGAATGAAACCAATTTAATTGAAAAGAGGACTCGTAGAGATTTCTATTGATATATAGTAAAGCACCCAGATAATTATGTATATGGAGTTATGATTGTTTAAATTTGGACCAAAAATAAGCCAGGCCTCAGTACTTTTTCCTGCACATTTTACTGTTCACTACTATTCACAGTTCGATCGGAATGTTCATAACTCGTCGTTCGGGTGTTCATTTTGGATGATCCATATATCGTTGGAAATATTATTCGATACTCTATGCAATGGTGGGTCATAATCTAAGACATTCCACATGAAAAAATTATAATTCATTCTAGAAGATAGAACCCAACACATTTACGCCAAAAATATCAACAAAAATATTTTCTAGGTATTACAGTTGGTGACTTAGTTACTTGAAACCATTTCAATGTAAGGACCTTAAAGGTGATTTTTGCTTTTGAATGTGGTTTTTTTGGTGACTTAGTTACTTGAAAATGGTTAAGTGTAGGGACTTTAAAAGGAGATTTTGAGTTTTGAATGTGGTTTGTTCTTGATACTTAGTCACTTGAAAATGGTTAAATGTATGGAATTTAAAGGGTATTTTTTATTTTTAATGTACTTTTATTTTGATACTTAGTCACTCGAAAATGGTTGTGTAGGGACTTTAAAGGGGATTTTTTGGTTTGAATGTGGTTCGGTTGGTGACTTAGATACTTGAAAATGGTTAAGTGTAGAAACTAAAGGAGATTTTTTATTTTGAATGTGGTTTGATTGGTAACTTACTTACATTAAAATTTTAGTGTAGGGACTATAAAGGAGATTTTTTTGAATGTGATTTGGTTTTGATACTTTGTCACATGAAAATAGTTAAGTTTAGGGACTTTAAAAAGGATTTCTTGTTTTGAATGTAGGTTGGTTGGTGACTTAGTTACTTGAAAATGGTTAAGAGTAGTGACTTTAAAAGGGATATTATGTTTTGAATGTGGTTTAGTTGGTGACTTAGTTACTTGAAATAGTTTAAATGTAGGGACTTTAAAGGGGATTTTGTCTTTTAAATGTGGTTTTGTTGGCAACATAGTTACCTAAAAAAGGTTAAGTGTAGGGACTTTAAAAGGAGATTTTTAGTTTTGAATGTGGTTTTTTTTAATACTTAGTCACTTGAAAATGGTTTAGTGTATGGAATTAAAAGGGGATTTTTTATTTTGAATGTGGTTTTGTTTTGATACTTAGTCACTTGAAAATGGTTAATTGTATGGACTTCATAGGGGATTTTTTGTTTTGAATGTGTTTTGGTTGGTGACTTAATTACTTGAAAATGGTAAAGTGTAGTGACTTTAAAGGGATTTTGTGTTTTGAATGTGGTTTGGTTTTGATACATAGTGACATGAAAGTGGTTAAGTGCAGAGACATTCGAGGGGATTTTGTATTTTGAATATGGTTTCATTGGAGACTTAGTTACTTAACACTAATTAAGTGTAGGGACTTTAAATGGAATTTTGTGGTTTGAATGTGGTTTTTTTTTAATACTTTGTCACTTAAAAATGGTTAAGTGTAGAGACTTTCAAAGGAAGTTTTTGCTTTGAATGACATTTGGTTGGTGACTTAGTTATTTGAAACTGGTTAAGAGTAGGGACTTTAATGGAGATTTTAAATTTTGAATATGGTTTTATTTGGTGACATCATTACTTGAAAGTAGTTAAATGTAGGGACTTTAAAGGGGATTTTGTGTTTTGAATATGCTTTAATTGGTGACTTAGTTATTTGAAAATGGTTAAGTGAAGGGGCTTTAAAGGAGATCTTGCATTTTGAATATAGTTTGGATGGTGACTTAGTTACTTGAAACTGGTTTAGTGGAGGGACTTTAAAGGGGATTTTATGTTTGAAATGTAGTTTTGTTCTGATACTTTATCACTAGAAAATGGTTTAGTGAAGGGAATTTAAAGGGGATAGTTTATATTGAATACGTTTTCTTTTGATACTTATTCACTTGGAAATAGTTAGGTGATGGGACTTTAAAGGGGATTTTTTGTTTTTAATGTGGTCTTGTTGGTGACTTAGTTACTTGAAAATGGTTAAGTGTAGGTACTTTAAAAGGGGATTTTGAGTTTTGAAAGTTATTTTGTTATGATACTTTATCACTTGAAAATAAGTGTAGGGACTTTAGAGAAGATTTTCTGTTTTGAACATGGTCAGGTTGGTGACTTAGTTATTTGAAACTAGTGAAGTGTACGGACTTTAACGGAGATTTTGCGCTTGGAATGTGGTTTTATGTTGATACTTAGTCACTTGAAAATGGTTAAGTTTAGGTACTTTAAAGGGGAATTTTTATTTTGAATGTGGTTTTGTTTTGATATTTAATCACTTGAAAATCATAAATTGAAGAGACTTTAAAGAGGATTTTTTGTTTTGAATGTAGTTTGGATGGTGACTTAGTTACTTGAAAATGGTTAAGTGTAGGGACTTTAAAAGGAGATTTTGAGTTTTGAAATTAATTTTTTTATAATACTTAGTCACTTGAAAATGGTTAAGTGTAGGGACTTTAAAGTTGATTTTATGTTTTGAATGTTGTTTTATTTTGATACTTATTCATTTGACAATGGTTAAGTCTAGGGACTTTAAAGGAGATTTGTTATTTTGAATGCGGTTTTGTTTTGATACTTAGTCACTAGAAAATGGTTAAGTGTAGGACATTAAAACGGATTTGTTGTTTTGAATATGGTTTGGTTGGTTACTTTTTTATATGTGAATGGTTAAGTGTAGGGACTTTAAAGGATATTTTGTGTTTTGAATGGGGTTCTGTTGGTGATTTAGTTACTTGAAACCAGTTAAGTGTAGTGACTTTAAAAGGGATTTTGTGTTTTCAATCTGGATTCATTGGTGACTTAGTTACTTAAAACTTATTATGTGTAGGGACTCTAAAGGGGATTTTGTTTTTTTAATATGGTTTTGTTTTAATACTTTTTCACTTAAAAATTGTTAAGTGTAGAGACTTTCAAAAGGATTTTTTGTTTTGAATGTGGTTTTGTTGGTGACTTAGTTATTTGAAACTGGTTAAGTGTAGGGACTTTAAAGGAGATTTTCAGTTTTGAATGTGGTTTTGTTTGATCACTTCGTTACTTGAAAATAGTTAAATGTGGAGACTTTAAAGGGAATTTTGTGTTTTGAATTTGGTTTGATTGGTGACTTAGTTATTTGAAAGTAGTTATGTGAAGGGACTTTAAAGGGGATTTTGTGTTTTGAATATGGTTCTATTGGTGACTTAGTTACTTGAAACTTGTTAAGTGTAGGGACTTTAAAGGGGATTTTGTGTTTTGCATATGGTTTTGTTTTGATACTTAATCATTTGAAAATGGTTAAGCGTAGGGACTTTAAAGGGGATTTTCTATATTAAATGTGTTTTTGGTTTGATACTTAGTCACTTGGAAATGGTTAGTTGAAGGAACTTTAAAGGGGATTTTTTTTTAATGTGGTTTTGTTGGTGACTTAGTTACTTGAATATGGTTAAGTGTAGGGACTTTAAAAGGACATTTTGATTTTTGAATGTGCTTTTGTTATGATACTTAGTCACTTGAAAATGGTAAGTGTATGGAATTTAAAGGGGATTTTTTGTTTTGAATATGGTTTGGTTGGTGACTTAGTTACTTGAAAATGGTAAAAGTGTAGGAACTTTAAAGGGGATTTTGTCTTTTGAATGTGGTTTTGTTTTAATACTTTGTCACTTGAGAATGGTAAAGTGTAGAGACTTTCAGCGTGATTTTTTTTTTTGAATGTGGTTTAGTTTGTGACTTAGTTACTTGAAAATAGTTAATTGAAGGGACATTAAATGACATTTTGTGTTTGGAATGTGGTTTGGTTGGTCACTTAGTCCTTGAAAATGGTTAAGTGTAGAGACTTTAAATGGATTTTTTGTTTTGAATGTGGTTGGGTTGGTGACTTAGTTAATTTAAAATGGTTAAGTGTAGAAACTTTAAGGGGGATTTAGAGTTCTTAATGTAATTTTGTATTGATGCTTAGTCACTTCAAAATGGTTATGTGTAGGGACTTTAAAGGAGATTTTTTATTTTGAATTTGGTTTTGTTAGTGACTTAGTTACTTGAAATAGGAAAGTGTAGGGACTGTAAAGGGATTTTGTGCTTTTAATATGGTTTAGTTTGCGACTTAGCTAATTGAAACTGGGTAAGTGTAGGAATTTATAGGGGATTTTGTGTTTTGAATGTGGTTAGGTTGGTGACTTAGTCACTTGAAAATGGATAACTGTGGTGACTTTAAAAGAGATTTTGTGCTTTGAATATGGTTTGTTTGGTGACCTAGTCATTTGAAACAAGTTAAGTTTAGGGATTTTAAAGGAGATTTTTTGCTTTGTATATGGTTTTATTTTGATACTTAGTCACTTGAAAATGGTTTAGTGTAGGGTCTTTAAAGGGGAATTTTTATTTTGAATGTGGTTTTGTTTTGATACTTAATCACTCGAAAATGGTAAAGTGAAGAGAATTTAAAGGGGATTTTGTGTTTGAATATGGTTTGGTTGGTGACTTAGTTACTTGAAAATGGTTAAGTGTTTGGACTTTAAAGAGGATTTTGTGTTTTGAATATTGTTTTGTTTTGATACTTATTCATTTGAAAATGATTAAGTGTAGGGACTTTAAAGAAGATTTTTTATTTTGAAGGTTTTGTTTTGATACTTAGTCACTTAAAAATTGTTAAGTGTATGGAATTTAAAGGGGACTTTTTATTTTGAATGTGGTTTTGTATTAATGCTTAGTCACTTGAAAATGGTTATGTGTAGTGACTTTAAAGGAGATTTTTTATTTTGAATTTGGTATGGTTAGTGACTTAGTTACTTGAAAATGGTAAAGTGTAGGGACTTTATAGGGATTTTGTGTTTTTAATATGGTTTGGTTTGTGACTTAGTTACTTGAAACTGGTTAAGTGTAGGGTTTTAAAGGGGATTTTGTGTTTTTAATGTGGTTTTATTTTAATAGTTTGTCACTTGAAAATGGTTAAGTGTAAAGACTTTTAAAGGAATGTATTGTTTTGAATGTGTTTTGGTTGGTGACTTATTTACTTGAAAATGGCTAAGTGTAGCGACATTAAATGAGATTTTGTGTTTTGAATGTGGTTAGGTTGCTGACTTAGTCACTGGAAAATGGATAAGTGTAGGGACTTTAAAAGAGATTTTGTGTTTGGAATATGGTTTGGTTGGTGACTTAGCTAGTTGAAACTGGTTATGTATAGGGACTTTATAGGAGATTTCTCGCATTAAATTAGATTTTATTTTGACACGTAGTCACTTGAAAATGGTTAAATGTAGGAACTTTAATGGTGAATTTTTATTTTCAAAGTGGTTTTTTTTTTGTACATAATCACTTCAAAATGGTAAAGTGAAGAGACTTTAAAGGGGATTTTTTGTTTTGAATGTGGTTTTGTTGGTGACTTAGTTACTTGAACATGGTTAAATGTAGGGACTTTAAAATGAGATTTTAAGTTTTGAATGTTGTTTTGTTATGATACTTAGTCACTTGAAAATGGTTAAGTGTATGGAATTTAAAGGGGATTTTTTGTTTTGAATAGGGTTTGGTTGGTTACTTAGTTACTTGAAAATGGAAAAAGTGTAGGGACTTTAAAGGGGATTTTGTGTTTTGAATGTGGTTTTGGTATAATACTTTGTCACTTGAGAATGGTAAAGTGTAGAGACTTTCAAGGAGATTTTTTATTTGAATGTGGTTTAGTTGGTGACTTAGTTACTTGAAAATGGTTAAGTGTAGGGACATTAAATGAGATTTTGTGTTTTGAATGTGGTTTCGCTGGTGACTTAGTCACTTGAAAACGGTCAAGTGAAGGGACTTTAAAGGGGATTTTGTGTTTAGAATATAGTTTGATTGGTGACTTAGTAAATTGAAAATTGTTAAGTGTAGGGACTTTAAAGGGATTTTTTATTTTGAATGTTGTTTTGTTTTGATACTTAGTCAATTGAAAATGGTTAAGTGTACAGACTTTAAAGATGGTTTTGTGTTTTGAATATGGTTTGGTTGGTGACATATTTACTTGAAAATGGTTAAATGTAGGGACTTTAAAGGGGATTTTTTGTTTTTAATGTTGTTTGGTTTTGATACTTAGTCCTTGAAAATGGTTAAGTGTAGAGACTTTAAATGGATTTTTTGTTTTGAATGTGGTTGGGTTGGTGACATAGTTAATTTAAAATGGTTAAGTGTAGACACTTTAAGGGGGATTTAGAGTTCTTAATGTAATTTTGTATTGATGCTTAGTCACTTCAAAATGGTTATGTGTAGGGACTTTAAAGGAGATTTTTTGTTTTGAATTTGGTTTTGTTAGTGACTTAGTTACTTGAAATAGGAAAGTGTAGGGACTGTAAAGGGATTTTGTGCTTTTAATATGGTTTAGTTTGGGACTTAGTTAATTAAAACTGAGTAAGTGTAGGAATTTATAGGGGATTTTGTGTTTTTAATGTTGTTAGGTTGGTGACTTAGACACTTGAAAATGGATAACTGTGGTGACTTTAAAAGAGATTTTGTGCTTTGAATATGGTTTGTTTGGTGACCTAGTCATTTGAAACTAGTTAAGTTTAGGGATTTCGAAGGAGATTTTTTGCTTTGTATGTAGTTTTATTTTGACACTTAGTCGCTTGAAAATGGTTTAGTGTAGGGTCTTTAAAGGGGAATTTTTATTTTCAATGTGGTTTTGTTTTGTTACTTAATCACTGGAAAATGGTAAAGTGAAGAGAATTTAAAGGGGATTTTGTGTTTGAATATGGTTTGGTTGGTGACTTAGTTAATTGAAAATGGTTAAGTGTTTGGACTTTAAAGGGGATTTTGTGTTTTGATATTGTTTTGTTTTGATACTTATTCATTTGAAAATGATTAAGTGTAGGGACTTTAAAGAAGATTTTTTATTTTGAAGGTTTTGTTTTGATACTTAGTCACTTAAAAATTGTTAAGGTTATGGAATTTAAAGGGGACTTTTTTTTTTGAATGTGGTTTTGTATTGATGCTTAGTCACTTGAAAATGGTTATGTGTAGTGACTTTCAAGGAGATTTTTTATTTTGAATTTGGTATGGTTAGTGACTTAGTTACTTGAAAATGGTAAAGTGTAGGGACTTTAAAGGGATTTTGTGTTTTTAATATGGTTTGGTTTGTGACTTAGTTACTTGAAACTGGTTAAGTGTAGGGATTTAAAGGGGATTTTGTGTTTTTAATGTGGTTTTATTTTAATAGTTTGTCACTTGAAAATGGTTAAGTGTAAAGACTTTTAAGGGAAAGTATTGTTTTGAATGTGTTTTGGTTGGTGACTTATTTACTTGAAAATGGCTAAGTGTAGGGACATTAAATGAGATTTTGTGTTTTGAATGTGGTTAGGTTGCTGACTTAGTCGCTTGAAAATGGATAAGTGTAGGGACTTTAAAGGAGATTTTGTGTTTGGAATATGGTTTGGTTGGTGACTTAGTTAGTTGAAACTGGTTATGTATAGGGACTTTAAAGGAGATTTCTCGCATTAAATTAGATTTTATTTTGACACATAGTCACTTGAAAATGGTTAAGAGTAGGAACTTTAATGGTGAATTTTGAAGGTTTTGTTTTGTTTTGTTTTTGACTTAGTAATATGAAAATGGTTAAGTTTAGGGACTTTAATGGAGATTTTGTGTTTTGAATGAGGTTCTGTTGGTGACTTAGTTACTTGAAACCAGTTAAGTGTAGGGACTTTAAAATGGATTTTGGGTTCTGAATGTTGTTTTCTTTTGATACTTAGTCACTTGGAAACGGTTAAGTGTAGGGACTTTAAAGGGGATTTTTTATTTTAAATGTGTTTTTTATTTGATACTTAGTCAGTTGAAAATGGTTAAGTGTAGGGACTTTAAATGACATTTTTTGTTTTGAATGTGGTTTGGTTGGTGACTTAGTTACTTGAAAATAGTTAACTGTAGGGACTTCAAAGGGGATATTATTTTTTGAATGTGTTTTAGTTGGTAACTTAGTTACTTGAAATAGTTTAAATGTAGGGACTTTAAATGGAATTGTGTGTTTTGAACGATGTTTGGTTTTAATACTTAGTCACTTGAAAATGGTTAAGTGTAGAGACATGAAAGGGTTTTGTTTTTGCTTTGTATGTGGTTTGGTGGTGACTTAGTTACATGAAAATTGTTAAGTGTAGGGACTTTAAAGGAGATTTTTTGTTTTTAATATGGTTTGGTTTTGATACTTTGTCAAATGAAAATGGTTAAGTGTAGAGACTTTAAAAGGGATTTTTTTTAATATGGTTTGGTTGGTGACTTAGTTATTTGAAATTGGTTAAGTGAAGGGAATTTAAAGGGTATTTTGTTTTTTGAATGTGGTTTTGTTTTGATGGTTAATCACTTGAAATGGTCAAGTGTAGGGACTTTAAAGGGGTTTTTCTACATTGAATGTGATTTTATTTTGATACTTTGTCGCTTGAAAATGGTCAGGTGATGGGACTTTAAAGGGAATTTTTTATTTTGAATATGGTTTTGTTGGTGTCTTAGTTATTTTAAATTGTTTAAGTGTAGGGACTACAAAAAGGATTTTGTGTTTCGAATGTGGTTTGGTTGGTGACTTAGTCACTTTGAAATTGTTAAATGTAGGGTCTTTAAAGGTAATTTTGTGTTTTGAAAATGGTTTTGTTAGTTACTTAGTAACTTGAAAATGGTTAAGTGTAGGGACTTTAAATGGGATTTTCTGTTTTGAATGTGGTATTGTTTTGATACGTAGTTACTTGAAAATGGTTAAGTTTAGGGACTTTAAAGTGAATTTTTATTTTGAATGTGGATTAGTTTTTATACTTTGTCACTTAAAAATGGTCAAGTGTACGGACTTTATGGGAGATATTTTATTTTGAATGTAGTTTTATTTTTATACTTAATCACTTGAAAATGGTAAAGTGAAGAGACTTTCAAGGGGATTTCTTGATTTGAATGTGGACTGGTTAGTGAGTTAGTTACTTGAAAATCATTAAGTATAGGGACATAAAATGAGATTTTGTGTTTTGAATGTGGTTAGATTGGTAACTTAGTGACTTGAAAATGGTTAACTGTAGGGATTTTAAAGGAGATTTTGCATTTTAAACATGGTTTGTTTGGTGACTTAGTTATTTGAAACTGGTTAAGTGTAGTGACTTTAAAGGAGGTTTTTTGCTTTGAATGTGATTTTATTTTGATACTTAGTCACTTGAATATGGTTAAGTGTAGGGACTTTAAAGGGGAATTCTTATTTTGAATGTGGTTTTATTTTGATATTTAATCACTTGAAAATGGTAAAGTGAAGAGACTTTAAAAGAGATTTTTTGTTTTGATTGTGGTTTTGTTGGTAACTTAGTTACTTTAAAATGGTTACATGTAGGGACTTTAAAGGGGATTTTATGTTTTGAAAGTGGTTTTTTTTTATACTTATTCATTTGAAAATCGTTAAGTGTAGGGACTTTAAAGGAGATTTTTTATTTTGGATGTGGTTTTGTTTTGATACTTTGTCACTAGAAAATTGTTAAGTGTAGGGATATTAAAGCATTTTTTTTTTGAATGTGGTTTGCTTGGTGACTTAGTTACATGAAAATGGTTAACTGTAGAGACTTTAACGGAGATTTTGTGTGTTGAATGAGGTTCTGTTGTGGATTTAGTTACTTGAATCCAGTTTACTGTAGGGACTTTAAATGGGATTTTGTGTTTTGAATATGGTTTCATTGGTGACTTAGTTACTTAAAACTAGTTAAGTGTAAGGACTTTATAGGAGATTTTGTGTTTTGAATGTGGTTTGTTTTAATACATTGTATCTTAAAAATGGTCAAGTATAGACACTTTTAATGGGATCTTTTATTTTGAATGTGGTTTTGTTTGATGACTTCGTTACCTGAAAATAGTTAAATGTAGGGACTTTAAAGAGAATTTTGTGTTTTGAATTTGGTTTGGTTGGTGACATAGTTATTTGAAAGTTGTTATGTGAAGGGACTTTAAAGGAGATTTTGTGTTTTGAATGTGGTTTGGTTGGTGACTTAGTTACTTTAAACTGGTTAAGTGTAGGGACTTTAAAGGGGGATTTGTATTTTGCATTTGGTTTTGTTTTGATACTTAATCACTTGAAAATGGTTAAGTGTATGGACTTTAAAGGGGATTTTCTATGTTAAATGTCTTTTTGTTTTGATACTTAGTCACTTGGAAATGGTTAGTTGAAGGAACTTTGAATGTGGTTGGGTTGGTGGCTTAGTTACTTCAAAATGGTTAAGTGTGGGGACATTAATTGAGATTTTTCTTTTTGAATGTGGTTAGGTTGGTGACTTAGTCACTAGAAAATGGATAAGTGTGGTGACTTTAAAGGAGATTTTGTGTTTTGAATATGGTTTGGTTGGTGACATAATTATTTGAAACTGGTGAAGTTTAGAGATTTTAAAGGAGATTATTTTCTTTGAATGTGGTTTTACTTTGATACTTAGTCACTTGAAAATGGTTAAGTGTAGGGACTTTAAAGGGGAATTTTTATTTTGAATGTGGTTTTGTTTAGATACTTATTCACTCAAAAATGGTAAAGTGAATAGACTTTATAGGGGATTTTTTGTTTTGAAAGTGGTTATGTTTTAATACTTAGTCACTTGAAAATAGTTAAGTGTAAGAACTTTAAAGGGGATTTTGTGTTTCGTATGTGGTTTGGTTGGTGACTTAGTTACTTGAAAATGGTTAAGTGTAGGGACTTTAAAGGGGATTTTGTGTTTTGAATATGGTTTTTTTTTCATACTGAGTCACATGTAAATGGTTAAGTGTAGGGACCTTAAAGGAAATTTTTTGTTTTGAATGAGGTTTTATTTTGATGCTTAGTCTCTTGAAAGTGGTTTAGTGTAGAGACTTTCAAGGGGATTTTTTGTTTTGAATGTGGTTTGAACAAAGAACAAAAATACAAAGAACTAAAACAAATTATTTCATAAAAACGTAAAGAATTAATACACAAAAAGATGAAATATCAAAATTAGAATCACAAATAGATAGTTTAGAATATATATATATATCAACATGAACTATTCACAATAAAATGAACAAAGAGGAATTTATAATAGATGAAAAAATACATGAAAATCACAAAGTATTAAAATAAAAATAGTATTTTCTAATCTAAGAAGAAGATATAAGAAAATAGGTGAACATTTATATCAAATGTTAGAAAAATAAGAATTAAAATTAGAAGATAAATTAACAGCTATGGTAAGAATAGAAAAAGAAAATGAACAAATAGATAGGAAATAGAAAATAGAAAAAACAAAACAACAAACTACAGAAGAAATACGAAAAATAGATGAAACTAAAAATAGTAGGATTGCTGAATTAGAAAAAGAACTACAAATGTTAAAAAATTTGTATGAAGAAAGACAAAAGAAAAGGAAGGAAAAGATAAAGAACAAAAATTACTAAACTAGATAAATTAATTTAAAGAAAAATTAGAAATAAATAATAAAGAAATAAAAAACAAGGAATTAGAAATAAATAATATAGATGTTGAATAGACAGATAATTATGATTCAGAAGATAGTGAAACATATACAGAAATATTAACAAATACAAAAAATTTAGAAATCTATGAAAAACTAGAAGTAATTAATGAAGAAAACTTTGAAAATATCAACACAGAAATAAATACTCTTGATAAAAAAGAAGATGAAAATATAATACCTAGAACATCAGAAATAAGAAAACCTACATATTATAAGAATAAGTTTAAAAGATATAATCTAAAGAATGAATATGACAAATGGACACCAAAACAAATACTTAATAAAAATTATAACTTTTTTGACTTAGATGGTGTAATAGATACAGAAAAAACAATACAATTATGGATAGGATATATGACAAAATAATTATTAGATAATAATATAAACATAACAGATGCACCAGAATATATAGAAAGAACACTAATAGGAACAGTGAAATTATGGTTTTAAAATTTAACTGAAAATAGCAAGAAGGTATTAAGAACTAATAAACCTACAGAAGGAACATCATCAACAACAACTAAACTAACACCTATATAATTATTAAAAAAATATGAAACAGCTATAAAAGATGAATTTGGTAGTTTGACAACAATAGAAGAAGAACAAAATGAAGAAAAGATACAAATAGGAATTTAATGTTAAAATTAGCAATATGTAATGTGTGTTATATAGATGAATATACTTGCGCATTTAAAGACTATTATTATAAAGGAGCATATAATATAGAAGAAAGTAAAAAAATAAGAAAATTATACTTTAATAAATTACCCAAACCATTTAGTTCAAAGATAATAAAGAGTTGGTAAGAAACAAAAATAGTAGATACTCTAGGAGCAAGAATAAAATTTTTACAACAATGGTATAGAAACTTATGAGAAAAATATAGAGAAGAATTAAAAATGGAAAAAACATTGATAAACAATTAAGCATGTTGCAAAAAATAAAATAGCACCCCAATTCGGATGTGAAGAAAGATATTATAAGAAAAGAAAAAGACATAAAAAATATAAGAAATATAAAAAATCAAAATATAAATACAAGAAACCAAGAAAAGGATATTATGTAAAAAATTATAAACACAAAAGACCATATAGAAAAAAGAAATCTATAAAAGAATGTACTTGTTATAATTGTGGAAAATTAGGACATTTAGCTAGAGATTGTAAATTACCTAAAAATCCAAAAAATAAACAAATATCAGAAATAAAAATAGAAAACACAGAATATATGCAGATAGATTATATAGATTATGAATTAGAAAGTGAGGATAGTATATATGAAATTTCAGAAAATGAAACAGATAATGAAATAGATAGTGAAATAGATGAATCAAATGACTGAAGAAGATATAAAAATAATAACAAAGGAAAAATATTTAAATGATGAAGGAACAGACCAAAAAATAATATTTGGCAGTAACATATTTGATGAAACAAAAGGAAAAGAATTAGACTTAAGTGTAGAAAAAATATTTAAAATACAAACAATAATAAATCTATTTACAAAGAAAAAAGAAGAATATTATGTAGTGTGCCAAAAGGAACATGTAATAGACTGTAGATATGCTAAAGGTAAAGCTAGTTTACCACTAGTAACAAAAAGAATAATTAATAAAGAGATAAATGATATAAAAATAAGAGACCCAATAAAATATCTACACCTTGGAGGTATAGATATATTAATAAAAGCATATTTTAGAGAAGGAATAGATACACCAATAAAATTATATTTAGCAGATGATAGAATTATAAAACCTGTAGAAAAAAGCATAATAACTGCCTTAAAAGGAAATTTAATATACCAAAAATTTAAATTTATAATAAGTGCAAATTATTCAGTAGCGGTAATAGATAAAAATATAGATAAATCATTAGTATTATATTGGAAAATATCAGGAATAGAATTAACCCCAAGAAGTAAAATATTTACAGCTAGATGCAAAAATTTATATGTATTGACAACAAAACATAAAATAACAGGAAAAAATAAGATAACAAAATACGAATAGAAAGTCCATTCGAAAAAATTATAAAAACAGTAGATTATAATGATTATAGCTATAGAGACACAGATATAGAAGAAAATTTAGAAATAATAAATGATAGAATAAGTACAACGAAAAGAATAGCTGATGAAAAACCAGAATTATCAAGCTCATCAAAAAGAACAAGTTATGAAATAAATTCAACAAATAATTTAAACCAATATTACATAACAGGAAAGGTAAATGAAAAAGAATATTTAATACTTTTAAATATAGGACAAGAAGAAAATCATATAGCAAAATATCTAGTAAAAAATGAAGAAATGAAAACTGATAATGATATATGCCCAGATCTACCAAGAAGTTTAATAAATAGTAAAAAAATAGTTGAAAAAATAATAATAATAGGAATTAGAAAAATAAAAATAGAATTTGAAGTAAAGGAAGAAATGCAAAAAGCAGACATAATATTAGGAATAAAATGGCTAGAACAATTAAAACCATATAATATAGAACATACACAATTAACCTTAACATATAATAGAGAAAAATTATTCTTTAAGAAGAGCCTTAACATAAAATGAAAATATATGTATTAATGAAGATAGTAGTAGAAGGGTATTAAAGTAGATATTATACGCCTATGATAGATACAGGAGCAGAAGCTAATTTATATAGATATAATTTCTTACCAGAAAGCAAATGGGATAAACTAAAAACACCATTAATAGTTAAAGGATTCAATAATGAAGGAAGTTTAATTACTTATAAAGCTAGGAATGTAAAAATACAAGTATGGGATAAGATATTAACAATACAAGAAATTTATAATTATGAACTAACATCAAAAGATATACTTTTAGGAATATCGTTTTTAGATAAATTATACCCACATATAATAACTAAAACAGATTGGTAGTTTACAACACCATGTAAACAGAAAGTAAGAGCAAAAAGAGTTAATAATAAAATAAGAAAGAAAACTGATTGGATAAAAGGAAGAGAAAAAATTACACAAAATTTAGAAAATATAAAAAATACTGAAGATACAACAGAACTAGTTGTATTTTCGATAAATAAAATAGAAATAACTATATTTTCAATAAATAATATAGAAATAATTACGAAAAAATTAGAACAATTATATAGTGAAGATCCATTAAAAGGATGGGAAAAACATAAAACTACTATAAAAATTAAATTAATAGATAAAAATAACATAATAACCCAGAAACCATTAACATATAATTTTGACGATTTAAAAGAATTTAAAATGCATATAGATGAATTATTAGAAAAACAATATATACAAAAAAGTAATAGTAAACATAATGGTCCAACATTTATAATAAATAAACATAGTGAACAAAAAAGAGGAAGAAGTAGAATGGTTATTGACTATAGAAATTTAAATGCAAAGAATATGACATATAATTATCCAATACCAAATAAGATATTAAAAATAAGACAAATAGAGGGATATAATTATTTTAGTAAATTCGATTGTAAATCAGGATTTTACCATTTAAAGTTAGAAGAAGAATCTAAAGAATTAACCGAATTTACGGTACCACAAGGATTTTATGAATGGAACGTATTACCATTTGGATATAAAAATGCACCAGGTAGATAACAACATTTTATGTATAGTTATTTTAAACAATTATCTAATTGTATAGTATACATAGATGATATATTATTATCTACAAAAACTAAAGAAGAACATTTAAAATTATTAGGGAAATTTACAGATATAATAGAAAAATCGGGAATAAGTCTGTGAAAAAAAAGCTGAAATTCTGAAAAATCAGATAGAATTTTTAGGAATATAAATAGATAAGAGTGGAGTAAAAATGCAACAACATATAGTACAAAAAAAAATAAATTTGAAAAAAGAATTAGATACAAAAAATAAATTACAATCATTTTTAGGATTAGTAAACGAAGTAAGGGAATATATTCCAAAATTAACAGAAAATTTAAAACCACTGCAGAAAAAATTATAAAAGGATGTAGAATATAACTATAATGAAGAAGATAAAAAACAAGTTCAGAAAATAAAATTGCTTTGTAAAGAATTACCAAAACTACAATTTCCAGATGAAAATAGAAAATTTATCTATATAGTAGAAGCAGATGCTAGTGAATGTAGTTATGGAGGAGTACTTAATACCGATATGAAGCAGAAAAATTGGAACACCATTGTAGATACTACTCAGGTACACTCAATGAAACAGAAATAAAATAGGAAATAAATAGGAAAGAATTATGTTCATTATATAAATGTTTGTTAGCATTTGAGGCATATATTTTATATAACAAGTTTATTGTACGAATGGATAATACACAGGTACGTTGGTGGTTAACAAAAAAAATACAAAATTAAGTTACAACAAAAGAGATTCGGAGACTATTCTTGAATATATTAAATTTCACATTTATAATTGAAGTAATTAGTACTAACAAAAATGTTATTGCAGATTAAATATAAAGACAATGCTACACAGACTGATATAATAGAAGAGGATACTCTAGAAAAATACTCAACACCCTAACAACGCTTTTAATGAAAGTGGACAGTATGGGTAATGAAATAGAAAAGCTAAAGACTAATGAAGTTAAACTGAAGTCTATAGCTATAAATCAGCTAACTCAGCAGTGTGAAGAGCTATGTCAATCAGAAGACATTAAAGTTCCAGAGCTAGAAGGAGACGATGGGACACTCCATAAAACCCATAACATTTATCAATCTACTTCTGTAGGTACAAGCAAAGAAGTTAGGAAAAACACAAATATGAACCTAAACAAGCTATTTGATAAACCATATATACCAAATACATCAAAAGATCCCATGTTTATACCCCTACAAATTACCACATACCGAGATAGTCTAAACCAAGACAAAAAGACTTACAACTACACAACCCGGATATATATAGAAAATATCTACAATGTACAAACCTTTTTAAATACTAACCCCAGAGCTATAAACATCCAAAAACCAAATACAAACTATATAACCCAGATATTGACCGGATATAATAAGCTAATTGCTTTACCTAAAACCAAACCAAGTCTAGTTAAAACTTGCTATGAATATGGACTACTTAGTACTGTATATACCTCTGACGAAAATGAGATATCCATTACACCAGAAATATATGAAGCATTTATCATTTTTAAAAGAATAACCAAAGGTACCCTATTTTTTATAAAAATTTACACGGCACCAGCAGAGATATTATATGATGAAGTTTAAAAAACCTATACAAGTTGTAAAGATAGGAATGACACAAGATATGATTATACCACAAGATATTATTCCACAACCAGAAATACCTAGAATTGAGATACCAAAATTTTATGCGAATAAGAGGATTATTGGACTATCTACAATTTTACAAGAGCTAGCAAACACATACCGCAACCAAAATCCCATATGGAATTATTATTCAAGAAATCATGTACTAATATATTCAAATTCAAAGAAATTATGAGAAACAGATATGGAAACTATTAGGCAATGAATTCTGACTTTACTCAAACCAGAGACAGAACCTATCGCCAAAGCTATTAGAGAAAAAATTCAGAAGAATTATTAACCAGATATTGCAAGACAATTGGACATACATATCTAGATCATAAATGTTCAAAATGTAATGGAGGAGATAATGATATCCCAGAAGTTCATCTAGAATAGAAGAAAAATCAACCAAGTAGATAAGAACGCCAACTGGAATATACAAGATAAGAAGCAATAATAGAAATATGGAAATGCAACAGATAAGACAACGAGAAGTTATCAACGGAGTAATAATAGAAGACAAGCTATTAAATTGTGAAAGCAACATGTAAACTTTCACAATTTATTTTACATAAACTTTTGTATAGACTAAACTTTTAGGTTTTAGACTTTTTAAACTTTTTGGCTATTATTAGTCTAGGCATTAATAATTTTTGTCTTATTAGGATACTTTTTGTAAAGTAGACTAATTTTAAAAAATGTGAATGCTCTTGTAAAGATTCATTCAATCTATAAATAAGATGAACCGAAGGCATTGCAAAGCAAGCCTTCATGTGTTGAAGCAAAAACTCTCTCCTGTCCACAAAAAATATTTTGCTTAGTTATTAAAAAACAAATTTATTTCAATGCATAAAGCTATGGAGGAACAAACCTTATAAATATCAAACCTACCCGAACAGGCATATTTATTTATGATTATGAATAGCTAAATTCATAATTCCCAACAATCATGGTATGATAAAATAAATTCATGTTAGTTACTTTATAGTAGAATTATTCGAAGAATAATATGTTAAGAAGTTTATTAGAAAAGTGGGAAAGGAGAAAAATCCCTAAGAACTATGTCATCCTAAAGATGAAACCAATGAGGCAAGAAGCCGTGGTGGGGAGTAACCAGAGTAGAGACGCTGTTTAAGGGAAAATATCCAGATTACCATGCTAATAATGATCAAAGAACATTTTATTTAGGAATAATCTAGTATATAGTAATCTAAGATGACCATATTTTGTAATATACATGATTGAAGATAATATTTTGAAAATAGCAATTTTATGAAAATGAATAATTATTTATCTGATGTAATGGTAGATAAATTTAAAATACTTATTTTGTATGCACTTAAGGATATAAAAGTAGTAGATATAAGAAAAATCATATTAGAAAAAGCATTTAGTAAATATTATATGACTAGAATAAATTACATACCATACCTACCTAACTACTCTTACAAATACTTACCATGATAAATTATATATATCTAGAATTTTTGGAAAAAGATATGAGAAACATACAGTTAATAGAAAAACAGATGAAAGTAAATTTAGATATTCAGATCTCATTATTTTTTCAGTATTTATGACTTATTTTGGTATTGTTATACCTTTTTCAGATATTTTATTATCAGATGTTTATTTAGTTCGAACCTTATGGCCTTTCATATTCATGTTTCCACATTTTATGATATATTATGCAGTATACAGGTACAGATATCAGTCATAGGTTATATTGTGGTCCTTTGGGTTCATAAGCACCGTATAGCATTTCAATTCAGAAAATCAGGGTGTTACAAACTTGTTATCAGAGCCTAAGGTTAAATAGAGTCCTAGGAAGTTTGAAAGTTGCATCTAGTAGAGTCGTGTACATGCGTGTAATATGCACCACACTTATGTGCAAGAGGCTATGAGATGTTTTAGGAGCAGTTTCCCTTCTTTCTTATCTCAGATCGTGCTATAGCAAGGTTCTCTAAGGAAACCATGTAGTTTCACATCATGCTCCCCTCATGTCATCTTTACCTTACTTTCAAGGTAAAATAACTAGTGAAGCTTAAGTCCTAAGATAGGGCTATCTCAGAAAGTATCCCATCAGTTAAGTTATGTTCCAAAGTTATATAGATCTCCTTCATAATCATGAGAACTCATTCTCGAAGCCAAATTTAGATATGCCTTTAGATCCCTTCTCAAAATCCTATGATAGCATATGACCCAGAGTTAGAAGCATGAACCAAGTAGTTTAGCAGTAGACAAGTTAGGATATGATATCCAGATTGAATAAATTATGTATTCATGGGGATAGTTGTGCTATAATAAATCAATAGTCTTGAACAGTGTGAGTTAGAAAATTTAAGTTTAGTGACTTGAAATTAAGCATAATGGTGTGGATGTGATATTAGTTGTATGTGAGGAAATAGAGGCAGATGATATATTTAGTAAGGTATGCATGTGTTGATCAGAGTGCAAGTATGTGATGATAATTATAGTTCAGTTCAAAGATTAGCTTAGTGTTCACAGACTAATGATGATGGCTTAAAGCCAAGGGGAGATGGTAGATCAAGTACCCAATTCAGGCTCTCAGATTCCAGTAGTAGTGCAGTATGTATAGAAAAGCAGTTAGGGAAAATGATTCCTTACCTATTCTTATCTCAGCGTAAAGCTTAGTACTTCAGTCAGCATAATTCCTATGAATGCTTCATGTCTCAGATTCCATGGATATAGCTTATGTTCTCATGTATTCCATAGAATTATGTGTGCTTTCAGTTCCATTATAGGAAGTTCAACTCTAGATCACTAAGTGTTACAAATCATGTTTCATGAACTCAGAATTTCCAGACTAAGGTCATAAAGCTCATGACTCATGTACGTATATCATGTTTTACAGTATACTCAGCTTTTATAACTCATACTACATCCTTACTAATCAGTTAAATTCAGACTATGTCATGTATACCCTCAGTTTAGAACTTTTGGTACACACATGGTATTTATATTCTATCCCTCAGACTTCAGTCAAGTGCCATGTTCAATTATGTGTCTATTCATGTTTCAGATTCTCCGTACTTAACCTCTTCAGTGAGCTCTCTTTGTGAAAATAGTGTACTGTAGTGATGAGTAGTTGCTTAAATAAGGGAGTAAATGATTCATGTTAAGAGAAGGTTGTTGCATGCTTTCTTTACAAAAGGGTGTAGTTACAAAGATAGGCTTGAATATCCTGTTAGTATGCAAGAAAGGAGCTAGCGAGAGTTAGTACTTAGAAATTGGGAAAATTTAGAGTGTGAATGTATATTCAGATCCTTGACTTATGTCAGCCTTCATTGTGCAACTATCACAACTCAGTTTCAATCTCAGTTATAGTTTAGTACTGAGTAATTATTGTTCAGTCTTAGAATTAAGCACTTCAGTATTAGTTTAAACCTTAGTTTTAGTATTCAGTTATCAGGACCCAACATTTAGATCCAGTATGGATCCCCATTATAGTCTTAAGTTATAATGTTATCTTTAGATCAGTATTCAGCTCAGAAATTCAGTTCAGTTTTAGATTTGCTTGACCATAGCATACAATTATCAGCTACACAGTTATAGTTATTCCAATACCTTAGTCTATAGAATGATTCCAAATTATGTAATATGCTTGGTCCTACATTTTTATACAATATAGCTTTTATGACATCCATGATTAGTTAACTCATGTTACTCAGTCAGTCCCTTCTCATATGTATAATACTTTATGGCCTTAGCCCAACTACTCAGATTAAGTCCAATTCAATCATTCATACCCAACATTCAGTTACCAGTTACTCAGTTAATTAGATAAGTCAATATGTCTATGCATTTGTGTATCACACTTTGGTTTCATATCTCAGATAATTAGTCACGATTTCATACCTAGGTGCCTTGTGGATTGCCTCAACTTTCTTAATATCTCAGTAAGGACAGTCCATCATTCTTCAAGGGACATAGTGTCCCAAGGGGGAGATACACTATATCCCCCAAACTTCCTTGATTTAAACATGTCATTTTCTTTGATGAATCTATCTTGGAGGAAGCGTTACTTATAAGCCGAGCCTCTAGCTTCAAAACTCAGAAGTAAGCCATGTACTCAATGGCTCAGTGTAGCCATCATATGATACTCTGTCCATATCACGCATTAGAGACTCAGTTCAGTTCATGTATCATGTTCCAGACTAAGTTATGTTCTTATGTCTCCACTCATGCATATTGAGTAATCAATCTCAGACTCATCGGTATTTTTAGTTCAAGGTAACAACCTTCCTTGAAGTTAGTCATTCTCATGTTCAGATATAAGTAACAAACTTGTTATTTAGTTCCATGCTTAGTTTTTAGTTCAAACTTGGTATCTTTACCATTATATGTTCGGTCATATGTTCATAAGTCAGTTCAGTCAAGTATTCACGCATCAAATATGCGTGGTCAGCTTATCAGTACTTTCAATCATGCATTCATATATCATGTCAGTCATAAATCATGCATTATATATGCATGGATTCAACTTATCTGTTAAGCATCAGATATGCATTCTCAGTTTATCGGAACACTCAATCCTACATTCATAAATCAGCTAACCACGCATCAGATATGCATGTAGAGTATGATATGCTCAGTTTTTAGTTATGTTATCCATGAAATCATGATCAGTCATTCATGTAATATATTTGTGTAAGTTTTCTTTTCTCTCATCTCAAGCAGTCATCATTCGAGGATGAATGTTTCCAAGAGAGAGATATTGTAAAACCCCGAAAAAGCCAAAACAATATTCAATCCATGTACTAAGCTCATGAATAGTACATCATGGTTCTTTTATAGTTTTATTAGTAAGTTAGATGTATATTAAGGCTTCAAATAACTCCCAGCTATGAGACAAATCAAAATATTTCTTACCGATTGAATTCTTGAGAAGGATATTGGTATAGTCAAATTCAAATGAGTATATCTCTCATTATACTTTGAATTTTTGAGCTCATGACCTATCAACCAATAGATAATTGAATTATCTTTCCAACAATACAAATTTTTCCTAAATCTAATATTGGAGCAAAGAGTTATTCCTATTTTACTTCACATGTTAGGCTGGAAATAGTGTGACAATATTCATAATAGCTCACCACATTTGTGACGCCCTATCACGAAAGTAGTCAGCCTTAGGTAGAAACTAGCTCCTAAGTGACAACATTCATGGTTCTGTTGGTGAATTAGTTACATGAAAATGGTAAAGTATAGGGACTTTAAAGAGATTTTGTCTTTTTAATATGGTATGATTCGTGACTTAGATACTTGAGACTGGTTAAGTTTAGGAACATTGGAGGGGATTTTGTGTTTCAAATGTGGTTTTCTTTTAATACTTTGTCACTTGAAAATGGTTAAGTGTAAAGACTTTCAAAGGAATTTTTTGTTTTGAATGTGGTTTGGTTGGTGACTTAGTTACTTGAAAATGGTTAGGTGTAGGGACATTAAATGAGATTTTGTGTTTTAAATGTGGTTTGGTTGGTGACTTAGTCACTTTAAAATGGTTAAGTGTGGGGACTTTAAAGGAGATTTTGTGTTTTGAATATGGTTTGTTTGGTGACTTAGTTATTTGAAACATGTTAAGTGTAGGGACTTTAAAGGAGATTTTGTGCTTTGAATGTGGTTTTATTTTTATACATAGTTTTTTGAAAATGGTTAAGTGTAGGGACTTTAAAGGGGAATTTTTACTTTGAATGTGGTTTTGTTGTGATACTTAATCACTTGAAAATGGTAAAGTGAAGAGACTTTAAAGAGGATTTTTTATTTTGAACGTGGTTTGTTTGGTGACTTAGTTATTTGAAAATGATTAAGTGTATGGACTTTGATTTTGTGTTCTGAAAGTTGTTTTTTTTATACTTATTGATTTAAAAATTATTATGTTTAGGGACTTTAAAGGAGATTTTTTTATTTTTAATGTGGTTTTATTTTGATAGTTAGTCACTTTAAAATGTTAAGTCTAGACATTAAAGGAGATTTTTTATTTTGAATGCGGTCTGGTTGGTAACTTAGTTACATGAAATAAGTTAAGTGTAGAGAGTTTAAAGGAGATTTTGTGTTTTTGATAAGGTTTTGTTAGTGACTTAGTTACTTGAAACCAGTTAAGTTTAGGGACTTTATAGGAGATTTTTGGTTTTGAATGTTGTTTTGTTTGATACTTCGTCACTTGAAAACGTTTATGTGCTGGGACTTTAAAGGAGATTTTTTGTTAAATGTGGTTTGGTTGGTGACTTAGTTACTTGAAAATGGTAAAGTGTAGGGACTTTAAAGGTATTTTGTGTTTTGAATGTGGTTTGGTTTTGGTATTAGTCACTGGAAAATGGTTAAATGAAGAGACTTTTAAGGGGATTTTGTGTTTTGAATATGGTTTCATTGGTGACTTAATTACTTAAAACTGGTTAAGTGTAGAGGCTTTATAGGGTATTTTATATTTTTAATGTAGTTTGGTTGGTGAATTAGTTACTTGTAAATGATAAAGTGTAGGGATTTAAAGGATATTTTGTTTTTTGAATGCGGTTTGGTTTGACTTATGTGCTTTGAATGTGGTTTTGTTTTGATGATTAGTCACTTGAAAGTGGTTAAGTGTAAGGACTTTAAAGGGGATTTTTTGTTTTGAATGAAGTTTGGTTGGTGACTTAGTTACTTAAAACTGGTTACGTGAAGGGACTTTAAAGGGGATTTTGTGTGTTGAATGTGGTTTGGTTGGGGACTAAGTTATCTGAAACTGGTTAAGTGGAGGCACTTTAAAAGGAATTTTGTGTTTTGAATGTGGTTTTGTTTTGATATTTAATCACTTCAAAATGGTTAAGTATAGGGACTATAAAGGGGATGTTTTGTTTTGAATATGTTTTTATTTCCATGCTTAGTAACTTGGAAACTCTTGGGTGAAGGGACTTTAAAGGGAATTTTTTGTTTTGAATGTGATTTATTGGTAACTTTGTTACTTGAAATATGGTTAAGTGTGGGGACTTTAAAAAGGGATTTTTTGTTTTGAATGTGGTTTTCTGTAAATTCTTTGTCACTTGAAAATGGTAAAGAGTAGACTTTCAAGGGGATTTTTTTGTTTTGTATGTGGTTTAGTTGGTGACTTAGTTACTTGACAATGAGATTTTGTGTTCTGAATAAGGTTTCGCTAGTGACTTAGTCACTTGAAAATGGTTAAGTGCAGGGACTTGAATGAATATTTTTTGTTTTGAATGTGGTTTGGTTGGTCACTTAGTTACTTTAAAATGGTTAAGTGTAGGGATTTTAAAGGGATTCTTTATTTTGAATGTTGTTTGTTTGGATACTTAGTCACTTGAAAATGGTTAAGTGTAGTGACTTTGAAGATTATTTTGTGTTTTGAATGTGGTTTGGTTGGTGACACTTGAAAACGGTTAAATGTAGGGATTTTGAAAGGGATTTTGTGTTTTTCATGTGGTTTGGATTTGATACTTAGTCCTTATAAATGGTTCGCTGTAGGAACTTTACAGGGAATTTTATGTTTTGAATGTGGTTTGGTTGGAAACTTAGTTAGTTGAAAATTGTTAAGTGTAGATACTCTAAGGGGGATTTGGAGTTTTGAATGTGGTTTTGTTTTGATACATAGTCACTTGAAAATGGTTAAGTGTATGGAATTTAAAGGGGATTTTTTGTTTTGATTGTGGGTTTGTTTTGATACTTAGTCACTTTAAAATTGTTAAGTATAGGGAACTTAAAGGGGATTTTTTTTTGAATTTGGTTTTGTTGGTGACTTAGTTACTTGAAAATGCTAAAGTGTAGCACTTTAAAGTGATTTTGTGTTTATAATGAGGTTTGGTTTGTGACTTAGTTACTTGAAACTGGTCAAGTGTAGGGACTTTAATAGGGATTCTGTGTTTTGAATATGGTTTTATTTTAATACTTTGTTACTTGAAAATGGTTAAGTGTAGAGACTTTCAAGGGAATTTTTTTTTGAATGTGGATTGGTTGGTGACTCAGTTACTTAAAAATGGTTAAGTGTAGGGACATTAAATGAGATTTTGTGTTTTGAATGTGGTTTGGTTGGTGACTTAGTTATTTGAAATTGGTTATGTGAATGGACTTTAAAGGAGATATTGTGCTCTGAATGTCGTTTTGTTTTGATAGTTAGTCACTTGAAAATGGTTAAGTGTAGGGATTTTAAAGGGAATTTTTTATTTTGAATGTGGTTTACTTGATGACTTAGTTACTTGAAAATGGTAAACTGTAGGGTCTTTAAAAGGAATTTTGTGTTTTGAATATGGTTTTGTTTTGTTACTTATCCGTTTAAAAATAGTTAACTATAGGGACTTTAAATGAGATATTATATTTTGAAAGTGGTTTTGCTTTGATACTTAGTCGCTTGAAAATGGTTAAGTGTAGGGACATTCGAGAAGATTTTTTATTTTGAATGTGCTTTGGGTGGTGACTTAGTTACATGAATATGGTTGAGTGTAGGGACTTTAAAGGGTTATTTTTGTTTTGAATGTGGTTTTATTGGTGACTTACTTGACAATGGTTAAGTGTAGGGACTTTAAACGGGGATTTTGAGTTTTGAATGTAGTTTGGATATGAAACATAGTCACTTGAAGATGATAAAGTTTATGGAATTTAAAGGGTTTTTTTTTGTTTTGAATGTGGTTTTGTTTTAATACTTAGTCACTTGAAAATGGTTAAGTGAAGAGAATTTAAAAGTGATTTCTTTGTTTTGAATGTGTTGTGGTTGGTGAGTTTGTTACTGGAAAATGGTAAAAGTTTAGGGACTTTAAAGGGGATTTTGTGTGTTGAATGTTGTTTTGTTTTAATACTTTGTCACTTGAAAATGGTAAGGTGTATAGACTTTCAAGGGGATTATTTGTTTTGAATGTGGTTTAGTTGGTGACTTAGTTATTTAAAAATGGTTAAGCGTTGGGACATTAAATGAGATTTTGTGTTTTTAATGTGGTTTGGCTGGTGACTTAGTCACATGAAAATTTGTAAGTGCAGGGACTTTAAAGCGGATTTTGTGTTTTTAATGTGGTTTGGTTGGTGACTTAGTTGCTTGAAATGGTTAAGTGTAGGGACTTTTATGGGATTTTTTATTTTGAATGATATGTTGTTTTGATACTTAGTGACTTGAAAATGGTTAAGTGTATAGACTTTAAAGATGATTTTGTGTTTTAAATATGGTTTGGTTGGTGACATATTTACTTGAATATGGTTAAATGTAGTCACATTAAAGGGGATTTTGTGTTTTTAATGTGGTTTGATTTTGATACTTAGTCCTTGAAAATGGTTTAGTGTAGGGACTTTAAAGTGGATATTATGTTTTGAATGTGGTTTAGTTCATGTTTTAGTTACTTGGAACTGATTAAACGGCGGGACCCTAAAGGGGCTTGCGTGTTTTTAACGTGGTTTGGTTTTAATACTTAGTCACTTGAAAATTATTAAGTGTAGAGACTTTAAAGGAGATTTTTTTATTTTAAATGTGGTTTGGTTGGTGACTTAGTTACATGAAAATTGTATAGTGTAGAGACTTTAATGGTGAATTGTTTTTTTTGAATGTTCTTTTGTTTTGATAGTCACTTGAAAGTGGTTAAGTGTATGGAATTTAAAGGAGATTTTTTTCTTTGAATGTGATTTTGTTTTGATACTTAGCAACTTGAAAATGGTTAAGTGTAGCGACTTTAACGGGATTTTTTTCTTTTGAATGTGGTTTGGTTGGTGACTTAGTTACTTGAAAATGGTAAAGTGTAGATACTTTAAGTGGGAATTTGAAGTTTTAAATGTGATTTTGTTTTGATACTTAGTCACTTAAAAATGGTTGTGTATGGAATTTAAAGGTTATTTTTTATTTTTAATGTCGTTTTGTTTTGATACTTAGTCACTTGAAAATGGATACGTGTAGGGACTTTATAGGGGGTTTTTTCGTTTTGAATTTGGTTTTGTTGGTGACTTAGTTACTTCAAAATGGTAAAATTCAGGGACTTTAAAGGGATTTTGTGTTTTTAATATGGTTTGGTTTGTGACTTAGTTACTTGAATCTGCACAAGTGTAGGGACTTTATAGGTGATTTTTTGTTTTGAATATGGTTTTATTTTAATACTTTGTCACTTGAGAATGGTTAAGTGCAGAGACTTTCAGGGTGATTTTTTTTTTGAATGTGGTTTGGTTGGTGACTTAGTTACTTGAAAATGGTTAAGTTTAGTGACATTAAATGAGATTTTGTGTTTTGAATGTGGCTTGGTTGGTGACTTCATCACTTGAAAATGGTTATGTGTAGGAACTTTAAGGGGTATTTTGTGTTTTGAATATGGTTTGGTTAATGACTTAGTTATTTGAAATAGCTTACGTGTAGGGAGTTTAAAGGAGAATTTTTGCTTTGACTGTGATTTTATTTTGATACTTAGTCACTTGAAAATGGTTAACTGTAGGGACTTTAACGGGAAATTTTTAGTTTGAATGTGGTTTTGTTTTGATACTTAATCACTTGAAAATGGTAAAATAAATAGACTTTAAAGGGAATTCTTTGCTTTGAATGTGATTTTATTTTGATACTTATTCATTTGAATGTGGTTAAGTGTAGGGACTTTAAAGCAGATTTCTTATTTTGAATGTGGTTTTGTTTTGATACTTAGTCACTTGAAAATGGTTAAGTGTACGTACATCAAAGGAGATTTTTTGTTTTGACTATGGTTAGGTTGGTGTCATAGTTACATGAAAATGCTTAAGTGTAGGGCCTTTAAACAAGATTTTGTGTGTTTGAATGAGGTTTTGTTGGTTACTTAGTTTCTTGAAACCATTTAAGTGTTGGGACATTAAAGGGAATTTTGGGTTTTTAATGTGGTTTTGATTTGATACTTAGTCACTTGAAAACGTTTTGTGCAGGGACTTTAAAGGAGATTTTTTTATTTTGAATGTGGTTTTGTTTTGATACTTAGTCACTTGAAAATGGTTATGTCTAGGAACTTTAAATGAGATTTTTTGTTTTGAATGTGGTTAGGTTGGTGACTTAATTATTTGATAATGGTTAAGTGTAGAGACTTTAAAGGGCATACTATGTTTTGTATGTGGTTTATGTAGTAACTTAGTTAGTTGAAACTGTTTAAATTTAGGGACTTTAAATGGACTTTTCTGTTTTGAATGTGGTTTTGTTTTATTACTTAGTCATTTGAAAATGGTTAAGTGTAGAGACTTTAAAGGAGATTTTTTGTTTTGAATGTTGTTTGGTTGGCGACTTAGTTACATGAAAAGGGTAAAGTGTAGGGACTTTAAAGGAGAAATTTTTATTTTGAATGTGGTTTGGTTTTGATACTTAGTCAAATGAAAATGGTTAAGTGTAGGTACTATAAAGGAAATTTTGAGTTTTGAATATGGTTTTGTTTTGATACTTAGTCACTTACAAAAGGTCAAGAGTATGGAATTTAAAGGGGATTTTTTCTTTTGAATGTGTTTCTGTTTTTATATTTAGTCACTTGAAAATAGTTAAGTGTAGGGACTTTACAGGGGATTTTTTGTATTGAATGTGGTTTGGTTGGTGACTTAGTTACTTGAAAATGGTTAAGTGTAGATACTTTATGCGAGATTTTGAGTTTTGAAAATGGTTTTGTTTTGATACTTAGTCACTTGAAAATGGTTAAGTGTATGGAATTTAAAGAGAATTTTTTGTTTTGAATGTGGTTTTATTTTGATACTTAGATCACTTGAAAATGGTTAACTGTAGGTACTTTACACGGGTTTTTTTCTTTTGAATTTGATTTGATTGGTGACTTAGTTACTTGAAAATGGTAAAGTGTATGGACTTTAAAGGGGATTTTGTGTTTTGAATGTGGTTTTATTTTAATACTTTGTCACTTGAAAACGGTTAAGTGTGGAGACTTTCAAGGGGATTTTTTGTTTTAAATGTGATTTGGTTGGTGACTTAGTTACTTGAAAAGGGTTAAGTGTAGAGACATTAAATGAGATTTTGTGTTTTGAACGTGGTTTGGTTGGTGACTTAGTCACTTGAAAATGGTCAAGTGTAGGGACTTTAAAGGTCATTTTGTGTTTTGAATATGGTTTGATTGGTGACTTAGTTATTTGAAATTGGAAAAAGTGTAGGGACTTTAAAGGGGATTTTGTGTGTTGAATACTGTTTTGTTTTAATAATTGGTCATTTGAAAATGGTAAAGTGTAGAGACTTTAAAGGGGATTATTTGTTTTGAATGTGGTTTAGTTGGTGACTTAGTTACTTAAAAATGGTTAAGTGTTGGGACATTAAATGAGATTTTGTGTTTTTAATGTGGTTTGGATGGTGGCTTAGTCACATGAAAATTTGTAAGTGTAGGGACTTTAATTGGGATTTTGTGTTTTTAATGTGGTTTGTTCATGTCTTGGTTACTTGAAAATGGTTAATTGTCGGGACTTTAATGGGATTTTTTAATTTGAATGTTATGTTGTTTTGATACATAGTGACTTTAAAATGGTTAAGTGTACAGACTTTAAAGATGATTTTGTGTTTTATATATGGTTTGGTTGGTGACATATTTACTTGTATATGGTTAAATGTAGTGACATTAAAGGGGATTTTGTGTTTTTAATGTGGTTTGGTTTTGATACTTAGTCCTTGCAAATGGTCAAGTGTTGGAACTTTATACGGGATTTTTTTATTTGAATGTGGTTTGGTTGGTTACTTAGTTACTTGAAAATGTTTAAGTGTAGATACTTTAAGAGGGATTTTGAGTTTTGAATGTGGTTTTGTTTTGATACTTAGTCACTTGAAAATGGTCAAGTGTATGGAATTTAAAGGGGATTTTTTATTTTTGAATGTGGTTTTGTTTTAATACTTAGTCACTTGGAAATGGTTAAGTGTAGTGACTTTAAAGGGGATTTTACTTTAGAATGTGGTTTGGTTGGTGACATACTTACTTGAAAATGGTAAAGTGTATGGACTTTAAAGCGATTTTGTGTTCTTAATATAGTTTGGTTTGTGACATAATTACTCGAATCTTGTTAAGTGTACGGACTATAAAGGGGATTTTTTATTTTAAATGTGGTATTGTTTTTATACTTAATAACTTGAAAATGGTTAAGTAAAGAGACTTTAAAGGGGATTTTTTGTTTCTAATGTGGTTTGGTTGGTCTCTTAGTTACATGAAAATGGTTAAGTGTAGGAACATTAAAGGGAATTTTTTGTTTTGAAGGTTATTTGGTTGGTCTCTTAGTTACATGAAAATGGTTAAGTGTAGGGACTTTAAACAAGATTTTGCGTTTTTGAATGAGGTTTTGTTGGTTACTTAGTTTCTTGAAACCATTTAGGTGTAGGGACATTATAGTGAATTTTGGGTTTTAAATGTGGTTTTAATTTGATACTTAGTCACTTGAAAACGTTTTGTGCAAGGTATTTAAAGGGGATTTTTTTATTTTGAATGTGGTTTTGTTTTGGTACTTAGTCACATGGAAATGTTTAAGTCTAGGAACTTTAAATGAGATCACTTGAAAATGGTTAAGTGTAGGGACTTTAGTGGGATTTTTTTTTTTAATATGGTTTGGTTTGTGAGTTAGTTACTTGAAAATAGTTAAGTGTAAGGACTTTAAAGGGAATTTTTTATTTTGAATGTGGTTTTATTTTAATACTTTGTCACTTGAAAATTGTTAACTGTGGTGACTTTCAAGGGGATTTTTTGTTTTAAATGTGGTTTGGATGGTGATTTAGTTACTTGAAAAGGGTTAAGTGTAGAGACATTAAATGGGATTTTGTCTTTTGAACGTGGTTTGGTTGGTGACTTATTCACTTGAAAATGGTCAAGTGTAGGGACTTTAAAGGGCATTTTGTGTTTTGAATATGGTTTGGTTGGTGACTTAGTTATTTGAAGTTGGTAAAAGTGTAGGGACTTTAAAGAGGATTTTGTGTGTTGAATGTTGTTTGGTTTTAATAATTGGTCATTTGAAAATGGTAAAGTGTAGAGACTTTCAAGGGGATTATATCTTTTGAATGTGGTTTAGTTGTTGACTTAGTTACTTAAAAATGGTTAAGTGTTGGAACATTAAATGAGATTTTGTGTTTTTAATGTGGTTTGGCTGGTGACTTAGTCACACAAAAATTTGTAAGTGCAGGGACTTTAAAGGGGATTTTGTGTTTTTAATGTGGTTTGTTCGTGACTTAGTTACTTGAAAATGGTTAAGTGTAGGGACTTTAATGGGATTTTTTAATTTGAATGTTATGTTGTTTTGATACATAATGACTTTAAAATAGTTAAGTGTACAGCCTTTAAAGATGATTTTGTGTTCTAAATATGGTTTGGTTGGTGACATATTTACTTGTATATGGTTAAATGTAGTGACATTAAAGGGGATTTTGTGTTATTAATGTGGTTTGATTTTGATACTTAGTCCTTGCAAATGGTCAAGTGTTGGAACTTTATATGGGATTTTTTGATTTGAAGAGAGATTTTGAGTTTTGAATGTGGTTTTGTTTTGATATTTAGTCACTTGAAAATGGTTAAGTGTAGTGACTTTAAAGGGGATTTTTGTTTTGAATGTGGTTTGGTTGGTGACTTACTTACTTGAAAATGGTAAAGTGTATGGACTTTAAAGCGATTTTGTGTTTTTAATATAGTTTGGTTTGTGACATAATTACTTGAATCTTGTTAAGTGTATGGACTTTAAAGGGGATTTTTTTATTTCAAATATGGTTTTATTTTTATACTTAATAACTTGAAAATGGTAAAGTAAAGAGACTTTAAAGGGGGTTTTTTGTTTCGAATGTGGTTTGGTTGGTGACTTAGTTACTTGAAAATGGTTAAGCGTAGGGACTTTAAAAGGGATATTTTATTTTGAATGTGGTTTTATTTTGATAATTGTTCATTTGAAAATGGTTTTGTGTAGGGACTTTAAAGGATATTTTTTATTTTGAATGTTGTTTTGTTATAATGTGGTTTGATTGGTGACTTAGTTACATGAAAATGGTCAAGTGTATGGACTTTAAAAGGAGATTTTGTGTTTTGAATGAGGTCTGTGGGTGACTTAGTTACTTGGAACCAGTTAAGTGTAGGGACTAGAAAGTGGATTGTTTGATTTGAATGTAGTTTGGTTGGTGACTTAGTTACTTGAAAATGGTTAAGTGTAGATACTTTAAGAGGGATTTTGAGTTTTGAATGTGGTTTTATTTTAATACTTTGTCACTTGAAAATGGTTAAGTATGGAGACTTTCAAGGGGATTTTTTTTTTGAATGTGGATTGGTTGGTGACTCAGTTACTTAAGAATGGTTAAGTGTAGAGACATTAAATGAGATTTTGTGTTTTGAGTGTGGTTTGGTTGGTGACTTAGTTATTTGAAACTAGTTATACGAAGGGACTTGAAAGGAGATATTGTGCTCTGAATGTGGTTTTTTTTTGATACTTAGTCACTTGAAAGTGGTTAAGTGTAGGACCTTAAAAGGGGAATTTTTATTTTGAATGTGGTTTTGTTTTGATACTTAATCACTTGAAAATGGTAAAGTGAAGAGACTTTAAAGGGGATTGTTTGTTTTGAATGTGGTTTGCTTGGTGACTTAGTTACTTGAAAATGGTAAACTGTACGGACTTTAAACGGGGTTTTTTGTTTTGAATTTGGTTTTGTTTTGTTACTTATTCATTTAAAAATTGTTAACTGTAGGGACTTTAAAGTAGATTTTCTTATTTTGAATGTGGGTTTGCTTTGATACTTAGTCACTTGAAAATGGTTAAGTGTAGGGATATTAAAGAGGATTTTTTATTTTGCATTTGGTTTGGGTGGTGACTTAGGTACATGAAAATGGTTAAGTGTAGGGACTTTAAAGGGTATTTTTTGTTTTGAATCTGGTTCTATTGGTGAGTTAGTTACTTGAAAATGGTTAAGTGTAGGGACTTTAAAAGGGGATTTTGAGTTTTGAATGTAGTTTGGTTATGAAACGTAGTCACTTGAAGATGATAAAGTTTATAGAATTTAAAGGGGATTTTTTGTTTTGAATGTGGTTTTGTTTTAATACTTAGTCAATTGAAAATGGTTAAGTGTAGGGAATCTAAAAGTGATTTTTTATTTTCAATGTGATTTGTTGGTGACTTTGTTGCTAGAAAATGGTAAAAGTATAGGGACTTTAAAGGGGATTTTATCTTTTTAATATAGTTTGGTTTGTGACATAATTACTCAAATCTTGTTAAGTGTACGGACTTTAAAGGGGATTTTTTATTTTAAATGTGGTTTTGTTTTTATACTTAATAACTTGAAAATGGTAAAGTAAAGAGACTTTAAAGGGGATTTTTTGTTTTGAATGTGGTGTACTTGAAAATGGTTAAGAGTTGGGACTTTAAAGGGGATATTTTTTTTTGAATGTGGTTTTGTTTTGATAATTGTTCATTTGAAAATGGTTAAGTGAAGGGAATTCAAAGGATATTTTTTATTTTGAATGTTGTTTTGTTATGATACTTAGTCACTTGAAAATGGTTAAGTGTTGGGGCATTAAAGGGGATTTTGTGTTTTGAATGTGGTTTGATTGGTGACTTAGTTACATGAAAATGGTCAAGTGTAGGGACTTTAAAGGAGATTTTGTGTTTTGAATGAGGTATGTGGGTGACTTAGTTACTTGGAACCAGTTAAGTGTAGGGACTAGAAAGGGGATTGTTTGATTTGAATGTAGTTTCTTTGGTGACATAGTTACTTGAAAATGGTTAAGTGTAGATACTTTGAGAGGGATTTTGAGTTTTGAATGTGGTTTGATTTTAGTACTTTGTCACTTGAAAATGATTAAGTGTGGAGACTTTCAAGGGGATTTTTTTTTTGAATGTTGATTGGTTGGTGACTCAGTTACTTAAGAATGGTTTTGTGTCGGGACATTAAATGAGATTTTTTGTTTTGAATGTGGTTTGTTTGGTGACTTAGTTATTTGAAACTGGTTATATGAAGGGACTTGAAAGGAGATATTGTGCTCTGAATGTGGTTTTATTTTGATACTTAGTCACTTGAAAGTGGTTAAGTGTAGGACCTTTAAAGGGGAATTTTTATTTTGAATGTTGTTTTGTTTTGATACTTAATCACTTGAAAATGGTAAAGTGAAGAGACTTTAAAGGGGATTTTTTGTTTTTAATGTGGTTTGCTTGGTGACTTAGTTACTTGAAAATGGTAAACTGTACGGACATTAAACGGGATTTTGTGTTTTGAATTTAGTTTTGTTGTGATACTTATTCATTAAAAAATTGTTAACTGTATGGACTTTAAAGTAGATTTTTTTATTTTGAATGTGGTTTTTCTTTGATACTTAGTCACTTGAAAATGGTTAAGTGTAGGGATATTAAAGAGGATTTTTTATTTTGAATGTGGTTTGGGGGTGACTTAGGTACATGAAAATGGTTAAGTGTAGGGACTTTAAAGGGTATTTTTTGGTTTGAATATTGTTTTATTGGTGAGTTAGTTACTTGAAAATGGTTAAGTGTAGGGACTTTAAAAGGGGATTTTGAGTTTTGAATGTAGTTTTGTTATGAAACGTAGTCACTTAAAGATGATAAAGTGTATGGAATTTAAAGGGGATTTTTTGTTTTGAATGCGGTTTTCTTTTAATACTTAGTCAATTGAAAATGGTTAAGTGTAGGGAATTTAAAAGTGATTTTTTGTTTTTAATGTGGTTTGTTGGTGACTTAGTTGCTTGAAAATGGTAAAAGTATAGAGACTTTAAAGTGTATTTTGAGTGTTGAATGTTGTTTTCTTTTGATACTTTATCACTTGAAAATGTTAAGGTAATAGAGACTTTGAAGGAGATTATTTATTTTGAATGTGGTTTAGTTAGTGACTTAGTTTCTTCAAAATGATTAAGTGTTGGGACATTAAATGAGATTTTGTGTTTTTCATGTGGTTTTGCTGGTGACTTAGTCACATGAAAATTTGTAAGTTTAGGGACTTTAAAGGGGATTTTGTGTTTTGAATGTGGTTTGGTTGGTTACTTAGTTATTTGAAAATGGTTAAGTGTGGGGACTTTAATAGGATTTTTTATTTTGAATGTTATGTTGTTTTGATACTTAGTCACTTGAAAATGGTTAAGTGTACAGACTTTAAAGATGATTTTGTGTTTTAAATAAGGTTTGGTTGGTGACATATTTACTTTAATATGGTTAAATGTAGTGACATTAAAAGGGTTTTTGTGTTTTTAATGTGGTTTGGTTTTGATACTTAGTCCTTGAAAATGGTCAAGTGTTGGAACTTTATAGGGGATTTTTTGATTTGAATGTGATTTGGTTGGTGACTTAGTTACTTGAAAATGGTTAAGTGTAGATACTTTAAGAGGGATTTTGAGTTTTGAATGTGGTTTTGGTTTGATACTTAGTTACTTGAAAATGGTTAAGTGTATGGAACTTAAAGGGGATTTTTGTTTTGAATTTGGTTTGGTTGGTGACTTACTTACTTGAAAATGGTAAAGTGTATGGACTTTAAAGCGATTTTGTGTTTTTAATATAGTTTGGTTTGTGACATAATTACTCGAATCTTGTTAAGTGTACGGACATTAAAGGGGATTTTTTATTTTGAATGTGGTTTTGTTATTATACTTATGCACTTGAAAATGATAAAGTAAAGAGATTTTAAAGGGGATTTTTAGTTTCGAATGTGTTTGGTTGGTGACTTATTTACTTGAAAATGGTTGAGCGTAGGGACTTTAAAGGGGATATTTTATTTTTAATGTGGTTTGGTTTTGATAATTGCTCATTTGAAAATTGTTAAGTGTAGTTACTTTAAAGGAGATTTTTTATTTTGAATGTTGTTTTGTTATGATACTTAGTCACTTGAAAATGGTTAAGTGTTGGGACATTAAAGGGGATTTTTTGTTTTGAAAGTTGTTTGATTGGTGACTTAGTTACATGAAAATTGTCAAGTGTAGGGACTTTAAAGGAGATTTTGTGTTTTGAATGAGGTCTGTGGGTGACTTAGTTACGTGGAACCAGTTAAGTTTAGGGACTAGAAAGGGGATTTTTGTTTTGAATGTGTTTTCGTTTTGATACCTAGTCACTTTAAAACAGTAATGTGTAGGGACTTTAAAGGGGATTTTTTATTTTTAATGTAGTTTTGTTTTGATACTTTGTCACTTAAAAATGGTTTATTGTGGGGACAGTAAATGAGATTTATTTTTAATGTGGTTACGTTGGTGACTTAGTTACTTGAAAATGGTTAAGTGTAGGGACTTTAAAGTGAATATTATGTTTTGAAAGTGTGGTTTAGTTCCTGTTTTAGTTACTTGGAACTGTTTAAATGTCGGGACCTTAAAGGGGCTTGCATGTTTTTAACGTGGTTTGGTTTTAATACTTCGTCACTTGAAAATTGTTTAGTTTAGAGGCTTTAAAGGAGGTTTTTTATTTTGAATGTGGTTTGGTTGGTGACTTAGTTATATCAAAATGGTAAAGTGTAGGGACTTGAAAGGAGAATTTTTTGTTTTGAATGTGGTTTACTTTTGATACTTAGTCAGAAGAAAATAGTTAAGTGTAGTAACTTTAAAGGAGATTTTTTTCTTTGAATGTGGTTTTGTTTTGATACTTAGTAACTTGAAAATGGTTAAGTGTAGCGACTTTAACGGGATTTTTTTCTTTTGAATGTGGTTTGGTTGGTGACTTAGTTACTTGAAAATGGTTAAGTGTAGATACTTTAAGGGGGATTTTGAAGTTTTAAATGTGATTTTGTTTTGATAGTTAGTCACTTCAAAATGGTTGTGTATGGAATTTTAAGGGGATTTTTTATTTTTAATGTCGTTTTGTTTTGATACTTTCTCTCTTGAAAATGGCTATGTGTATGGACTTTATAGGGGGTCTTTTTGTTATGAATTTGGTTTGGTTGGTGACTTAGTTACTTGAAAATGGTAAAGTTCACGGACTTTAAAGGGATTTTGTGTTTTTAATATGGTTTGGTTTGTAACTTAGTTACTTGAAACTGGTCAAGTGTAGGGACTTTAAAGGTGATTTTATGTTTGGAATGTGGTTTAATTTTAATAATTTGTCACTTGAAAACGGTTAAGTGTAGAGACTTTCAGTGGGATTTTTTTCTTGAATGTGGTTTGGTTAGTGACTTAGTTACTTGAAAATGGTTAAGTGTAGAGTCTTTAAAGGGCATATTATGTTTTGAATGTGGTTTATGTAGTGACTTACTTACTTGAAACTGTTTAAATTAAGGGACTTTAAAGGGACTTGTGTGTTTTGAAGGTGGTTTGGTTTGATTACTTAGTCATTTGAAAATGGTTAAGTGTAGAGACTATAAAGAAGATTTTTTGGTTTAAATGTTGTTTGGTTGGTGACTTAGTTACATGAAAATGGTAAAATGTAGGGACTTTAAAGGAGATTTTTTTATTTTGAATTTGGTTTGGTTTTGATACTTAGTCAAATGAAAATGGTTAAGTGTAGGTACTTTAAAGGGGATTTTGAGTTTTGAATGTGGTTTTCTTTTGATACTTAGTCACTTAAAAAAGGTTAAGTGTATGGAATTTAATGGGGTTTTTTTGTTTTTAATGTATTTGGATTTTTATACTTTGTCACTTGAAAATAGTTAAGTAGGGACATTAAAGGAGATTTTTTGTTTTGAATGTGGTTTGGTTGGTGATTTAGTTAGTTGAAAATGATTTAGTGTATATAGTTTTTGCAAGATTTTGAGACTTGAAAATGGTTTTGTTTTGATACTTAAGTCACTTGAAAATGGTTAAGTGTATGGAATCTAAAGGGAATTTTTTTATTTTGAATGTGGTTTTATTTTGATACTTAGATCACTTGAAAATGGTTAAGTGTAGTGACTTTAAACGGGATTTTTTGTTTTGAATTTGATTTGATTGGTGAATTAGTTACTTGAAAATGGTAAAGTGTATGGACTTTAAAGAAATTTTGTTTTTTCAGTATGGTTTGGTTTGTGACTTAGTTACTTGAAAATAGTTAAGTGTAGGGACTTGAAAGGAGATTTTGTGTTTTGAATATGGTTTGGTTGGTGACTTAGTTACTTGAAAATGGTTAAGTGTATGGAATATAAAGGGAATTTTTTTATTTTGAATGTGGTTTTATTTTGATACTTAGATCACTTGAAAATGGTTAAGTGTAGTGACTTTAAACGGGATTTTTTGTTTTGAATTTGATTTGATTGGTGAATTAGTTACTTGAAAATGGTAAAGTGTATGGTCTTTAAAGAAATTTTGTTTTTTCAGTATGGTTTGGTTTGTGACTTAGTTACTTGAAAATAGTTAAGTGTAGGGACTTGAAAAGAGATTTTGTGTTTTGAATGTGGTTTGGTTGGTGACTTAGTTACTTGAAAATGGTTAAGCGTAGGGACTTTAAAGGGGATATTTTATTTAGAATGTCGTTTTGTTTTGATAATTATTCATTTGAAAATGGTTAGGTGTAGGGACTTTAAAGAAGATTTTTTATTTTGTTATGATACTTAGTCACTTGAAAATGGTTATGTGTTGGGACATTAAAGGGGATTTTTTTTT